>SCLH01000996.1:27735-42720 GCA_004367855.1 Oikopleura vanhoeffeni | reverse complement strand
TCATATAAAAATATTAAGCGGTTAAATTCTACATCGAATTCTTGGATTTAAAAAATGCACTTTTGTACAATATTGTACGATTCGTGTGTAATGGTTAAAGATGTAATTCACTCTACTGTTCAAACGCCCTTTCTAGAATCTGAATTTCAATGAACTTCGTGTAAAACTTTATTATCGCTTTATTATCTTGAAAATGAATTAGAATAAATTCGAAACTAGTTGATAAAAACAAAAATGTTGAATTTAGACAAGTTTTGGATAACCCCTATTCACACTTTTGTGAATAGGGGATATTTTCCAAATATATAACATATTTGTATATAATATATATTATATATTCGAAATTTTAAGGGGGTGGTGTTAGTGAATTTTGGCATTTCAGAGGCTTCGCACGGTTAGACAAATGCAAACTGGACATTTTTGAAACATACATTAGGAAGATCTTTCTTTGATCTCGCGATTTCATTCGACAGTTTAGTACCACTCCCATCAACCATTTGGTTAACCGCGGTTAAACACGATTCCTTCAGCTTTTTATATAAAACAAGAATCCTAGACTCTAGGACCTAGAGCTTATAACGGAAAGTTTTGAGATTTGATGAGAATCCTCAGGGGTCAGCAATCTGGTTGAATGTGCCGAAAAAGGGAGTTTTTCGACGTTTTGATAGATTTTTCTGTGGAAATGCCAGAAACGTCAATTTCGGAATGTAACAAACCCAATTAAAAATGAAAATTGTTTTTCAAAATTATGTTTTGATCTCTAGCACCGTGTGTGTTGAAAATCAGATCATAGTTGCTAATATCGTTTTCAGCAAACCGTATCCAAAGAATCTTTTGGTGCATTCATATTTTCAAATTCTCACTTTTATTTATTATATTTTATTAAACTACGTTTCGCGTAGCATCTTTCAGGTTTTTAAGAAAACTCTCACTTTTATCGTTCAAATTTTCGATTTCGCGCATTTTCTTTGTTGATTTACAGCCATCAGGGCCGGAATTCGAAAAAGTAATTTCTTTACAATGTTCGCCACTTTCTTGGTCTTTGGTTATATTTCGAAAATGACGTTCGTCTGCATTTTCACAGAAAAAGCATTATATAAAAGCGTCGAGAAACACTCTTTGCGATTCAACCAGTTGCTGTGAGTTTTTCTTTTGATGACAAACAAGATGAATTATATTTTCCGATAAAAAATTATCCTGTTTCAGAGGGTGTCACTCTGGAAGTGAACACAAAAAACGCGATGAATGTAAAAACTGGTGAAATTAAACCCCGTTTTTTACCGTCATAGGCCGACAGGGCGGCTTACTCTCACCATACCGATTAAAACCCTTTTACACCCACACGGTGATATCGCTCTCGCATAGATTTTTGTGTTCAGGTATGAACAGGATATATAGCTGCATGTGTGATTAGTTTAAAGCCTCCCCCTTAAATAAGTTCTTTTAGAATGTCCAACCTCCTTACCGAATGGCGCGCCG
This sequence comes from Oikopleura vanhoeffeni, assembly GCA_004367855.1. Lineage (NCBI taxonomy): Eukaryota > Metazoa > Chordata > Appendicularia > Copelata > Oikopleuridae > Oikopleura > Oikopleura vanhoeffeni. Next base: position 41,241 of record SCLH01000996.1, on the reverse strand, counting down.
ATTGTGTGTCCATCAATGAGTAGTTTGTCTACATAGAAAGTACCCTAGAAATACTAAATATGTACAATTAATGGGGATTTATCCAGTAATGGTGGAATCATCTCGAGGGAATGTGGCTTTCATTGGTCGTCATTCTGTAGAATTTATTATTTTAAATTGTTTGTCATCAATAAACAAAAAAATATTTACGTTGAAAACACGTTAAAACTGAACTTTCACTTTGTGGAAATGAAAGGGAATGAAATTCCGAAGTTAAGAAGAAAATATTTCTTCCTATATATAATTTTTATTGCTGCTTTTCTAGGAATAACTTTTTATGTATATATTTACGATGATGAAATTAGCCAGTATCAGCCGAGATGTCAAAATATGCAGACTCAAGAGAATATAATATTTGAACTTGGAGAAAAAATGAAAACTACAAAGGAAAGGTTTCAAATATTCAAAAATAAATTATTTTTGCTCGTCAACTTTTTCGCTCAACTTTTTATGAACAAAATTGTAGGACTCAATACGAATTACGGGCGTTGTCGGGTTATTTTTTTCAAAAACCTACAAAGACCTGTACATCGCCAATTTTCTATGTTTTTATAACAGTTATTATGTACTGTAATTTAAAAAAAATGCACAAACGCGTAATGGATAGAAAGTTGAGCGTCAATTTGATCGACGATGCGTTTATGTTGACGGTTATATAATAGGTATAATATAATATAGGCATATAAAACGTTCAAAGTTGATATGGCTGCGCAGCGCTGCGCCAGTCACGCGATTGAGAGTGAAAATCAGTTACCTTTAAATTGAGAAATTTATATGATATATACTAATGTGTGTAAAGCTTTTGTACGAAATATCCTTAATTATGTGTAACTCGGCCAAAGACAAATATCCAGCTCTTAAAAATATTGTATTGACAAGCAAACAAAAATTGGGTATTTATTTGATGATTGCTCTTAATTCTCTCCAAAAAGTTCAATTTTACATGAGCAAGTTTTTGAGTCATTTTTAGCTGATTAAAATAATTAAATATTTTGGATACTTTTCTCTAAATTTCTGAAAATATAAAACCAGACTTCTCGATATCAGATTTTTTCTTTCTTTTTAGGCCCTGTAACTGACCTAAAACTATCCATTTCACAATTCTTTTGGGAAATTTTATATTTTTGACGATTTTTATTTTACGACTAACATGGATCCGTATATTTCATCGTTCACCTTATAACTAAGGCTTTACTAACAATTCTAAATCAATTTCAGAATCATATCGATTACGATCCCCGGGTGCACAAACCAGCTTTTTTTTTAGAATATTCTTCCATTTTGAGCTACAATTACTTCAGCAGCTCAATTTGAGCTACTCGTCTCAGTCCGACAAATCGAAAAATGACGCTCATTACGTAGCAATGGGACTAAACCCACTGGTCTGGGACTGTGTCTATGGGATTTAGTACCCTTGATTGCCGTAGCAGGCACTGTATTCTATACTTAGCCTGCAGAACTTCTTAGATCCGTCAGATTAACTTGCAGAGATATCTCCTGCGGTTAAGTAAGTCTTTGACACTTTGATTAATGTAGATACAACCTATGTATACAATTACTCACAGTTCAACAAATTGTAATATCTCTACTTACTCGGCGTTATTCTCTGAGTGAGTTAATCTATGCGCGAGTTCGAGTAATGTCGAGTTGATTGCTCACTAGCCTTCTTATTGGTTAGCGTCCAATCTTAGAATCTAGCGTGGGCTTACTGCCTACACATAACTTCTGCATACACTATTCTACGTTTTGTTCACAGAACATGATACTTCGTATACTAAGTATATGTGTGGGAATAAATTAGCGTGCTACGTCCCCCGGTATACAAACAAAATTTCAAGAAATTTTCTATACCTAAAGCTCAATTCTAAAATTAAGTTTTTATTGTTATCGAAATAAACTTAAATACTAGCTAAAACCTATTTCTATAATTTGCCTGATCTACTATAATGAATACCCGAAAACATCCCTTATATAGTTTTTGTTCACCCCTAGCAATCCTACAGAAAAATCCTAACAGTTCCTAAAACCTAAGATAAAAGTTTTTCGAAGCAAGTTTTTCAAAACAAGCAAGCTTGAACTTAATAAACATAAGATTTCTTTCAAGTAATTTACTTTATTCTTTGTCATCTCCGACTAAATGCTTGCAGCAAATTTCTTCGATTACATCCTTCTCATAAATCATTCCAATAATCATATGTCCTCCGTCAGCTCTGCATCTAACCCATACTCCCGCCGTATCTTTAAACATTATACTCGATGCTAGAGCATATCTAAGACACGGCGAGCATGCGCTGAGTTTCACTCTCAAGTGAAACTCAGCTCAAAATTGGGTTCTGTGTAGATACAGTTTTTTTACTTTTCGTCATTCCAAGCTCCACGATCCATCCAATCCACTCTTTTTATTGTTAATCTCATCCACTTTTTCACTGCCACTCAATAAACAAAAGTTATCTGTCTATCGACTTGAAGGCTCAATTTTCCGCAAAAAACGTTTAGGAATCCAGAGTGATACCTCAAGCATGCAATGTATCCATAGTATACTCCGCATGCAGAGTACACTCAGGTATCACAGTTTACCTATCATAGTCAGTATACAGAGTTTACGAAGCATGCAGGGTTTCTATAGTATGATCAATGCGCAGAGTATACGAAACACCCAACAATGAATGAAGACTACCTCATAGTAACTCTGAGTATCAACAGTTTGCCCATCAAATGGAATTGAAAGGTCCAGACGATCCGGCACTTTATTGTGCCTTTTAGATCTTCTGATAAGTTTGTTGCAATCGTAGCCAGCTGCAATTTCACCGCAGTTCTCAACTTCCTGATTTTCTGGAATCGCATCATGTTAGTCGTCAACCATAACCATCAAGTTTGCGCCGTTTTTCCGCGAGGTGTATGAGTGTACTGGTTATCATCTTACGGCTCAGTTCCGACATGCGGTTTTAAGCAACACGCCGTTTCCACCTTTCTGTTCTGTCAAAACGTAATATCGGTTTGACTCGACACTAACTACCTGGGTTGGGTCTGATTTCTGATTCTGACATCATTTGTTCGAATCGTGTTTTTGACGAACAAGTACTAGATTTGCAAATATCACGATTTGGCAAAACTGTGTCCACGCGATGTTCCGCATCAAGCTTGGTATCGCCTCCGCATGCTAAGCTATCGCCTCCGCATGCTAAGCTATCGCCTCCGTATGCTAAACTATCACCTCTGCATGCTAAGCTATCGCATGGCACAAGTTTGTTAAAGTCATTCAAAGTTTCGCTTGAGGGATTTGTTAAACTCCAACTAACTTGTATTCCGCAAAATGAACTGTTGCTATCGCCGTTTCCTGTGACACCTTCGTAAGGTTGTTCATTTCAAATGACGGAACTTGTGAAATTTCATTCACTTTTTGGTTGCAAGCTACAACCAGCCGTTATTCTCTTTCACTTGCAGTTGATTAAGCATTGGCGTTCGGCTCATTGGAGCTACTTTTTTCACTCCGTTCTCGAACTTTATCAATCCTCTGCTGTAATCAAGTAGTACTCCCGCTTTGGTGAGGTCGGTTCTACCCATCAAAATATGGTTTTCTTCCGCCTCTTTTGAGTTCATGATCAGTACAACTTGTAACTTGATCTTTTTTCCCAATATCAACGATGATAAGCACAAAAAAGTGAAACAACTAATTAATTTCGTACGTTAAATTGACTCCAGTCTGCCGAGTCGATGCCACCCCCTTAAACGTTCTAAAAAAAGTTCATGTGAACTACATGAGTTATATTCACGATGAAAAGCAGTAAGGACGTCACCTTTAAAATATTTTTTACTCATAATACTATGATGGTAATTAGATATAACATTCAGCTCCCGTAGTGACTTTCGTTCCCAGCATGACCTTTAATCGCCAATTTAGGCCCTAATATGTATGAATACCAATTTACCAAGTGATCATCGCTATTTGGAATAATTGACGTTTTTTTTTTTCGAAAATTTTTACTGTATTACAGTACTTATTTTTTGCAAAAAAAATTTTAATCATCAAAAAAAAAGCTTTAAACGGGATCAGAAAAAAATTCTAAGACTTTTTTCTCATTACACCATAGTACCAAAATGATCACGTGACCGTATATTCAAGGAATAAGGTTGGTGAAAGTAGTACTGTTTTTTTTCAAAAATGACTTAAATCAATTTTTGAAAAAATTGAAGTGGTTCTGTAGAAGTTTTTAAGACTTTTTTTCCATTACACCAAAGTCCAAAAACGATCACGTGACCTTAAAATAAGGAAATAAGGTTTTGGTTGAAGTACACAAATAGTGATCAAATTATGCTTTTTACGGCCATTAAGAGTATCCCGGTTCCTACATTTTCTGCAGTTGATATGCCATAAAAATGCACCAAATCAATCGTTAATGTTTTTAAAAGCCACAAAAAACCCAAATAGAACAAAAAAAATTTAAATTCTTCGATGTTTTTGATTTTTTGCGAGATTTTTTTTAAAAATTAAGTTGAAGAAAAATAACGTTTGTTTCAATTTGACCCCTAAAACCTCAAAATTTCGGCTTAACGTAAGCCAATTTTCTCTTCAGTGTTTCTATAGCTTTCTTTTGAGCCTAATTTCGAAAAAATCGAAGCACATTTTTTTTCGAAAAATTTTTCACGTGACCTTGAAAAATTTATATGTTGGGTTTGGGGTCGAAACTGCAAAAAAACGCCGCTGTAAAGTTTTTATTTGTTTCGAACTAGCTTTTGCAGAATTTTGAGCTGATTTGCAAAGTTTACCTGGGAGGAGATAGATTTTTCGAGGCGTAATGTCCAAAACCGGTTGGTTTTTTGCATGTTCTAGAAAAAATATAGCATTTATCGACGAAAACGCCACTGTAAAGTTTTGAATAGTAATTATACAGTTTATGTTAAAATTTGAGTTTATTTCGAAATAAAACATGGGAGGAGATAGATTTTCCGTTTTGGCTTAGGAAATCTTGTGTTGCTTATGTGTAAAGAAGTGTGGTCATACAAAAAAGTTTTGGAATATTTTTTTCGCAAGTTGAAGGCTAGTTCTACAAATTGGCTGATCTGAATAATATCCTTGACACTCTGTTTGGCTGATATTTCATCGAGAATATGTCAAATTAGGGATCGGGATACCCTTAAACACCTAATTTAAGACTTTTGAACACAATAATATTTTCCAAAAAGGTCAGGTGATCTTATATTTCAAGAAATAAGAATTAATATGTGACATATTCCAGTCCTTATTTTTGAATTATTTTGTCACGTGATTTTATTCAGACTTTGGTGTAATGAGAAAAAAGTCTTTAAAACGTTTGAAGTTGACCCTGGAAATTTTTTGACGTAATTTGAGTACTTTTTCAAATTACTGTACTATGTCTTTTTTTTCAAAAGTACTTAAATCACGTGAAAGACCCCTTAAAAGAATTGTAACGAATTACTAAGACTTTTATTCAAATAGAGCATTTTTAGAAGTCAAAACTTCCGAAATACTGATAACATAAAAATGCGTAGGCGCAAGAAAAAAGAGAGTTAATCTTTCTTATCACGAGAAATAAATATTCCACAAAAATTTAAAAGTCATTTTACTACAGAATTTTTTTGAAACATTCAATTTTTTTTGCAGCTTTAATTTCAAATTGGTGACGGTATAATATTTTAAATTTGAAAATTCACCCTAAATTCGGGTTACGTATGCACTTGTTTGTGAGAATCGGCGAAAATGAGAGAGTTTTTAATTTTTTTATTCACATTTGATAACTTTTTATAAACTTTGTTTACAAATTGTTTGAATAGGACTGTAGAGAATTCTCTGAATAATATGATTATTATTGAAAAAATATATGTTAATAATGAATCTTCGGTTATCTGCTTGATTTAAAAGGTCTGTAAACGAAAGTCCAGAAGACACTACGGGTCCAGAGATTGTCGGCCACTACGGGAGTTAAAATACCCTCTTTTCTATGTTTTATAAAATGAATTTTATCATTTTCTAAGAACATTTTAATGTCCAAATAAATAAACTCATTATTTGGGTTCATTTCATTTGCTGTAAATTTCAATTTTTGATCAAAAGAATTAATATCTTTCAAAAAAGATCTAAAGGAATTTTTATTAATAATTATGTAGGAATCATCTGCAAATTTACTGAATGATACTATTTTCCCCGAATCCATGTATTTTATAACAAAATAGAGTCTAAGACAGATCAAAAAATTCGAGGATGCCTATCCACATGATTTTGTGCAAAAAAATGAAATTTATTTTTTTAAAGAATTTATTTTTTTCGAATTTTTCAAAATGCAAGATTTTTAAATTACCGGAAGTGACCCGATATGGGTGTCAAACGAAACATTAGAAAAAAGAGGCGTTTTGTAAAGCCGGGGATCAAATTAAAAATAAAACAAAGAAAAAATTCGTGTTCCTGATTATCCATACAGTACAAGATTTGCTGATACAGTAAACATTTTGATATAAAAAATGCTAACACAAATAATTCGTTAACTTGAGCTACTCATTATTGATAAATGGTCCCAAATGCGAAAAGGGTTTTTCCCAAAACTTTGCGTAAATTGACCTTCCTAGATCTAGTCTTTTCAAGTATACTTTGGTTACGTTTGGTGAAGTATACACATACACATTTTTTGGCCTTCAGTACCGAGTACTTCTCAGACGTCTGTAGGACGTATTTTCAGCAAAAACAAAGCTTCGTAATTTTCAAAATATTTCAATAAAACTAAGCTCGAATGTTATTAACTATAGACTACATTTGGAAGGTAAACGTAAATAATTAGATTATTAAATTGAGCAGAAATTAGTAAAAGCTAATTAAACAAATTTTCTTCGGGTACTTTTTTTCAAACGACATACATATCTCTTCGAATATATATGTATCCTACAGAAAGTAAACAAAATCATTAACCATCCAAATACAACAATAAGACTGAAATTCTGACAATAAATTAAGCAATTTTTTAAATAAATTGTGTTATTTAGACTGTAGCAAATTACAGCAAAAAAGTTTTTACGAGTTTTCATTTATAAAAAAGTAACAATAAGTAGGATCATTCAACAATTAATGTTGGGTTGCAGCGGCTGTCACAGAACTGGAGGAGATGGATGCGTAGGCGTTTTGGGAACAAAAATTACTCACACTGCTTGGTCCGTAAAAGTTGGAAAATCAGAAATAACGAGCAAACCAAGAAACAAAAACAAATCCCACANTTTCCTGATGTTCTACTGCCGTCTGTACTGTTTTGTAAATTTTAACAACTTCCAGTAACAACCAAACTTTTCTCCGCCAGAACAACGCCACCTACGGTCATTCTCTGCTACCATAATGTTATGTGTGAGCATGATGGATCGTTCAAACGAAAATTTCTTCAAAAAACAGAAACTAGCTATTTTCAAGCTACCTGTTCCGAATCGAAAATTTTCAACCATTTTATTTATCACGTGTGGAATTTGAAATGGTGAACTATTTTTTGACCGAGCGTACCCAAAACTGATGAGCACATTCGATAAGCTTATCTTTCATACGGTATTCTACCAAAAACGTCAAATTAAGTCACACACATTAAGGGTTTTCTCGGGCAAGTTCTCATTCAAAAAATAAGGTTTTTTGCCCCATATCTTTCTTATAATGTTCACTAAATCTTTGTCAATAAAGTTTTATTATTATCGAAAAAAAATTGTAGTACTAAGAGTTGTAGTATAAGAGTTAAGTCCAGACGGTGATATTATGAATATCTTGAACAATAAAATGAGTACCAATTTGAATATCTTATCATCAGTGCTTAGAACAAAACAAATTTCTTATATATGATAGTATACTTTGATCATAGATCATTTTTGAAACTAGCAAAGGTCTTCAAAACTTTCTCCAAACGAAAGCAATTTCTCGAAAGTGCTTGCCAATATTCCAATAGTATTTATTCACGAGCGCCTTTTTGGACCCATGAAAATAGAGTTATATTCCAGCAGAATTTAATAGATCCAAAGCATTGTATGGACGAAGAGGACATTTGCATTCCTGCATTACCCAAATTTCCGTCAAGATTGGGCCATTTTTACAATGATACTTTTAAATTTTCTGTTTGCTTACCAACAAAAACTGGGAGTGCAAATTGGCTCAGGGGTTTGGCATCGTTGATAAAGGTAAGTTTTAAAAATAAATTACAGGGGGCAAACGAGAATTTGAGTTTTGTGAAAAATTGGTCAGATGTGCCACGTAAAGTTTATATGGGCCTGTTATTTTAATACAGGAAAATCGTGATAAATAACAGAACTTATAATTTTATTTAAAAAAACGGGATTATTCGGGATCCCGAGTCGGAATCGGGATATCCCGACCTAGGGTCGGAATCGGGATCGAAAAAATTATAACACTCGGGATCGGCGGAACCGGGATTGAAAACTCATCCGTTTTGGAACACTGACAAGGGGGCTCAATATTGCCGAATTTGCCAATATGAGCCCCCATATTATATAAGCCCCAAAATTGCCCCCTCCCGTGTAATTGGGCTCATTTGTCGACAGGATAAATTCAACTCGGTCGAGCTATGTTCACTATGAGTCGACAACAGCGCAGTAAGGAACTTAGTAATAATAATTAAAAAAATTTGGAATAAATGTTCCGAAACCTTTTAAAAAAATGAGTTTGAAATAAAAATTGGCTATTTTAAATTAGATTTTGACAGCTGTCCCTCTCTGTTTTTTACCTTTGTCAGGCTCTTTCAAAAGGAGTATACATTTTTGGTCGACCTTTTTTAAAATGCCTATCTTTTGCTATGCTAAGTGCGTAGGCGGAACTCAACAGAACATGTAAAATATGATTCTACAAAATGATTCATTTTTAGATTCATTTTTTCTTTTTTTCATTGAAACCGGTTGGTTAATGTTATCAAAATTAATACATAATTTTTATTTTGCAACATAAAATGTTCTATTGCACTCGTTTTTTTTTAAATTGATAGACTTTTTGTGCCTTCGCATTTTTCATAGCAAAAGATAAGTGAAATAAAGTCGACCAAAATTTTGTCGACCGAAAATGTATACTTCCTTTCAGGGCGAGTTTTATGATGTGTGTAAAATTTATTCTAATTTTGGACTAGTTAAATAAAGGAATTTCCCACCCTTTAGTTGTAAACCTCTTGCAATTTCAATTGTCACGCAAAGGAGTGGACATTTAAATTACAATATTCATCAACAATTTAGCTTTTCAGTAAAAAACTGCCTCCTAAAAAGAATAAACTCTCGTTTTTGTCCAGAATTACCAAAAATTTTTTTAAAACAAGTTTGAAAAATTTAAATTGCTTTGCGACGCGTCGTGTAAAAAACTTTGATATGATAACTACTAGGTACATGTATTGCATTGTCCAACATTTCACGGGCGTTTAGAAACCGATGGTCATTTTTTGACTGGGCGGTAAAATCGCCGCAATGGCAAATAAAGTTTGTTTGTGAGCAAAAAACAGTTTGACATCAACTCTGATCTAATATAATAACAGGTGTTAGAGATTATAACTCGGATGAACTTTTCTCACATATTTGACTATTTTCTGAAATTTCTTTAAAATTCTTTATAAGATTTGAAAACTTTTTTAAACCTTTTTATAATTTTCTTCAAAAATGGAAATTTTGTGGCTGATTTTGTAAAACCTATAAATTTAAATATTTATATCGACTTCTGGCTTTATATCGAATAAAATTTTTTTCTCTTCGGCAAATTTGCTACAACTTTTCTGCCTGAAATTTTCCAAAATATTAGTCCAGTAATTTTTATGACCGCGGCCGTATATCCGCGCAGTAGGAAATGAAATCTGTTCCCTTTTTTCGATCGCAATAAATCTTTATTCGCATAGCGCGGCGATTGGAATTACTCGGTTGGAGTTACTGCCAAAACGACGTTACTCATTTTACCGCCCAGCCAAAAAATGACCATCGGTTTCTAAGTTTCCCACATTTCACACCAACCAAACCATTTAGTAGTTCGAAGCGCTTTGAGCGTTTCTAGTGTTATTTTTTAAGACTGAAATCTTTAATTGCTGGACATTGCTAGCATACTTTCAGGATGACTTTTATGACATAATCACCACATATTTTCAGTTTGGCGAAATTAGTCCCGAAGAAATGCCTGAACATGATGTTTGGTATGGTATTGATCGCCCTCCTAGTGAAGGTAGCCAACTGAAAGAATTTCTGAAGAAGAAACGGACAGTTGAAGACGGTTATTTAACTATGATAACAGTACGCCATCCTCTCGCCCAGACTTTATTCAGCTTGGAAAGATAAATTCGAAAGATCATCCCTGGTTAAAAGTAATTTTATTTTTAATCTATTTTCAAACCGAAAGATAGATAATTGTGGAAAACTTAAGCAATTATAACTTGATCAGTTCTGGTGTTTTCACTCTTAAAACAAGCGCGCTCTTAAAATATTTTGTGCCATCCAAACAGTCTTAGGTTTGACGATTTGAAATAAGGAATTGCAAAAGTCAAAAATGGGTTTTAATGTGTTTAAGCTATCTTGTAGAGAATTTCTTTGGTCATTTTAAGACCCAGGATTTTTTGGTTTTTCAAAATTTTTCAAAAAAAATAATTTTAAGGTCAAATTTTCCATGACTAACTTTAGCCAGCTGTAAAAACTGCAAATCAGGAGCTAGCGCACTTCTTTCTGCGATCAGCGAGAAAAGGCTGATACAATTTCAAGTTTCGATTAAGGGCACAATGACCATCCGGTCAACCACAATAACCGGTCAAAGTTCAAGGTCAATCTCATCGTGGAGACTTGAAAGTACCGTCAAAAGAATCGGAAGGGTCGACTTTCTGATGAAAATATTAACAACTATGGGTTCATTATGTACTGAAAGGTCGCTAGAGAGCAAAAACTGGTCAAACCTCAAGGTCAATCCCAAGTTCATTGTATAGACTCACAAGTACCCTCAAAAGAATCGGAAAAGTTGATTTTCTGATGAACGTATTAGCAATACTGAGTCAATTATGTACTGAAGTCGATAGAGAGCAATTATTTGACCAATTTTTGCTCTCTAGCGACTTCAGTGAATGATTGACCCTATGTTGCTAATACGTTTATGAGGAAATCGACCTTTCCGATTCTTCTGAGGGTACTTGTGAGTCTATACGATGAACTTGAGATTAACTATGAGGTTTGACCAGTTTTAGCTCTCTAGCGACTTTTCAGTACATAATTGACCTATAGTTGCTAATATTTTCATCANTCCTCATTGCAGAAAAAAGAAGTGCGCTTGCTCCTGATTTGCAACTTTTACAGCTGGCTAAAGTCAGTCATGAAAATTTGACCTTAAAATCAATTTTTTTTCGAAAAAATTTTAAAAACGAAAAAAATCCAGGGTCTTAAAATGACCCGAAAATAATTCTTTACAAGATAGCTTAAATATATTGAAACCCATTTTTGACTTTTGAAATTCCTTATTTCGAATCGTCTCTCTCAAAAATCCATTTTGAAACTTTTGGGTATCGTTAATTTTTCGATTTTACAGTTATCAACAAAAACTGCTAAACTCAAACCATTTTTTACCCGTTTCTGTGTTTTTCTTCTATCGAGTTGATTTCTTTTAATACATGAATGAACCATTATTACTTTTTCGAAAATAGCTAAATTACCATGTTATTATTTAGGTGGGGGTTAAGATTTTTATGTTGTTGTCGAGATAAACTCTACAAAAACAGTGTAAAGACTATACAGTATAGTTTAACTTACAATGTACCGATAGATGATAACTTAGATTGGTAACTTATGTACATTATGACATCGTTCGAAGAAAACTATCTTGATGGAAGAAAGTATTATTAAATTTAGAATAGACTTTGGAGTTAAATCTTGGTTATCAAAATAGCTTGCATATCTTTTTACCAACGAAACTCCATCTCAAAAACGTTTACTATCTCTATAGTGCGAGTTTGAATCCCACAAATGTTTATTAAGTGATTGTCTTAGTGATTGCTTGAGTGATTACACACCGNAAAGTCTTCGGCGTATATCTGAAAAAGTTGGAAACACATGACATGACATATTCTGAATACGAATACTCATTTGAAGCATTTTTGGAACTGGTAGCTCTTTCGGAGTTTGATTTTCAACGAGATCGTCATTGGCAATCATACCAACACTACTGGTAAATATGCAACCAATATTTTTTATCACATTTTGCAATTAAAATAATTATACGCTTTTTGTTGATGATGAAAAGCTGCACGCAATTTAAAATTGCTTAATTTATAACATGCCTTATTTAATGGGCTGGTAGTTCTCAAATTGGCATTTTTCCGATAAAAAATTAGCCAAACAGGATCTTCAAGATTCTATTTAGATAAGCCAAATTGTAAAACTAGCGTTTAGCTTGCGAGGAAATATGTCAAATTTCGTTGTATGAATACAGTCCTGGTTACGTGACCTTTACGAGCCGACTTATTCAAAACGGAAAACATATCTCCTCCTATGTTTTATATTGAATCAACCGAAATTTTCTCTTAAGCTGTATAATAAGAAGCCCAATTCCTGAGAAGAGTTGATAAATTTTTCTTCATAATTTAGTGGGCTTTATATCGCCTTATTGCACACTTTTGTAAATATCCCGGCCTGGATTGAAACGTAGTGTGTTTTTAAGTTAGAAGGCGAGGATATTTAGCAATGTGAATAGGGAATATATATGTTTCTAGAATCGGCAAAAAACTTTTTTTTTTGGAATTTATTTTCGGCCGAAAAATCTAACTCCTCCTAGGTTAAATTTGGCAAGCTGCCGGCTAATCATAATGCGCAATAAGGCCACAAGCGCAATGGCGGAATATGGGGTGATAGTGAATATGTATAACAACGTGAATGATAAATTAAGCATTTTTCATTTCTAATTTTATAGCATTTCACTTTAGTCAATAAGTTGAAACAATGTATAAAATTTGTGAAATGTAAGTAATATAAATAAGTGCCGGAAAAAATATTGTTAAATGTTAACTTTTTCGTGTTAAATGAAATAAAATTGTGATTAGAATGGAAAATTTGGATAATGAATGTATAAAAAATCTTAATGGCAATTGAATCTAGATTAAAAAAACACATTATTTTTATATTATCACGGTTATTTCTCGGGTTTTGTTCCGGTGGCTTAAAAAGGAAGATTTTGATTTAAATCTGCATCAATATGAGTTCGATTAACTCTTTAATTTCTTCTTAATGGCATGGCAGAAATTTCAATAGAGAATATTTAAAACAATATAATATCGGGCCCTCAAATGTTTAGTGTCAAGCTATTCACAGCCTAAACCTGGCGTGTTTTGTCTCATGATTTCCTTAGTTTTTCTATCTCCAAAACCGCGTAGTAAAAAATAGTTTGGCTGAGCAGAGAATGATTTTCCCGATAGTGCTTTTTTCTGCCTATGTATGAAAAACAAAAATACACCAAAAGCTCGTATTTTTTCAAAATTTTGCATT
>SCLH01000996.1:0-23439 GCA_004367855.1 Oikopleura vanhoeffeni | reverse complement strand
CTTTTTATACATTTGACTATCGACCCACGAATATGTACCCCAATAAGCGAATATTTGGGCAAAAGCTCGTGTGTTGCCTATTGTGGCCACTGACTGTATCTAAAAATAATGAACATAATCTTGTTAAGTTCTGTTTGCAATATAAAATATGATTTCATTGTTCACCAAGAAAATGCAAATATCGAAAACAGCTTTATCCTATCTGCCATGAAAGCGAAATTAAAAGTGCCAAATATTCATATTCCAGGGCGATATGGGAATTCAATGAACTCTGGAATGCTGGAACCTTATTACAATATTTCAAGAGTCGTCCTTGAGAGTGTTTACAAAAATTATTACCCGTAAGTTTCTTTAATTTTACGAAAAAAATATTTTTTAACCAATAATTGACAAGCAAGATCATTTTTTTAACCTTATTATTCAAAGTCCCGAAATAACCTAGAAAATTCGAATTTTGCTCTTATTAACAACAGCATTTGGCGAAAATATTAAAAAATTACCAAAAGATACGATTTTGGGTAGGCGCCACTTTGGACGAATATAAGCACTCGGGACCAGCACGCATTTAGCGCGATAATTATCGAAATAGTAGCTCGACTCGAGCTGCTCGAGGTCAGTGAAACAAAATATCGCCGTTATCATTACAAAGAGTGCTATCCATTTTTTCGCGATGTGTTAAGTTTTGAAATTTCGATTAGTGTTAAAAATGTTTTGGTACCAAGTGCAATGGAAACCATTTTTCTTCAAAAAAGTGCGTCTCCATTGAAAAGTTAGTGTACGGATGCTATGAGATTTCTCTTTTTTTGTTAGTACAAAGTTGTGGAATTTCTTTATCTTAAGGGGTGTGTGTTAGGGATCTTTCGACATTTTGGCGCTTGGTACGGCTAAACTGATGACGGTAGAAATTCTAATCAATTGAAAATCTATCCTTGATCTCGCGATTCCATTTGACACTTCATTACCACTCACACAACCACATGGTTAACCGCGGTTAAACACAAGTCCGTCAGATTTTTTAATCAACAAGGATCCTGGGTTTATCATCGGAAGAAATTAAGATTTTGTGAAACTCCCGATAAGTGTCTGAATTTTAGTGGCTTGGTTCTATTTTTTTCGATTTTTGTCTCAGAGCGCTAAAATTAGGTCAAATGTGTCGAAAAGGGTGTTTTTTCGACGTTTTGATATAAGGCTTTTTCTATGGAAATGCCAAAAACGTCATTTTTGGTATATAGGAAGCTCAATGTGTCTCACATATCACCTTGGTTGTAGTTTTTCTAATTTCGGTCTGATTGGGTGTAAATCAACAGAAAAGTGCGCAAAAATAACAATTTCGAAAATAAAAATGATAATTAGAAAATTTAAAGGCCACCCAAAGATTTCTTAGGTATGAGTTAATGAAAAGAATATTAGCAACTATGGTCTGATTTTTACCACAGCGGATTCTTGAAAAAATTTAAAGTTTTTCATCAAAATTTTGTTTTGATTTCAAGCACCGTATGTGTTCAAAATCAGACCATAGTTGCTAATATCGTTTCCAGCAAATCATACCTGAAAAATCTTTTGGTGGCATTTAAATTTTCTAATTATCACTTTTATTTTCAAAATTGTGATTTTCGCGCACTTTTTTGTCGATTTACAGCCAATCAGGCCGAAATTGGAAAAACTACAACCAAGGTGATATGTGAGACACCTTGAGCTTCCTATATTCCAAAAGTGACGTTTCTGGCATTTCCATAAAAAAAGCCTTATATCAAAACGTCGAAAAACACCCTTTTTCGACACATTTGAGGGATGTTTTCGGATTTTTTCTAATGACCTGTTTTATTTGCTGCTTCTCTGTAAAATTGAGCCAAGAATATTTTGGTAGTTTTTTATCACTCATTTTACATGCTTATATGAGTTATTAATGATATTATTATCACGCACGTTAGGCTTTTGGGAATATAACTCAGTGCCAGATCTAGAATTCAAAAAATGTAAATAATATGTCACAAACGCTTAACAAGTCTATATGTAACAAACGCCAATACTTTTACAATTTTTGGAAACCCAAAAAAATCTAGGATTTCGCCTTTTGTAGCCTTTAAAAAATCAGCTGTTCATAATATAGATCAGTTCAAAAAGCACATTTTTCAGCTGTTCTCAGTTTTAGAGACAAAAAGACACGACCCTAAAAGCGTGTCAGTCGAGAAAGTGTTCCAGTTAGGGGTGTTCCAGTTTAGAGGTTGGCGACTGTAATCTAATATCAGCCTTAGCCTATCGATAACAAGCATACAATTTGTGACTTATTATTTTCATACGACTTTTTTTGTGACAACGAGATTTTTGTTATCAAAAATTCTATCAGAGTCTAGGCTTGAAAAAAGTTTACCCCGTTATCAACCACCTTTGTTGATTAAATGATTTCAATTTGAAAGAAATTCTACTACACAAGATTTTTTGGCCACTAACAAAATTAATATCGATAAATAACAAAGAAAAAAAGTTCGAAAAAGGCGAACTCATATATATGATCCGATATACGGTTATTTGAAAAAAGTACCAAATTACGTCAAAAAATTGTTGAAAACTCTCAATACGTTTTTAGACTTTTTTTCTCATCGGCAAAGCCCGAATAAAATCACGTGACAAATAAATTTGAAGAATAAGGGTTTGAAATATGTCAATAAATTAATCTCTTATTTCTAAAATAATGCTACGGTGACGTTTTGGAAAATGCCGTTATGTCAAAAATTCTTAGATTCTGCGTTTATTTGCCCTTTAAAATTTTCGACGTAATTTGAGTACTATTTTTGTCGTACTTGAACCAAAACCGTATTTCTTTATTTGAAGGTCACGTTGATGTTTTGACTTTGAAGTGTAAAAAAGTTGGAAACTTAAAAACCTCATTTTTTCAAAAAAGTTATTTAAGGGGTAGCGGTCGTACTTTTTTTAAGGGTTACTTTGGGGGTGTAAAGAGCAGACATTGCAGAACACTCAGAAGCATAACTTATTAAAAAAACAAAACAAAAAATATAAACAAATTACGAAATTTCATTTTTGAGAAATTTGTTCTAAGTAAGTTTTTTTTTTGGGAAACAATTGAAACCAATTTTCGACCAGAAAAACTCCAAACAAAAAGCTGTAGGCAAGATTTTCTCGCATCACCCAAGCCTTAATTGATGTACGTTTAACTAATATCGATTTTTATTTTCGAGTTTTCACTTCCGGTTAACTAAAATGCGAATTCCTAGAATTCAACAACACATTTTAAAATTCGCTTCAATAAGAAATAACAAAACATATTTTCTCTATCTTTTTCGAATTTAACTGCATTCTGAATGTCACGTAAGAAGGAGAATAGATTTTAAATCGCGAAAACCTTGAAATTAGGCGGTTTTCGCAGTTCTAGAAAAATAAATTGAAAAGAAATTCAAAAATCCACTTCTGTTACGCGTGGTTGCATGCAAGTTTGAGTGGAATCGTAGGCAGCTCTAGAGGAGATATATTTTCAAATTGTAATTGGGTGTTCTTAGAATTCGCCTGCATGGTGGTCACCAAGGTCGGCCACAAAGCTTTCTAATTAATTTTTGTAGATTAACCCTTGAAGCTCCAATCGTTTACTTCGGCAGAGGCTCATGCACCACTAAAGTTGGGGGCGACTTTGAAGCTTCATACGGATTCATATCTTTTACTAAAAAGCCGTGAATGATCTTAATTGTAAGGATAGTCCAGACTTAGCGATTTATAATAGAGATTTCAATTTTTCCTCTAAATCGGCCGAAAACTAAGCTGCAAAGATTGGACTTGATCACTTACTTCCATTGAAAACAGGAATCATTTTCAAAAACATTCTTTCAAATATTCGCACTTATTAAGACCTCGGCTTTCAATTTTTTTTTTTTATTTTCAATCTATTTTCCCGTTTCTCATAAATCGACGATTAGCAGCCGCGAGTGATCAACAATAAGAGTATAAAACAACGTTGTTATAATTAACGCGCTAAGACTTCGAAAGTATCTCGAGGCTAAGCCAACTTCGATCAGTGTTGCCGTAGCTTTCATTTAACGTACTTTCGAAAAAATCGAACATATTTTTTTCCGAATTCTTTCCAAAAATTGAAAAATCACTCATGAAAAAATAAAAAGCGCTTCCCGATGATGGGAATTTTTTTTTATATTTGAAAGAATGATCAAAAGTACTTTCCCTAAAAGACTCAGTTCCTCAATTTATCCTATCGTTTAAACTGTTTGATCAGCACGCACTTTTAAGAGTTTTTTGAAAGAAATCTCAAAAGTAAGATGAAATAATTTTTGAACGAGAATAGTCCTAGAAAATTCAAACTGCCATTTTTGAATTCCCGTGGCAAACTCTATGTTGGGTTTGATCAAAAAATTTCCAAGATTTTTTTTGGATTCGAGTTTCCCCAAGCGATTTAAAATTTTCAGCACCACTAAAGTGGTGCTGGCTTCAAGGATAGAATCTACCGAATGGCTTTTTCAAAAGTTTCGAACGCAAGTTTATATTCCTGGTAAGTGGAGTACAAAAAGGTCCATTTGCGACCGCTACCTCCTTAAGTTATTTTCTGAAAAAACACGTACTATTTTCGGCCACCCCTGCTTTTTGTATAACGGTCCCGGTGATTATTTTTGCGCTATCATAAAATTGAAAAAGAAGTCTTGGAACTATTTTCTGAGCACGGTCAAGTTTTTGATGAGTCCAAAAAATTCTTTTAAAATAAGTATGTAATTATAGTGAAAATTTCCAAAAAATTGCACAAACGTCAAATTAAATTAAAAAATTCGTTTATTTGAGGATTCGTCAAAATAAATTAAAATCACAAATAAATTTGGAATTTATTTAAAGTCGATATTTCGCCATTTCGGCATCATCCAGGACTACCGTACAAAGTCTTAAACCAGAATATCAAAATATGTTAGATAGTCCTGAGTGATGCCGAAATGACGAAAATATGACTTTAAATAAATTACAAATTATGATTATTAAGCAATAGTCGGATTAATCACTTTGTACATGCTACTTACTTTGCTAATCAAGAGGGCAAATTCGGTCCGGAGGAGGTTGCAAGTTTTGCAATGTTTGGTAGCAAAACCTCCGCGGACCGTCACTATCCTATGCTTATCATTATCGAAAAAAAGCGGCATGAACACCTTGTTCGGTGCACAAAGTGTAATTTTGCTCCTAGAGACGATCTCGGTTCCGGCATTTTGGTATGAGTAGTTTTGCTCATTTCAAAAAACGTAAGTCGATTACTAGGAATGGATCTGAGACACCTTGCATGACTGTCTCTGGCGAATCCCCGGTATAAGTACGTTTGCATTTCCCGTCCATAATTTAAAAAATGATATATTTATTTCTTTGCTTCACATAATTTTACGAAAATTAATAAAACAAATCAATAAATCTGGAGGTGAACAATAGGTTCAAGCTTATGGCTCGAACACCTGGCAAAACAGCGGGGTCGATTAGGTCATGAGTACTGCATTTCATATTTTCGTAACTTCAATCTTTTTCAATTAAAGTTTTGAATTATCGAAAAATAAGTTCGAATAGCGCCTCTCAGCTTCACGAGTCTAGTTTTGATGAGAAAATAGGATCGTGCGCGTCTCGAAAAAATTTGATCGGAAGTCGATAGCCCTCTGCAAAATAATCGCATTGATCGATCTTTTTCCGACCGCATTGTGCCGACTCTGTTAGGACATGCCTTATTTACACTAAAAATAGCTGTTAAATAAAGAAAACCGTCGAACATTTAAGTTTAATTGCAGACAAAGGGACTCTTGGTGCTGTGAATAATACCAAAATACATCCTTTTTCCGCAATAAAATCAAGGTTGGTTTGGGCTTTGATATGCGGGAATGAAGTGAGTTTTGTGAGACAATTGAAATAAGGATTCAAAAGTAAAAAAATGGGTTTCATGTTTTTAAGCTCTCTTGGAGAGATATTTTTTGTCCATTTTAGGAGTTATATTTTTACAAATACATTGATTTTCATTTGAAACAATACCGAAAACGCAATTTGTTACCATTTTGACTTTTTGAAATTTCTTATTCGCAATCGTCTACTTTTCTTCTTCAACTGTCTTCTTAGACCGTGTGAGCACAAAAAACTTCCGCCAAAAGACACCGACACCTATATAGTGGACTGTTTCAATTCCGCCTATTACAGAAAAGCCCAAAAGGTAGTAGAGTTCATTATTTTTCTGCATAAGGAAGTCAAACGATCTATTTGCATCGACATTTAATATCTAGAATTGTGATTTTTAGTTCTTAGACAATGTACTGATAAGAGCAAGGTACAGCATATCAGGTGAACACAGCTCCAGTGGTGTTCGACAAATTATTTGTATTGGATGGATGCACAATGATCTTGACCTATGTCATCGTTTTTCTGATTTGATTTATATATAATCAANCGTCCGTAGTGTGAGCAAAACCAGGGTATCTACTCTAAAATCAGGTATTTATCCGGATGTTAGGGTAGATATTTTAGTTAACTAGGCAAGATCCAAACCCCCACTATTTATGTAGAGCCCGTGCAATCGGTTATAGCGATATGTGCAGAAAGCTAATAAATATAATAAAACCCGAGTTCTCCGCTGAGCCCTAACAGCTGAGCTCGCGATTAAGGCAAGTCTAATGAGAGTTGTTTTAATCACGAGTTCCGATGTAGGGTTGTCTGGTAGACAGAGAACTCTTTACTGATAAATTATTTCTTTTTAAATATATTTTCAGTAATTGAGGCAGCTGCAGAAAGTACAAAGCAGGGACGTCTCTCTGAACAGCTGGCGGCAGTACTCCGGAAGTGAAGCAATCGTCGGTCCGGAAGTAAGCAGCAAAATGGGTTCTCGGCTTCTCTGCGTGGGCGTCTATTCTGAGGTAAAGTAAACCCTAAAAATAAATATTTAATAATTATTTCCAAAAGTATTTAAAAAGTCATACCGATGGCTTTTCTATTTGTTTTTTACTAAATGTGATTTTTCGAGTGAAAGTAAGAAAGCTCTAAAAACACGTAGGCGTTCGAATGGCGCCACTTTAGTCGCCTTCTGTTATGACGCAAATCGTTTCAGTTATTTTCCCCGAAACATTATCTTAATAGAAAAGCGTCCTAAATGATGATGTCCCCCCCAAAACAGTGAAAAGTTCTAGAACTTTTTATAAATGGTAAGTAGAGCCATTTAGCCTACTTTATTTGGGTAGTTAGTTTGTTTTATTATTAGTGTTTAGTCTTGGCTAATTACTGATTCAAATTTTAACACAAATAAATTTGAAATAAATTATGATTACTCTTGGCCAATCACAGCGCGGCATATAATATGTCAAATATAATTTTTTGAAAAAATTTATGAAGAAACCCTGAAATTTAAATTCAATATCTTTTTTTGACCAATCACAGCGCGGCGTGTAATATTTCAAAATTAAAAATTTTAAAACTTCGTATTTTGTAGTGATATTACAATTTAGAGAAAAAAGGCGGTGGAATTTTAAATAACCTTACATAATTTAAGAGCGATATCGCTTTTGCCCTTGCATTTCCATGCGATCCCTTGGCGAGAGTTGTTGGCGCGGTTCGTATCCACGAGAACCCGATCCCTGAGAATCGAAATTTCTTGGCTGATCGAAATTTCTGGGTCGGTCGAAATTTCTGGGTGACGCGTCATATCCAGGAGAAATGTAGTCCATTTGCGGAGGTGAGTAAATTTTTGACCCAACCTGGTGGTACGGATCGGATGGGTCCTTTTGCCATAAAAGGCCTTCCGTTCGTTGCAGAGATTTGACTAGGGTGTCCTGAGAAAACACCGCCGATTTTTGTGTATCGGATGGGTTCGCACAGAAAGATTCCTCAATCTTTCTAAAAAAAAATTTTTAGGCCAATCTAGAAATTTTCTAGAAAATTTGTATTTGGTGTTTTTGCCTAAAATATTTTGGTGCCACCCTACTAGTCGGCAATTTTCGTGAAAAATTTGGAAAATATATGATGTCTCGTTTAAGTTTTCTTGAAATTTCATGAAAACTTTTCGAAACTATATAAGCAAGGTTTGTGCTCACTTTTTATTTTTGATTTATTTCCGGTTTTTGAGATGAGATTATATAATCAGATAAAGATTAAGTGAGTACTTTTTTTTCGAAAAAAAATTTCCAAAAACACAAAAAAATTGCAACGGACCCGGGAACTCGCAAAGAAATTTATAATTGAGGGTGATTTTTCATGCTGATTTTTAGGTTTGGCGACGGGGAATCGCACTTGACGACATTTGAAAGCTTCGAAAATGAAACACCTAATTGGATCAGGTATGAGAGAAAAATTTATAAATTTTGAGTAAATTTCATGATAATTATTTAAAAAATTCTTGAAAATTTAAAAAAATTCGCGGGAAAAAAATTTTCAGGTTTATTTTAAATAATTATTTTGTTGTACCTGTAGTCGATTAATTTTAAAAATGATACCCAAGATGGATTTTTGCAGGCCTTTGGCTCATTGTTCTCATCTACTCGAAAACTGCGGGTCGTACCGTCTGAGAGCAAAACTGTGACGAGCGCGTCGCTCTCGTCTTTTGCCTCGTTTGGACTCATTGTGTCCCTTTCGAGTCGGCGACATTTGTCCACTAATTTTGATAGTGCTCGTGGGTCAGCGATTGGGCCTAATTCGAACTCATCTTTTTCTCCGAGAGTTTGAATTTCTCGTGGCCACTGGTTTCGATCAATAATTTTGCTCGAAACATTTTCAAGGATATCGGATGTTTTGATCCAATTTCCTTGGCTGAGAACCTCTTTTAAAGTCGGTATGCACCGAAGTTGTAGGGTTAGTTAAAAAAACCCAGAAATCGGATATTCTCGAACCTTTGAATAAAATTTTTATTTTTTTTTTGAAAAAAGTCAAAAAATTTTAGTAAAAATTATTTGATATTGTTTCAAATTTTAGCTACAATACTGTTTAAACCCAAACATAGATTTTAAAATTTTCTGATAATAAATTTGAGCCAAAAGTTGGCCAAAATCAGCCAAAAATAAATTTTATAATGGGTTTTGTTAAAAAATCAATAATATTTTTTTATTAAAACGATAATTAGATTTTTATTTAGGGAACGCTACAGTGAAGTTTCTCAATGGCGTAATGCAGTAGAAATGGAAAAGCTCGATTTTGCAAATTTCGTCCAAGAATTGGCGAAACGCAATTACATACCGAAATTGAAGTCTGATGGGTACATAATTGATTTTCTGCATCACTGCAAGATTGAATTTGGGCAATTAAAATTACAGGTAATTTAAATTTTTAGAAAAAAATTCTGCTAAATTTTGACATAAAAAAAATATTTTTTTATATTTTAATAATTTTTGGAAAAAAATATTTTGGACTTGCCTGAATCTCTGCCCACCATTTATTATTTAATGGTTGGGCTTTCATATGTTCGACACAAATGCTCAACATCAAATAAGCTTTTGTGCACCCGTAAGGTGAAGCCAATCTCGATTCGCTGCCGAACTGATTTAGTTCGGCACATTTGCATGCCAAGTACTTGGTTAGGCTATATGCAGATGAATTAAAACCCCCATCCTTTGGTGGGCCGCTGTCCCCCATTTTGTACAAAAACCGGCTTGGTGACATTTCCTTACTTTGTAGATCGTTTCTACATTTACGCTGTCGTGTTTTCCAATTTTCGACATGGGAAATGTCATCAGAGTTAGCCTGAGAATTATCGGTATTTTTTTCCGGTTTTCCTCTAGCATTTTCAACTGGTTCTGGGAAAATAAAATTTCCGGTATCATATTTTGGTTTAACATTGAAAATGTTAGAGAAAAGCTGGAAACCAATACGACGCTCTTTTGGTTTCACATAAGTGCTTGGTAATTTGTTAACGTCAATTAAATTGTTTACATTAGGTGTTTTTGGCGTAGCAAAATACCCAGGCTCGTGTGAAACCGGTTGAGCGTAAACTGCCGGTGGTTGTAGTAAATTGGGGTTAGCGCCACACTGTGGTTGGTTTTGATCTGTCGATCGAAAATGGTTTTCCCCTTCCGGGTGCTCGAAATCATATTTTCGCTGGTCATTTTGGCCGTAATATTGGCCAGAATATGGTGCCGAGTTTGCGTATAGTTCCTCGTCCCAGCGTCCTGCTGGTGGTATACCCCATCTAATAGATGATTCCTCGGCCTGACTTTTCGAAACTAAATTTTGAAAAACCGGTTGGTCAACCGGTTGGTCGGACATTTCGATGTCGATGTCTTTTTGTTCGATCTGGACTTTTTCAAAATTTGTTGCTATATTTGCCGCGGTACTGGTAGACCGGATTGTCACATCTGAACCGGCAGATGAAACATCATCTCGTTGATTTTCCTCGAGATAGTGTTCAAGCTCTGCGTTATTTAGGTTGTCAACCTTTCCGTCATCTACTGGAGTAGGATCGCTCATTCTAGAAATAAATACAAATTTGAAATATTTTGTTTTCTATTTTTAACAGAATAAAATATTTTAACAAGTCTTTTGGTAATTTTAACCGGTAAGATTTTAATCCGGATCGGACCGGAAAAATGACCTGGAATTTGCACCATTTTGAGTCAAAAATATTTTTTCGGAAAAAAATTAATCAAATTTTTGACTAAAATTTGCAAAAAAAAATATTTTTTTTTTAATTTAAAAAAATTTCAGACCCAGGTTGGTCAATATAAAGATGTGGAAGCTTGTTTTTATGGCATGATTCCTGACGATCCAACGTGCTGGTTAGATACTACATGGGGTGTACCCCGAGAAATTAAACAGCTGAAATCGTCAGGGTTCCTCCGAGTTATACATGAGCGAGCTCAATTTAATTTATCACTGGATCATACGACCCGAATTGCACAAGTGGAGGATGGACCTCAAAAAGGACGCGTCGTAGGTTTTCTACCTCTTTATACTCAATTTCATGAGTGTCCTGAGGACGTGATTTGCGCGGCTTCCTTGGATAGGAGTTATAAAGGGGGGAAAATGGAAGTAAATGTACCAAAAAGTTTTGTTCTTGATTGGTTCAAAGTTGAAAATGGCCTATTATTTTCGAAATTGTCTGGCGGGCCTTTGCCAGCAGCTTTGAGCCAAAAATTAACAAAACCCGATGGTGAAACGGACATTATCCCCTTTTTAGAACATATTTTCGGTCTGGCTTTAGTGCCTTTTATCATGAGACGTATTCCTGAGTTTATTTGCAAAATGATGAGTGTTGAAAGACAGTCTGGGCCATTAACCCCTGAGGTAATAAATTTTAATTTTTTTGATATCAATTTAGTATTTTTCTATGTTTTTTTTTTGAAAAATCTTGACTAGAAAAAATAATTTTTTTTTTAAAAAAAATTTTGACCAGAAAAAAAATTCAAATTGTTTAGATACACCACATACTCAAACGTCCTGACAACAAACGTCCTGACAGTTTCTCAAACGTCCTGACAGTTTCTCAAACGTCCTGACAAAAATTTCAATTTGACATAATTTTACCAAACGTCCTGACACTTTTCGATTTTGATAAAACATATTTTTGGAAAAACTATGATTTTTTTAATTGATTAATACAATTTCTACAATGTTAGTTACAAATTAAATTATTATCCACTTTTTAGGATTTACTCGTGATTTCGCCTTTCATGCCCTCTGGTCAGTCATGAAATAATTCCCGTCACTCACTGGTTTTGGAAAAAAATGTGTTCTGCGGGCACGTGTTTTCTGCATTACCGGATATCTCCGAAATTGCGCCCCCGGAGCATTTCTGTCCGGTATGTCAGTTTTCCTTGGAAAACGTCAACTGGTGAGTTTTCTTAGTTAATTTTGCGTAAAAAATTTTCCGAAAAAATATTTTTCGAAAATTAAATTATTTATGAAAAAATATTTTTTTTTTAAAATTAAATTATTCAATTTATTTATAGTTATTTATTTCAATAACTCAGACAAAATTTGAAATCTAGTTTTTGAAAAAAAACTAGAATGTGAGGAAATTTCATTATCGTAGAAGGTTCATTTTTTGATATAATATGAATAAAAGTTAAAAAATATATTTAGTACCGGTTTACCGGCCGTTCTCGCGATTCAAATGGTAATTGCGCGAGCTCTAGATGTTCTGACGGCAATGAAATTTCCTGATGATGATGGGATTTTTGCTGATTTAACTCATAAGCAACGGATGCCTATTCGGGAAGATTTGCGAGTTATTGGTCTTGAATATTCCGGGGCGGCCATTTATCAAGACAAAGAAAATGACATCCTTTGCTTGGCCAGCGCGTTGAACTCCCTTTTTGTCAGTGCCGGATGTGCAGAAATTTTCATTTTGGATCGCGTAATTACAGGTAAAAACTTTTTGAGAGAAAAAGATTTGAAGAAAAATGTTCGTTATTTTTTGATAAAAAATTTGAAAAAAAAGGTTGAATGAAAAAAAATTTTCGCACAAAATTTTTAAATTATTTTCGCTTAGAAACCCCAGTCCCTATAAGTTGGTAAATTTATTGTCGGCATAGTCGCGAAACTATCATGTAACTCCGCATCGTCAAATTTTAAAAGTGGGGATGATTCTGCATTTTCAAGAATATTTATGGCTATTGCCATCGCTCCTAAATCTATACCTATGCTAGAAATTTTCGATTTCATAAATTTTCTGTAAAATTCATGAAAAGGTTCTTCCTTTTGCCAATGAAAAATGCCGCCTCCAATTTTATGCTGAAGTGGAAAACTACTGCTACTTATATTTATATGAAAATCTTCCGTAAGGACAGAAGTGATCCTTGAAACTTCCTGTCTTATCTCCATTAAAATCGCTAAAAAGGATTTGATTTTCATATCTTGAGTAACAGGAGTCTTAAACTCCGACATAATTGAGTGGTATGATACAAAACTATAGCTGAAATCATCGGTACTTTTTATGCTTAAATCTCGAAGGTCAAAAGGCGGGTTTTTTGGGCACATGTCGCTGTAATAGGTCGCGATAAGATTTTTGATCAGGACACAAGCGGTCCTTAAAGGTCCGTTTTTGTGACTCTGGTTCTTTTCATTACTCGTTCTTTGAGAACTACCTGCCTCGAAAAAAGTGCCGTTTGCGCAAGTCGAGATATTTTTATAGTGTAAAAAACTACCCGTGATTTCCGCAATTAATTTTTCTCGATAACATAATGTTAAAAATATAATGCTTTTATAAAATTTTGACTTATTTTCCGTAGTTACGGGATTTTCGATTTTTAATTTTAGAAACATCTCGGCTAAATGCATTTCCGAATGTAAAATTAGTTTTTTGAATGAAGCGAAAACAAAATTTATGGCCTCTCTATTTATTTTAACTTGTTCGTTTTCTTCGATAGAGTCGTCCGAAGAATCATTGGTAGAAAGCTCCATTTCTATGTCACAATTTTGCCGATTTATTTGCTCCAGGATTATTTCCAATTTTACACTGATTGTATCTGATATTGAGTTTACTGTTTCAGAGACTTGTCTTAATTTACGTATTTCAAAAACGTTAAAAATTATGAAAAGTGAAATTATGCCAAAAAAAATGAAGGTTAGGATTTTCAAATCCTTGGTGAAAGCTTCAAAAAGCGTTTGGCCTCCAAAACCAGTGTAGAATATTTGAAACAGTAAACTGACCCATGTACATTTTTGCAAAAGATACGTATTTTGGAAAAAACTCATTTTATTTCGTCAAATCTCAATTTTAACTCTCTATTTTTCTAAAAGACAGATTTTAATTTCGTTGTGAAGATGGTAACTTAAAAATTTGAGCGTTTTATATCGAGTATTTTTTTGTGCCAATAAGCCTATTTTTTTTCATAATACCGGGTGCGAGTGACTATGCGCCAAAATAGATCTTTTGAAACTAAATTTTCGAACCAAATTAATTTTAGGGGGTTTTCACTAGAATTTTATTTGTAAAACAAAATTATTCAGGGACCTCGCTGTACCTACGCTTGGATACTGGCTACAGAATATTGGCCTGTATTTCAATGCTCTTGAAAATTTTGGCTGCCGGTACCAACTGTTATAATAGTGGACCGGTAGTGTCTGGCCCTGAGTGGCGCCTCGACTTATACAAAAATGGCAACAAAATTTTCGATGTTCTTTTCGATCTTGTGAGCCCAATAGAATTACCGGAGTATCGGGGCGAGTTTGGACTTTATCATATGTTGCAACTTGGGTGTCAAAAAATCATAGATCGCGTTGGTTTTCAACATTTTGGTGCCTCTTTTCAGATGCCCACATTTCTGCTAACTCGTAAGTTTTCTAAAAAGTTCGAGTTTGCATATGTTTAAAGATTTATTTTTGAACCTTTTTGAGTTAAAAAAAATTGACCGGTAAAAATTGACCGGTAAAAAATTTCAAAAATTATTTATTAGGAACTTATCTCCCAATTAATGGAACACGATTGTTACTTGGGAAACGCAAAACCCGTACTGTCTTAGATGTTTATTACCGTAAGGACACTGATCGGGCCAATTTTGACCTAGAAATTTTTGTATAAAAAAATTTGTCTAAACTGAGTTATTTCTGCATTTCTGATTGTTTCAAAATTTATTTTCGTGTGTGAACCTTGAATATGTCATTTTGAGCGTGTAGGGAAAACCACTTGTATTTAATAAAAATATTTGAAAAATATGTGGACACCCTTAAATTTAATTAAAAATTAAAAATCCCTGGGTTCTATAGCTGAAAAATCGGTAGAGATTGGTCGTGAGCTTGTTGGAAAAAATGATGCGGGTTCTAGAATCAAATTATTGGCATATGTGGATGAGCTCAGTTTTATGTATGAATCATACAAAAACCTTTGTTTCTACTTACAGGTGAGCTCAGTCACGCTAAGATTTGGGGAATCCGCTAATAATTTCCTACAACCTCCCGCTCGTCATACCATTTTTGAGGCTAAAAAAACTTCAGAAAAGTGCCTTATTTATAATATCCGCAAATTGCTTCAATTCCTCCGAGACGAACATAATTTACCAGTAGGTGAATTATTGGACGAGGTCCACTGTGTGACCACTCCTCTCCCAGTTTCCGGTTTGAAAAACCGGAATTTCAACTGCAACAATCGGCGTAAGCATAACGCACCCATCAAAAATCAGGTGATTTTTTATATTATTGACTCGTAAAGAATTTTAGTTTTTAAATTCTGAAAAAAATCTAAAAAATCTAAATTTTGAAAATTTAGTGTCGAGTCTCAAATTGATTTGAGGAATTTATTTTTAAATTCTGAAAAAAAATCAAAAAATCTAAATTTTTGAAAATTGAGTGTCGAGTCTCAAATTGATTTGAGGACTTTATTTTTAAATTATGATATTTCAGAAGCGGTTTTTCAATCGAAAGTATCAGCAGATTGTGGATGAGGAGATCGAAGCTTCTCGAGATGAATTTTTGTCAAATCAACCCTGTCGGAAAATTTCGAATGATGTAAGTCTGGAGCCAACCGGTGATGCCGGTCTGGCAGCTGTCACACGTGATCTACGCAAGATGCTAAATTCCTGGAAGAGATTGATGGCAGCTGACGACAGTAAGAGTCTCAAATTTATTTTGTCTTTTTTGTAAAAATCGCTACTACCAAAATGTGTGGGTGCATTTTAAATTTTATGATGAATGAAAATTTTGAAAATTTCGGTCTTTCTATTTGTAGTTTTCGTGCAAACTGGATAAAAATATGGTTTACGTTATATAAACGGTTTTTTAAGAAAAAAAAATGAAAGAAAAATAAAATTTTGAGATATAAAAATAGATTTTGTATATAAAAATAAAATTTTGCGGTATAAAAATAGATTTTAAGAAATGCAAAAAGAATACCATTCTAAGATATAATTGGTTTTCGTCTGAAGATTGTAAATCTTCGCTTTTCTAAATTTCAGTTGTTATCAGATTTGTTTAAACAGAAATATTTTAAGGCGAAATGAATGCGGGAACAGAAACTGGATCGATTCCACCTATAAGAACTGCTACTCGACCCTTTACTCCTGAACCACTTCTAGAGGGCGAGACTATGCACTGCCCCTTTTCACCAATGTCTAACCACCCGCTTTCCGGTATACCGTCCGAGTGGTTATTAACTTCCGGTGACGGGGTAACCGAA
Organism: Oikopleura vanhoeffeni; assembly: GCA_004367855.1. Lineage (NCBI taxonomy): Eukaryota > Metazoa > Chordata > Appendicularia > Copelata > Oikopleuridae > Oikopleura > Oikopleura vanhoeffeni. Next base: position 7,385 of record SCLH01000996.1, on the reverse strand, counting down.
GGTTTCCAAGAAACCGTGGTGATTAGGGGTGTTTCTAAATCTGGCCGCTCTCAATCACGAGTCATCTCAGATGACTCAGATCCGTTAAATTTTTAAAAAATTGTCTATTTTTAGACCGGATTTATTTTTGCTGTAAAGCATTTTCAGGGGGTCTTTATTATTGTTTATAACAAGGCCTTGAGTTTTCTAAAAACTCTGTTTTACTGCATTTTACTGTTTCTATTTTGTAAAACAAAATACAAAAAAGTTTAACTGATTATTTTAAGTCTCATTATTATCATTTGCACTTAGTGCTTTTTCGTTTATAATCGATATATCAAATATATCTCTAAATTTTCCTGGATCAACAAAAAGGAAATTTGTTTTTAATACAAAAAAAATCATACCGGTTAGACCGGTATATAAATATTATTTTCGCATTGATGCTTTCTTAGCCAATATTTGCTCATTATAGTCTAGTTTTGTCCGAGTTCTAAGCTCTCGTTTATTTGGTTCTTTTATTTGTGAAATCTCAACCGGTATTTTTGAAATACAAACCTTTTTTAAAGGTGTTGAGTGGGCTACCACTTTCAAAGAGCTATTTAACTCGCTCTGACTTTGAGTCAAAGAACCCTTTGTGGGTGGGAGATGTTCCTCGAACAGATCCGAGTCATTTAAACTTGGTATAGCTGTGGATTCTAAATCCGCTTCTAGAATTTCTTTAGCTGTAATTTGTTCAAAAGTCTCCATATGCGATAGTGGGATCTCCGAAAACTCCCATTCAGTTTCCGGTTCATTTTTTGAGGTTTCCATTATTTGTGACATAGGTTCAACCGAAGGTGGTGCCACAGATAAAGGTTGGACCGAACCGATCCCGCTATCTAAACTCTGATTCACTAGTGGAGCCAAAATAATTTCTTGGGGGTCATATTCGACATTAAACCGAATTTGTCCCTCTTCTCTAATTAGGTAGTTTTTACTTCTTTTTACCGGTATTTTTATTTTTGGTACCAGTAATCGGTTAAAACACGGGGTATCCTCCATAATTCGTGATATGGCTGTGAAGTGCCATATATATGTTTTATGGGTCCTAACCCCCATTTTGACCGTGTGTACCAGCTGGGAGTCCCAATCAATGCCATTTATGAATCGGTTTCCCGGAACTATTTTATAAAAAATATTTCGATCATTTTTATCAAAATTTTTGTCAATTGTGATAAGATCGCCTCTTTTTAAAGGAGATTTTCCTGGGAGGCCGTATTCGGCTTCTTTTTCAAAAGGAACTATAATAAGAGGCTCCCTATGAGATTTGGACAGTGCTTGTTTATCTTTAACTTGCCGGGCTTTTGCCCGGGTCATTTTAATTTTAGTAATTAAACGATCGATGGGCAGTAGGAAAGGTCGATTTTCTAGCTGAGTGGTGGAGAAAAATATTTCTGATGGTGTCCAACCTTCAGCACCACGTAGGTGATTATATTTTCTTGCCGCCAATCTGGCTACATTTTCTCTAGTCGCACCTTCTTCGGTCATAAATAACTTAATGTATTTGTTTATTTTACTGCAACGACCGTCTAATTCTGCAATTGCATTTTTGCTTGCACTAGTTTTAGGATGCATGTATAACTTTACCCCTATTTTTTTTAACGCTTCGTTGTCAGCGGCCCCTGCATGAGGGGACGCATTATCGCAACGAAAAATAACCTCAGTATCTTCAAGGAGACGTTCACAAAAGTCATCCCGGATTTGTGAGCATAATTTAATGAGTTTTGCAGTAGTCATTGAGTCACCCGGGATAACGTACAACTTTGAAAAACGCGAAATGCTTTCTGTGGCAAAAAGCCAGCGCCATTTTCCTGAGAAATTTTTCTCACCTTTTTTTGCAGGTTGAAAATGGTGTAATTCGTCTATAAGAATCACCTCCCCGATAGCATTAGGTATTTTTATCTCCTTCATAGGTTTAAAAATTTTGGGGTCTTGTTTCAACATAAGACACCCTTGGCAGGTGTTGACCCTAGCCGTAATAGCCAATTTTAGGCCTGTTACTTTAAAAAACCTTTCAGCTGCTAAATTTAATTGGTTTATGCTATTGTGCCCTAGGCTGTTGTGTGCAGCTTGTGCAACACTTTTCGCGTACCGCTGGGGCAAGTCAACTATATCTCGCTCCACATCTGCTACTTTGTCCTGTCTTTTTAAACAGATAACCCCTTGTTCACTGACAAAGCGGGTGCGGAACATGGTACTTAAGGCAGGGAATTTTTTTGGTCTGGCTGGGTCAATAACAACGCCTCGTTGTTTTTCCAAAATCAGGATTCTGGCCTGTTTATATATGTTATCTGTATTTTGCCAGTCTCGTAATAGGCCAAAATCCTGTTTTAATTGGGCCAAATCATGATCCATTTTCGAAAAGGATCTTAAATTGACTTTTTCTGGGGTTGTTTTTTTTTAAAATATTTTTAAGGGATTGTACGAGGGGCTATAAATTCCTAACCGGTCGCTAGTACCGGTATGTACCGAGCCGTCCAGTCTTCGGAATTCCACCTCATCAGATTTTAAAACGTCATAATCACCTTGAATGTCCTCAAAAAAGGTCATTAATTGATTAAATGAGGTGGTTTCCTCGAAATCTGGTTCGGCTCGAGCCATTTGTTGGTCAATAGTATCTGAAATATTTGCCACTCGATTAAAAAAATCCGCCGCACTGGTTTCAAGGTCTACCGCTTTACAAACTGGGCACTCCCGATCACATTCGGTTTGCTCTTTATTTTCTAGAAAGGGTAGATGTCTTGACATGAAATCAATTTCCGGTATATCTTTACCGGCTACATGAATCATGCGAAAAGATTGGACCAGCATCTGTGCGAATAGTGAATTTATTTTCAAGTTCGTATCAGATGGTATCCCTTCTTTTCTCATGCGTTCATATAGCATAACGGTAGATTTACTGTCAGTACGGACTGTAACTCTATGTGCACTATTATTGATGTGCGGTAAAAAATATAGCATGGCGGCACAGATGCCTTGCAACTCTATAATACATGATCCTGGCAGCGTACGGTTCATTCCGGCTGTCCGTTTTTTTGAGAAAAACCCATTAAATAATCTTTTATTTTCGACCGGGTCGAACTGGTACAAAACTGCACCGGTACCCAAGTAACTGGTGTCGACCGTTAAAAAAAGTTCAAGATCCGGTCTAACTGGGCTTTTAGCCATCAGTTCGTTTTGTACTGCTATAGCTTTTTTAAAATTTAATTTAGATTCTTCATCCCAAATTATCCGGTCGCTGCTACTCCCTGTAGCCAATTTTCTAATCGGGTCTAGGACCATTGCTGAATATGGACAAAATTCTGAGATAAAACTCATAAGCCCTATTGCTCCACGTAAGTTTTTTACCGTAACAATTCCTTCTGGTGTTAGTTTATTTAGATTTTCAATAATGTGGGGTGACGCAAAAACCCTACCATTTTCTATCCTTCGGCCCAAAATACTATAAGATGTCCCTAGGGCTGTCATTTTTTTTCCATTTACACGTAAATCATGGAATTCTAGAGTAGCTAGAACCCCTTCAAAAACACGTACCAACTCTTCCCTACTTTTTCCAAAAAGGATGATGTCATCCATATAGCGTCTGACATTATCCTTATGTTTCCATAATATTTTTTGTAAAAAACAGCGAAGCTGTGAGGGTGACTGTACCCATCCCTGGGGCATCTTAGTGTATTGAAAAAGTCCGTAATCCGGATGTTGAACGACAAAATACGGTCTCAAATGTTCCGCTAATTTAAAACTGTAAAAGGATTGTGTTAAATCCAAAACTATTACATAACCATCTTTTGTATACGGGGTTACGGTACGGATGACTTCCGGTATATCGTCGGCCTGGCGAGCCTTATAAACGGTTGCCCCATTAACGGCGGTAGCACTATTTGCCACGATCCGAATAGAGGAACTATTCAGCACAATATTTCCGTCCTCGGCCCTTTTGCCTACAGCAAAAATCGGAAGAATATTTTTAACTATACTTTGGTTTGCTGGTTCCAAAACCCCTAGAGCTATCTCCATGTCAAGTTTGACCTTTAGCGCCTCTAGAGTTTTTGGGTCCATCGAACCATAGTAGTTTTTTACCGTATTTGTACATAATTCACCATAAATCTGGCCTTGTACTTCAAATTCTTTATCCGGTACCGTCCCTATATCCATCTGAAAAACGCGTTTATGTTTTTTCATGATATTTCTCAGCTCAGTCTCAATGCCCTCATCACACTTTCTATTAAATTTTTTAAAACTCCCCTCAGGGTCAAATTTCGCGTGTTCTAGAGAATAATTAGTTTGGGCATGTTTCAATAAAAATTCCATTTTTCTTTCCCACATAGGCTTAGAAGATGGATGAGAAATCATCATTAACTCCTTAGTATTAATAGCTGGATTATCGGGTCCGTTAAATACATTCCATTTTGGAAATATTTTATTATTTTTAGGGAACTTTTGGAAAGCTTGGTCAAAATCTGAAATATCCGGAAATTCTCCTCGAAAAAGCTGTTTTCCTGACCACTGGTCTTCCTGGATTTCCTGCTTTTCCAAAAAAAGGTGATTTTTAAAATTTTTCCCTTCTTTTTCACAGGTTACAACCCATTCAAAAACCCGTTTTTTTGTTCATATCTTTTTGATATGCTTTCGAAATCGCCTTCTTGGTCATTATTTTTGTTAATATTTGATATTCCTGCTTTTTGCCCTGCATTTATGCGATTATAACCCGTCACTTCGTGACTAACAAAAAGTGGAATAATTTGATTATTCAATTTCAGGGTTGTTTTATTATTTTTTATACTATACTCAATTTCATTAACAGCCAAATCGCTGTTTCCTAAGAGTATTTGGCGAATATTTGCGCCTTTGTTTTTAAAAACTATTGCGTCTTTGAATTTTATAAAAAAATTTTGAAATTTTAACATTAACGAAACTGGTCGTTCATATAGCTCTATAGTGCCTCCTGTGCATGAAATAGCTTTTTTCGGGACTCGATTTGGGTTTCCCCATTTAAGTGCAGATTCAGGTACTAGTTTTAAAAGATCCAAATGAATCAAACTAGTATCTGCCCCTGTATCTACTACTGTTGTAACTGCAATTCCTGCGATTGAAGCTAAAATCCTCGGACTAATATTTGATGTTTTTTCAAAAACTTTATTATAAAAAGTCGTTTCCTTGTACTTATAAGTAAAATTTGCAGAATTGAAATTTGTTTGAAAAAAATTCTCAGATTTTGAACTTATTCTTTCCGACAACGCTCTTTTTCTTTCAGGGGTTCCATTCTGAAAAGATAGGTTAGGAACTTTTTCAACTTTATAGGCGACATTTGGGGCCTTAATTTTTATTTCGAAATTATTACCTTGGTATTCAGACTCAATTCGCTGATCATAACCGGCATTTCCAAAATGACCGTCTTCATATTCATTTTGCGGTTGGTCTTGGCCATAATCCATATTTCTATAGCCCCCTCTGGCCATAGGCCGATTTCCTGCTCGGTATGGGCCATTTCCCAAATTGCCTCGGGCGCGCCCTCTACCTCCAGATCGACCTCTTTGCTGGCCTCGAAATTGACCTCTAGGATTTCCACGGTTATTTTGTCCTCGTGAAAAACGGTTACCTCGATTTCCGCCACGGCGATCTAGAGCACCTCTAAGGTTAGATCGTCGTCGTTGAAAACGGGGTTCGTTTTTCCGTTGAAAAACCGCTAAATAAGCATGTTCTGCTTCTAAACAGTCTAAAGAGTCATTTTCGAGGTCGGCAAAACGAAAAGAAAAAACTGTATCATTTTCCGATTCTTCTAAAGAATCGGAATTTACCGCGTTAAATTTTGACGTATTTTGCCTATTATTTGTAGGCATAGTCCGATTGTGAGCCTTCATATTATGCGCTATCAATTCATTATATCGCTTGACTACGTTTTCTGGGTTTTCTACAAAAGCTTGGCGATATTCGTCTCGGTCAAAAGACAAAGTTGCCCCTTTAATTTTGTCAATTAGATCGTAAACAAACGTTTTGTTTGACAAAACGTGGTTTACATCTAATTCACAAACTTCTTGGGACAGGTGCGTAGCCAATTTTTCTAGAACCTTTTTATACTCTACATTTGATAGATTCAAAATAGTCAGAATTATAGCAGTATGGTTCCATAAAGGGGTATATTCCTCACGGCCTTTAAAGGTCCGTTTCAAATGTTGACTTTCTGACAGATAAGTCACTTTCTCATAAGACCGGAAATGTTCTTCCAGTTCTTCTGCAATTGCCAGTACTAGACTGTCTGTTTTACAGGGAGCGATTTTGCCTACATCTGCAAAAATACCGCGTAATTGCAGAAGACACGGTTTCGATCGCTTACTTTTTACGACCTGTCCTATCAACACGTTTTTGAAAGCATTCCAATTTGGGTAACCCCCTCGATATAGAGTTTGAGACCAAGGTTTGGGGAGCAAATCTATCATGATTTCAAAACCGTGTTGAATACAGGCCCTTAATTGAGCTGTTACTTCTGCACTGAACAATTTCGCCAAATTTTCATCTTTTGTAAACTTATTTGGGCCACAAAAGTATGAAATGATTGTTTTTTCAACCATACTTTGGTCAATTTTATCAATTGTATAAACGTAGTTAGGTACATTTGCAGTTACTGTAATCGTGACTTTAATGTCCTCTAACTCCGTATCGATAAATCGGTGGTTTTGAATCCATTCAACAAAAATTGCTTCAGATTCTGGGATCCCCCAAGTATCATCCGGGCCTTCAAAAAGAGATAAATCTCGACTTATCCCCATTCTCCAAGTCCAGCTTACCTGGGTAAAATTAAACCCAAAATCTGTGCAATTTTTATCAGTCCAAAATCTAACCGTTCTTGAGAGACCGGTTAACCACTGTTTTATATATCCATCGGCCTGTGCCGTGTTGCAAATAGTCAAATCTATGGGCCATAGAGTCTGTTTGCTGGATAAAAAGGTGGCTGTCCCTGGGCCTGTTTTCATAGGTAAAACATGTTCCAGACGGACCTTCTCGATTCCGTAACTACTCCCCGACATCACCGGGTTCACAAGTTTTTTATTTTCAAAAAATTTCGCTTAAAAATAAGGAAAAAGATGAATACTATAATTTGTTTTTGCGAGAAATAGTTTCTACGGAAAAAATAGAAAAGTCTTTTTATTTGAAATAAAAAACTCGAAAATTTTGCTTTATGTAAAACAAAAATTTCCGGTTTTTTTATTTTTGATTAAAGCTGAGTGGTTTAAAAATCTTGGTTTTTAAAACTAGCTACTAAATACTGGAAAAGCTCGCCCTCGGAGAGTGAGTTCTACTGTATAAAATACAGAACTTCAGACAACCACGTCCGTAGTGTGAGCAAAACCAGGGTATCTACTCTA
>SCLH01000995.1:77010-99024 GCA_004367855.1 Oikopleura vanhoeffeni | reverse complement strand
TCAGGACGTTTGGTAAAATTGTATCAAATTGAAATTTCTGTCAGGACGTTTGAGAAAATGTCAGGACGTTTGAGAAACTGTCAGGACGTTTAAGAAACTGTCAGGACGTTTGAGAAACTGTCAGGACGTTTGTGGTGTACTGTAGATGTCCACTTAATTCTCACAAGAGATATTTGAGTTTTAAAAAAGGCTTATTTCTCCACAGCACATTGCTGGAAGCACCCACAATCCCCTGAAAACTCCGCGAACTCATACGCTTTTCGTCGGTATGCAGAGGGTTTTTGCCAAAAATCTTCACCGAAGTAGTAATACGACTGTAGTATATTCGTGGAGCTTATATGATATAAGTTATATCTCAATCAAATCATTCACAAATTGCATTTAAATGGATTTATACTACTTATGCTGACCCTATTTTAGGGATATCAAATGTATCTCCTCCCTTGATTTCCAAGTAACACATTAAAAACCCACTTGAATATTAGCTGGAGAGTCCGCGCAGATCACTTAGGTGGGGTTTGTTCAAATTTGTTTCTTGTTTGTCCAGAAATCGTGTTTTAATTTTCCAAAAATCAAGAAATTTATTTCACCTGAAATATTTTTGAAACCATCAAATAGTAATTTCCTGACATCTTTCAATATCTATACACGCTCACAAAATCTCACGCGCCACTCATCGTTTTTAGAACTCTAAGTTAATGAAGGATACAAAACGACTATTCAAGTGCTTGTAATTGTCCATACTTTCATAAAAACCATTAATATAAAATTAAGGAACTTTTTTTCTTTGGCTTAAATTAGAAACGACCACTCCCCCAATGGTTAAGTAATCGAGAAATGGAAAAAATTAATAAATCCAGGTTTATAATCGGTAAAAACATTTACTTTGCTCAGAACTGTTTACTTTGAAAATCAAATCACAATGATCGTCTCGTATATTTCAGACGTCACGTTCGGCGACTAGGAGGCCTCATAGTCCGAATTAAAAAAGTGATATTTTTCACTGACCACACATCCGATTTTTCAGATTTTTAAGGAGGTAGTGTGACACTACTAGTGACATGTCATGATCATGACACTACTAGTTTCTGTGAAATAAATCTTCTTGAAATTTGGAGACTAAACTAAATCGGCCAAGAAAAAACAATTGGTTGTTGTCTCGCCATGGTTGCATATACCGTCATTAGAAAGTTGACTCCGTGAAGTCGTTTGGTGATATTTTCGAAGCGATGCGATAAGTTTGAAGTTGACCTTGAAATAATTTTTAAGGTTTTCTACTGTATTGACAAAAAATTCAAAAAAGTAATTCGGAATTTTTTTGCTAAATTTTGCTCCGTTCCGTTCGTGGCATAAATTAAGTTGATTCTATGAGTCATAACGTAACGCGCAGAACTACTTAGGATACACGAGTCTTTACTCGAGTCGTAGAGCTCAACGGGTCGGTGACATAATCACTGACTGAGTTGTCGAGCTACACAGGTCGTAGACCTAGAGTAGTCGACTGAGTCGTGTATGCTAGTGTACGAGGCTTAGATAAGTGGAAGTACTACACTAGATTCTAAGATTGCTTATTCGACCAATGAGAGGCGAATAGGGCAATCAACTGTGTATATGCTCAGATACAAAGATAAACTCGGCACACCGAGATTTACACATATCCGAGTAAGTACAGAGATAGATTTATTTAAACTGTTGAATAACTAAATAAATAAGGTTACGTATATCAAATACAAAACGTGTTGTGTCAACCATCGCATGATAAGCATTCGAGCAAACTATAGCAGAAGTTCACTCAGAAGGTTTATCAATTAGACTCGAAGGTCTAAAACATATATAGCAGTTAAGTCTATACACTCACTACAGACGTAGCGTATATCAAGACTTTACTCCTATTGTTACGTAAAGCCAGAAAATGTACCTCCGTGGAGCTCAGATTTCACCCTTTGGCGCCCTCTAGCGAGATAACCGATTTTGCAGAGCCCCGAGACTACAACCAATCGTTTTTTCTTGGCCGACTTAGTTTTCCCTCTGATTTTAAAGAAGATTTATTTCACAGACACTACCCCCATCATCATCCTAAAACTCGAACACCAACCCTTAAATAACCAATCATTTTCATCCATGTTAAATCAAAAACAATCTGTTATTTGTCTTGTTTCGTTAACAGGCCCTGCTTGACGTTTTGGTTGGTCAACAGGTCATTTTGGACGCGAGAAAAAGACAACCTGTATAACTCCACAAGTTTATGGCCAAAATTTTGACTTTCTTTTACAGAACATCTTTTATTACAAATAAATCCTGAAGGCTTTACTGTGACATGTCATGACAGTACGTTCAGATTGTTAGTCATCCGGTTCTCAAAGGTCACAAATTGTGACTCACATTCCGCTCACAATACTTCTTGAATAAAGTTATATAATTATCGAAAAAAAATACATTTCTTGATAATGAAAAATCGAAACGTTGCTGATATTGAAAAATAAAATACATTTATGGGGGTTGGCGACTCTGATTTAATAAAGGCCTTAGATACCTTATATACCGGTGCGCTTCCTAACTATGTGTGTGTTCTGAACCACTCTCGTGCAGGTGGAGGGGGGGGTGGGACATCTTGTGCAGGTGGGGATTAAGGCAGTGGGTGTCGCTGATTAAGGGGGTCGGTGCATTTTGACAGAAACGGATATCCACGGTTATGGACTCTAGATGAAAAACTTTTTACTGGGTTTATATATTCTTCTCAATATACGATCAAAGTAATGCTTCATAATCCAGGCAACTTTCGTAACTACAAAATTTCCGAATTATTGCTTTTAAAGAAAATTTTGACTTCGAATTAAACTTTTCGAATTCGACAAATTATGAAAAAATTTTGAAAAAAGTTCCGAACATTATCAAAAAAATACCTTTTTTTTGTTTAAATGTTTTTTCCATTATTTGTTTCAAATCAACGAAAAACACTCTTCAAAATGGCCACTTTAACTTTTCGCGTAGGTGACCACATATTTTTTCTATGCTATTTGAAAAATCATATGACACTTTTTTGGGATTTTTGGTCGAAACTATTTGGAAATATTTTGAAAATTTTCCTCATTTCTGGTTCAAAATATTTCAAACTAATTTTTTGAAATCACCGGCTATTATTGGGAATGCCACCTTTTATTGTTTTCAAATATGTCCTCCTTTTGTTTCTTCGCTGTTGTTCATCCTCTAAATCATAATTTTTTGAATGAAACTACGGTTTGGGAGGAATCCATCGAAGCCCTCTTTAATCAAGAAATAAAAAAAAATTATTTCACTGAAACTTGCCAAATTGATAAGCCGTCCTGACCACCGTTTAAAATATATTTTATTCACCTCATGAAAAAAAAATATTTCTTTCGATGTGCTGGAATTTCGTTTTTTTCGACTTTTTTCAAAATTTTCGATTTTGACGTAGAAATCGTATGAAAACCAATTGAATACATTTCAAACGGTGGTCAGGACCGTTTTTTAAAGTTTCTAATTAATTTATAATAGAAAATAAATTTTAATCTAATTTAGACACCTCCGATAGCAAACGCGCGTTTTTTGAGTGTTCTTTCAAACGACGATTTATAAAGTAAAAATAATCGATCTGAAGAAAATCAGATTATAGAAAGTAAGCTCAAAGTGGCAACTTTTGTTCGAAAATGTTGTTATTTGAAATTCTGAAGTGGCAAAAAAGTTTCCATCAAGAAAAAAAAATCGAAAAAGTGCAAATCTGTCAAAATGCAGTAGTTATTTTCAACCCGGTCTCAAATTCGGTATATTTTTCTTGTATCCGACCATCCAGCCCATGTAGCCCGATTACAGCAAAAAAATCGATTTTAAGGATGTGGGCGACGATAATTGGGCTCTTTTTTACACATTTTCAAGTGAAGTTTCTGAGAAACCTAGCTTCAGAAATAATATTTTTTTTCCAAATACTTAGTACACCTTAAGAAAGTTGCAGTACTATTCAGAGCATCTGATACCTCAACCTACGCTCAGAAAATGGTTTTTAGTAGGCGTCCATAAAGCACTAAAAAGCCTATCCTCTTCATTCCCATCATTTTTTCTGTGTTATTTGCAATTTAACTTCCAAATATAAATGCGCATCTCCGAGCGGTAGAAAATTTTGCCCCTAGTAGTCAAAACAGCGTATTTGGGAGCCTCACGCAAAAGCCTACTCCTTTTTAAAAATATATAGAAAATGTTTCAATTTGTACATGAACTTCACCGCAAAGCCTGGATTAAGGTCCGAACGGTAGCCTTTTTTCCAATTTTTCCTTTCCAAAGTCTCAGGAACGACTTATGAATTTCTAGTTTTTGGTGAAATTCTGAACTATAAATTTCTAAAACCTACTTTTTTTGAAAAAAAATTCCAAATTAGAAAAAATCTGGTAGTTAAAAAACTAAGTGACAAATTCTCTACAGAATAAGGCAATCAAAAAAGTTATATGAAGAGAAATCTCAATTATCGTCATCCTTAATTTAACCTTTAATTTCAACCCCCGAAAAAACCGGACTTTTCTTTGAAAAAATCTCAAAACCAAAAAAAATCTTATAAGTTAAAAAACTTGGCAGAAAATCTCTTACAACATAGGTGTATCAAAAAGTATTATACGTGAAGCTGAGTTATCTTCGCCCACATCTTAAGGTCAATTTTGGGTGTTTACAGGTAGTATGTGATCCAGTTCTAGCGAAGCCGTATAAAGTGCTAGAAGGCTGCTTTTTTGGCCAGTGAAAATTAAGCGTTTTTCGGTTACCCGTTTTTTTGATTGAGGGTCGGGCGACCAATATTTGACCTCTAATGACGCGTAAAGTTCAAGGTCATCTCAAGTTCATCGTATAGACTGTAAGTACCCCCAAAAGAATCGGAAGGCTCGACTTTCTGATGAACGGTATTAGCAACTATGGGTAATAATGTACTGAAAGGTCGCTAGAGAGCAAAAACTTGGTCAACACCCAAGGTCAACTCAAGTTCATCGGTTGACTTGCAAGTACCCTCAAAGAATCGGAAGGGTTGACTTTCTCATGAAACGTATTAGCAACTTTGGGTCAATAATGTACTGGAAAGGTTCTAGAGAGCAAAAAAGTTTTTGCTCTCTAGCGACCTTTCAGTACATTATTGACCAATAGTTGTTATACGTCATCAGAAAGTCAACCCTTCCGATTATTTTGAGGGTACTTACAAGCTCTAAACGATGAACTTGAGGTTGACCTTGGGTGTTGACCAGTTTTTGCTCTCTAGCGACCTTTCAGTACATTATTGACCCATAGTTGCTAATTACATTCATCAGAAAGTTGACCTTCGGATTCTTTTGGGGGTACTTACAAGTCTATATGATGAGCTTGAGATTGACCTTGAACTTTGACTGGTCATTAGAGGTCAAAATATGGTCGCCGACCCTCAATCAAAAAAATGGGTAACCAAAACCTTAATTTCACTGGCCAAAAACCAGCCTTCTACCACTTCATACGGCTTCGCTAGAACTGGATCACATACTACCTGTAAAATCACAAAAATTGACCTTAAAAATCGATTTTTTTAGGAAATTTTCCATAAAAAAATCCTAAGTCTTAAATGACCAGAAAAAAAATTCTCTACAAGTTAGCTTGAACACATAAAAACCGATTTTTTTATTTTTGAAATTCCTTATTTAAAATCGTCCGTCTCTACGTTGAACGTAGGAAAAATCAGGCAAGCCAAGAAAAACACGGGATTAAATAATTTATCCAAAATTAATATTTTTTAAAAATTTGATTTTTTTTTTAAATTATTAAAAAAAATTTCTTCAGTGCCCCTTTTACTTCTTGGTACCAATTTGTTACACTCGGACAAATGCGTTTTTGGCAGAGAAAGAGAAAAAATATATACTATAGTATTTTCGGTATTTTATTACATGATTCTTAAAAGATTAAAAATAAGAATGAGCAACAAAACAGATTTAGTTTTGTTGCTCGGACAGTGTTAGAGGCAGGCGCGAAAACACAATTCTTTGTCTCTATCGAGATACGGTATTCTGTCACAGAAGGATAAATCATCCATCTTATCTTTTGGTAATGAATTTGAAATATCGTTAATTCGAAACATCAAGCGTTACTTGAAAAATGATTCGGATGAAATTTCCAAAAAACTGCGAGTTAATTATTTTTATTTTTACTATAAGTTGTTTACAGTGCAGAATTTTTTTCAATATTGCATCGAACTTTTCCAGCTCATCTAGTCTATTTTCTCATATCAGGGTACGTTGCTCTAGCCTGAAATTGAAATTATAATTTTAAACATTTGATTCTAACTAACCTTTAAAGCAGCTGTCATGGCGGCTTCTAATAAGGGAGGAAAATTTGGATTTCCTAATCCAGTCACGGGATCCCATCCAGGTGCAGCGAAAAAACCTCTGTCATAATATTCTGACTTTTTTTTGAATTATCAAAATTTTGATCTAAAGCGGTTATTTTTTAAAAAATTACCATTTAACCGATTAGATTTAAACATCACCCAGGTTTCTCTCTACTAGATTGTAACGAGTTTTTTTTTATATTTCATTATGCATTTTGGAGGGATGTGCTAGTAGCACCCAGGGGTCGGCAGATTTTTGAAAATGGTTTTGCTTGCTCTAGCTTAACGACATAATAAAATTTGAGCCGGCTCCTGCTCTAAAGCCAAAAAAAAAATCTGTTTGCTCTGCTCTGCTCTAAAAATTTTTTTTTTTATGCTCTGGTCTGCTCTAATTTTTTTAGGGTTTTAAAGGCAACATAATTGAGGGGGGGGGGTTGTTGGTAACAAATGTGAGGGTTATGAGGGGGTAAAAAATAATTAAATAGGGTTTTGGGATCGAAGCAACCCAAGGGGCAAGGTAGTAATCTCAAAGAGTTTTGGCAGTGCAATTAATTAAGAGGGTATTACTAAACCGTATGATGTATAAGGGGTTAGGGATCGTATTAATTACAAGAATTTCAGGTATGATGGGTTTAACTATAAGGGGGTATAGAGAATATTCTGTAGCCCAATTTGAAGATATTTGCCTGAAAAATAATCCTGGCATCGAGCCTCGATTTCCAAGCATCTACTAAAACATCTTATTTTGTTGAAAAAATGAGCCCCTAATCGCCGAAGCCAGGAAATTATATTATTGGTAATCACAAAAGCAGATAAAGGATTATTTTATTGTTGATGCAAACCCGAAGAATTATATTTTAATTAATTTTGGTTGAAAAATGAGCACAAAAACGCCGAAGGCGATAAAGAAGATATTAATTTTATTTGAATTTTTGTTAAAATAAGAACCCCAAATCGGCGAAGCTAAAAGGAGATTAATGTTGAAATTATTAATTTTGTTGAAATGAGCCCAAATCGGCCGCAGGCCGATAAGAGGAATATTATATTTTGATGTAATCTTTTAGCTCATATTTGATAAGGCCATAGAGGCATTAAAAAATGCTCCAAATGATCGGGGTGATATTAAGTGAACCAAGAACGCAAATGCATCAATAAAGAAATTCGAAATTTTTCTAACCGTAATCTTTATAAGATGACGTTAAAAAAATAACGTTTGCTCGAATTTGGCACACTATAAACTCAAAATACTGACTTGATCGTAAGCCAACTGCTCATCAGTGTTCACTGCTTTCTTTTGAGCTTATACTTTAGAAAATGGAAGCACAGTTTTTTCGGATTTTTTCAAAAAGGATTTTTAATTTTTTCAAGTTCAGGATCAAATATGGGAGAAAACGCAACTACACTCTTCAAAATGCCACAAGGTGAATTTAAAATTTGCCCAATTTCTGCAACTAACCTCGGAGGATATAGATCTGTTCAAGCCAAAATCAGAAAAAAACGGCCAAAATCGTGCAGTTTATTGGTATCGCGGCTAAAGAAAATCTCAGTCATCGAAATGAAAAATACGCCACCCTACAAATCTTAGTTTGCTCATCCACGTATTGTTGCAAAACTTTTCGAAAAAATTACCTAAGTTTCCTAAAAAACACCAGAATAATTTTCTTCTTCATTACACCATTTTTCATTATTTTGGTGGTCAGGTTCCAGAGAGGCCTCACACATAAATGCAAAGCCTTTCCGAGTTAAAAATAACACAAATCCCTAAAGTGGGCTCATTTTCGACAAATTAAATTCAATAAATAGATTATTTCCCTTTATCGCCTTCGGCCGATTTGAGGCTCATTTTTCAACAAAAATAAATTGAAATATAATATCTCCTTTATCGGCTTCGGCCAATTCGGGCTCATTTTTGCGACAAATTAAATTCAAAATATAATATCTCCCTTATGGCCTTGACGATTTGAGGCTCACTTTTTTCAACAAAAATAAATTTCTCCTTTTTATCGGCTTCGGCCGATTGAGGCTCATTTTTCAAACAAATTAAATTCCAAAATATAATTCTCTTTTTATCGGCGTTCGATAATTTTTTCATTTTTTAAAATTGGCTGAAACGCCCGCAAAAATTTGTTTTTTCGAAATTTTTTTGTAACCAATTTTCAGAAATACTTCGAAAAAATTCATGTTTTTGAAATTTTTGAATTTCAAAAGTTTCATACTTTCGCCACTTCCCGCCGTGTCTCAATTAAATGTAAGGATCAGTACGGCACACCTCACGGTGAAAAAAATTAGCTTCCGGGACCTCCAGGAAGTGGTTTTGAAACAAAATTTTCGGCAATTTTGGGCATCCCCTGTAATGTCATATCGAAAAACGACCAATAAACGCAATCTCAAAGTAGAGTTTTGTTATTTGGTCTGCTCTGCTCTTAAAATTTAGATTCAAAACGTTTGCTCTGCTCTACCCTGATTTTCAAACGTTGCTCTGCTCTACCTTGATTTTTCAAAACGTTTGCTCTGCCTGCTGCTCTACTCTGGTTTTTCAAATCGTTTGCTCTGCTCTGCTAATCCTGATTTTTCAGAAACGGTTGCCTCTGGGTCTGCTCTTAACAAAAAAGTAGAGCAGAGCAGAGCGGTAGAGCAGAGCAGAGCAAATTCTGCCGACCCCTGAGTAGCACAGTGCTACTAAAGCAAGAATCTCTTTTTGCAATTTTGAAAATTATATCAACACAGAGAAACTGTATTTTTATAAATCCCTGGATATCTAAATTTTTGAATTTAATTTGCCGGAATGTAATTCAGACCCACACCCTTCTGCAGAGTACTGTACAGAAAATGGTTCAGCATTTTTAATAATGGAATTTATGTTGTCATTCCATAAATTAAAAAAAAAATGGACAAAAATGTTCAAAAGTAACTCTACGGAACTTTCATGTATTTTAACTCCAAGGGTTAAGAAGTGAAATTCAATTTAAAAAATCCCTCATTTTAGACAGCAATGATTTAGAAAGCTTGAAATCATGGTCAGATAAACTCTCACTTAATTCAACTTAGACGTAAAAGTCCACCGCGAAAATCGGAAGGTGGTTTTCAAACAAAATAGTAAATTAAACAGCTTCATTTTTTGATAATCCTTTCACAAATCGCATCCTGCATTATATCCTTTTGTGACATCAGTGAGTTTATCGGCATTTTGGTATAATAATGGATTAACGAACCCTAGTGGCGGCAAATCTGATCGCAAACGGTAATCATTTACATGCGCCAAAATACCAGCGATGACGGGACATGATGCAGATGTGCCCAAAACCCCTAAAATTTATGTTGAAAAGTTTGATAAAAGATTTTCACACCCGAAATTCATGTTTGATAACAGATTTTGGACATGGATTTGACATAATTTAATTGAACGACCTAATTTAAACTTAATTAGATTTAGTTATTTCAACAGTTGAACTAAGTTTATCTGCATTTTTATTGTTAATTCTTATATCCCTTTATTACACTTTGCTTAGAATGCGTAGCCACACCGTTAAAATCACACGTTAGAAGAAGTAGTGGCTACGCATTCTAAGCAAAGTGTAATAAAGGGGTATTTGTTCGCTTATCTACAATTTTGCTTGATAAAATTTTTAGATGTTTTCTAGGGAAGAAGACAGTTTTCCTTGGACGTATTTTAAAAATACGTTAAACTGTACTTTGAGGCAGTCAATTATTTTGCTTGTAAAAACATATCAAACACAAGCAGTTTTCCCCTATAAATGAAATGATACTGTATCATTGATACATGTATAAAATCTAAAAATGCACATCGGCATTTATTGACAAACATCGTTAAAGAGGTGGTCGTCGCTAAAAAGTAAAACAATTATTGCAGGGTTAAATTAACCGGGCAGAATGTGCACAAACCATCTGAAAAATTCATCGAAAATAATCTTCGATTTGGCTTCAGCATCATGAAAAACATATTGTTAGCCTTTTTGAGCCTTGTGGGGTCTCAATCAAAACCCACATAAATGTTCAGCTGTAAAGATTGTCGAGACAACATAGGAGTGTTTATAATTCTTTGTCTAGCTTGTCCAAAAATCGTGTTTTAATTTTCCCAAAATCGAAAAAAATGCGAAATATTTTCGGAAACATCAAAAAGTGCTTTCCTGGCTATGTATGAAAATAAAAAGTCCACCAATCTGCTTGGACTGTTCCATATTTTCATAAAAAAAATTAATAAAATTGTGAACAATTGTTTCTTGAACCTCAGTTAGCGAAGACCACCTCCTTATGGATAATCTTTTTGATTAGTTTATTTATAAAATCTGTTTTACCTGGAACGGGAATTTTATTGTTTACAACCCAGTAGTGATTCGAAACTGCGGCCAGATCAGGGTATCCACGACCAGTTTTTGAATAATATTCTGCAGGAGGCATCTTAAACAGACGTAATTTTAACGCAATTTAAACCATGGCATATCCTTTTTGGAACAGAACTCCATCGCAAAAACGCTTACTATCTCTATAGCGCGTGTTCGAATCCCACTAATGTTGTCTTAGTGATTATATTGAATATGATTATAGGCAAGGGTTTTGATAATGGAACCGCTAAATTTTATCGGTGTGTAATCACTCAAGCAATCACTAAGACAATCACTTAGACAACATCAGTGGGATTCGAACACGCGCTGTAGAGAAAGTAAGCGTTTTTGAGATGGATTTCCGTTCCGAAAAGGATATATCACACTCAAGAAAATTGAACAAAAAAATAAATTGAATTACCAAGGCAGAAAATATTTTTGGTTTATTCTACTAAGTTCAATATTAAGTTTTTGAGAGTACTTAAGGCCCTTAAGTTAAGGGGGTGCCATAAGTGTGGGAAAATTGGTATATTGTGGGTATAGATTGTGGGGGCAGCCTTTTATTCTGTCTGGGAACATGATTCGATGGATTATCGTAGAGGATTCAATTATTCAGCATATAACAAATCAATTGCATTGGTTCAAAATCTGATGTCGCAAGCTTTTAACCCTTGTGAGCATATACAAAAAAGTTCCGCCAAGGCACCAGAGCCACAATTGTGGCTCTACTTTGAATGTTGTTAAAACAGAAAGCTTAAGGAATTTGAATTTTTTCTGCATAAGGAAGTTGAGAGGTAATATTTTCGCATCCGAAATTTTATATTCTAAAATTTCAATTTTTAGTTCTAGAAAATATAGTGAAAAAAGCTAGGTATACCTTGGCAGGTGACCTTTTCGTCGGAAACGATGCACAAGTATCTGGCCTACGTCATCGTTTTGATTTATTTCTTATACATCAAAAGTAATTTATAAATAAGTCAAAAATTTTGATGTAAAAATAATGATTTTCCGTAAAAGTGTTTATTTCCCTATAAAAGCAGATTATTACACTTTTTATTATTTTCAGTAATATGGTAATGAAGTACAACTGTTGACAGCTTTTGATTGCTTACATCACCTTTATAATAATTTAATTTTCATGGGATACTTGAAGTTGACAAATTAGAAATTTACTTCCGAAAAAATATCTGCCCTAGATACCAATAAATTTTATTTAAATGTTATGCATGCACAAAACGCTTTCCTAAAAACTGCTAATCTCACACTTGATTCATGTCTAGTTCTGAATATTTTTCAGGAAGTGAACATAGGCGAAAAATCCTTATAAATCAATACCCGTAATTCTGGAACAAACATTCATAAAAAATTCAATTTATTGTGCGGAACCGAATCAAATTCTTATAATTGTTTGAAAAAAATATCTACGATACCGTTTTTGCCGTTTTCCGAATGATTTTAGTATGCTAGAGCACATTGTGGCTCTGTGCTCACAAGGGTTAACTGATTTCTAGAATTTGCATCTACAGAGTATGAGTACAGTTCTAGAATTAACAGAGCATTAAAACATAAAAAATTAAAAGGGCAATAAAAGTTTGTCTGAAATGCAATTATTATATTCAGAAATTTTATAGCTTTTTGGCAAAAACATAATTTAATTTTAATTGCAATCACCTTAGTCACGAGACACGCCTTGAATATATCTAAATATGTGTTTGCGAGAAATCTGGATGTAAATTAGAAAAGAGGGCCAGATAAGATTTGTAAGATGAGAAATATATTTAGTTGAGAAAAAAATCCCATTTTCTGTTCTTGAGGTATACAGCCTGTATGGATTACCGACCCTCAGAGTACATTTGATTCTGAGCATTTGATTGGTTTAATCTGACCAATGAAATCGGCCTATTCCGCAATCCAGGGTTTTGATTGGGTGCTATTATCTTGCGTTGTTTGTATCATTCAAATATTGAGGCTCTGTACTCTGAGGGTCAGTAATTTTGATAAAAAATAAAGCAAAATAAATGAAAAATCATAGATTAGATAAGTTTCAATCAAAATTTGTAGGAAATAATTTTTTCTCTCAGATCATCAAAATTACAAATTTATTGGGTGTCCGGTTATCCAGATAAACTTAATTGGAGAGAAAAAAAGAGAACTTAGCCTAAGTCTTAGGCTTTATCCATTTCCGGTATAATATTAATATTAAAATACAATCCATTTAGAGGGCACTTTTAATCCAAGTTAAATTGCTTCTAGAGCACGTGAGTAATAAATGAGTATAACAGAAGAAATTAATTTCCACGTTTGTTGCGGGCCATCGTGTTGAGTGTACCTTCGAGATGCGAACAACTTGCGTGAGCGGAGCCCTATCTCACAAGGGTAAGTACCAACTCCATTGGCTGAAATTTCCAAACTTCAGATTGTTCCAGACACATACATTATTAGTATTGTACATGTACTGCCGCTCAGAGTGTCCGCTTTTAGCGTGGGAGAATACGCGTCTCTGCTTAGATTTAAGAGATTGGCCCCTGCAACATGAATAGGAATAGATGACGAATCTTTTTGCGTAAAACGTCGGTGCCTTAATGGATGGTATTTTATATTAATATTATACCGGAAATGGATAAAGCCTAAGACTTAGGCTAAGTTCTTCTTTTTTCTCTCCAATTAAGTTTATCTGGATAACCGGACACCAATAAATTTGTAATTTTGATGATCTGAGAGAAAAATTATTTTCCTACAAATTTGATTGAAACTTATCTAATCTATGATTTTTCATTTATTTTGCTTTATTTTTATTCAAAATTACTGACCCTCGAGTACAGAGGCCTCAATTTGAATGATACTAACAACGCAGATAATAGCACCATCAAAACCCTGGATTGCGGAATAGGCCGATTTCATTGGCAGATTAAACCAATCAATGCTCAGAATCAAATGCTTCTGAGGGTCGGTATCCATACAGGCTGTATACCTCAAGAACAGAAAATGGGATTTTTTTCTCAATAAATATTTTCATCTTACAAATCTTATCTGGCCTCTGTTTCTAATTTACATCCAGATTTCTCGCAAACAACGTATTAATTTATTATATCAAGGCGTGTCTCGTGACTATAGAGTGATTGCAATTAAATTAAATATGTTTTTGCCAAAAGCTATAAAATTCTGAATATAATAATTGCATTTAGACAAACTTTATTGCCCTTTAATTTTTATGTTTTAATGCTCTCTTATTCTATGAACTGTACTCATACTCTAGATGCAATTCTAGAAATCAGTTAACCCTTGTGAGCACAGAGCCACAATTGTGGCTCTAGCATACCTGAAGAAAGGTNCTATCATGTTGCAGGGGCCAATCTCTTAAATCTAAGCAGAGACGCGTAATTCTCCCACGCTAAAAGCGGGACACTCTGAGCGGCAGGTACATGTACAATACTAATAATGTATGTGTCTGGAACTAGATCTGAAGTTTGGAAATTTCAGCCAATGGAGTTGGACTTACCCTTTGTGAAGATAGGGCTCCGCTCACGCAAGTTGTTCGCATCTCGACAGGTACACTCAACACGATGCGCCCGGCAACAAACGTGGAAATTAATTTCTTCTGTTATAACTCATTTATTACTCACGTGCTTCTAGAAGCAATTTAATTGGATTAAAATATTTTGCGGGGAATTGCGCGATTTCCGAACGTCTCAACATTCGTCGTACAACATTAGTATTGTATAACATGTTGAATCTTTTCTCACAAAAGATATCCTAGTTTTAAAAATACTAATTTATCCTAGCTCTCTGAGAGCTGCTCTCAAGCAATTTGCTCCCAAAATCTCCTGAAAATGAATTTTTGATGTTTTATCACTTACAGTTTTATTGTCTGCAACCTCAAAATAATGATCTACGGCTTCTTTTTGATAATCTGGCATATCAAAAACATTACTAAAGCCACCACCGGAGATGTCATAACCTTGTTCTTCCCCAATTCCAAATGGTTTTATAAAAGCGGTTCCACCAATTGTAGTCACATAAGGCGAAGTTGAAGGAAATTGGGGTTCAAATGATTTGTTATCTCTACATCCAGCACCATCATCCCCACTTGCGAAGAGCTAAAAAAATAATTTAGGAATCGCGTGGAAAAACGGTTAACTACTAGCTGTCACCGTCAGCCGCGACTACACTGTATCTACTACACCGAGGCGCGCGATCGAGATCGCAACTTCGCTGAACCTTCATCTCTGGAATTATTCACCACATGTCAACATTATGTATGAATTATAAATGTCAAAATTATCAATAAAAAATAAAATTTTCTTACCATGGTTAACCCCCTAAGACCAGCTTTCATGAATTCAGTGTTAACTCTTCGCATGTAATCGACATCGACACTTCTTTCTTTATCAGAATATGAAGCAGAATTAACCAATGGCGGTTTTTCTGTATTTGAAATGTCAATTAACCATTGTAAAAATGGTTCCTGTAAGAGTTAATAAGATAAAAACTTTATTTTTAATACAAATTAAATAATGGGTTGATTATATAAAATTACAAAATAACAATGATATTTTTTTCATTTTTTTATTTATATTTTCACCAGATAAAAATTTTTCCGATACAAACATTGTTGATGTTCTAGCAAAAAATTAAAACCTGGATTGAAATCGATGATTTTTTAAGAAATAACCGGCTCTGATATCTTTTTTCCCAACCAAAGTGCCCCTATCTAAGAACTGAACCGAATTATTCGTTTCAAAAAGCCGAAATGTTGACGCTGTGGACATCGTTTTTTACTACTGGGAGGAATTTTGTTTAGGAAAAGGATATTTTTCTAATATAAACAAGTTTGAAATATTTTTACTTTAACCGTCCCTGTTTTTCGTGCCGTCCTGCTGTGTACCAAAACCAAGTTGTGATATTGTTTCCAATGCCCATAATATACTGGGTATCTAAAGATGCTTCGATTCCAGATTTTCCGATTCCTGCTGGAACATCCCCAACGACAACATCGATGTCATCTCGGTGGACATAGCCTGTCAATAAAGTTAACAAAAATTATCAGAGTATCGATTATTCGTCGAGAAAATTTATCGTCGACGTTTTTCAAATGCATATATTTTGCTAAAAGAAGTGCGTAAGCGGAAATTAGCAGTACAAGTTAAAGACAAATTAACGAAATTTTTACCGCGTGATTTTCAAGTAGCGTCGAGTCAAAAAGTGATTTGTCGAGACGTAAGGTAATTTGTGGCAAGATTACAAGACTATTGTACACGATTAGTAATGTGATGCGAAGGTGAGATGAGGAGACAGTCGAGATTTCCCTACAAAAAACCTTCTCGAAGGTTCTATTTGTGTCAGCCGGATTCGTAACATATTATTATGGTAGTATAAAAGCATAGTTTCAAATCACCTCAAGTCTCGACGCCACTTGAAACTCACGCGGTATTTTCGAAATAACGTTTTTTATTAATTTTTTTCTGCATATGCGTAAATTTCGCGCCTTCGAAGTTTTTAAAGTTAAGTATAGCCTATACAGTATAGGCTATACTGTATAGGTAGTCATAGTGAAGATGACTATTTTTTAACGGGAATACTTTATTTTAAGCCAAATTGCTCGGAGTTTTTAAGTATGAGCAAAGTCGACCAACTACTAGAATGTATACTCCAAATTATTTTGCTGTTGTCAACTGGTCAAACTGATGAAAAAACTGACTATTTTGTTTGTAAGAGCTTTAAATCTTCAAGCATAATTTCTGTTTGTTCGCAAAAAAATTAAGCCCCGTAATATCGATTACAGGGCCTCCTGGGCATTTTTTGCCACTTGCTTAGCCAAAATTTTTATATAATTCTAATAAAATAAAAAAAATTCGCCGAATCGGACCATTTTTTTATTTATTTTTCTCTAAATATTTGTGCTCAGTTTGAGCTATCTAAGAACTCAATCGGATGAGTCGTTTTCAAAAGCAAAATTATATAAA
Source organism: Oikopleura vanhoeffeni (assembly GCA_004367855.1). Classification (NCBI taxonomy): domain Eukaryota; kingdom Metazoa; phylum Chordata; class Appendicularia; order Copelata; family Oikopleuridae; genus Oikopleura; species Oikopleura vanhoeffeni. Next base: position 82,375 of record SCLH01000995.1, on the reverse strand, counting down.
AATGTTGGCTAAAAACTGGCAAAATATGCCCAGGAGGCCCCATAATCGATATCTCTTGATCGTGAATCACTATTTGTGATACTAACTACGTATGGTTGTTTTAGAAAATGCTTGATAACCTTGTTCCTTTGCCATAAAATCTGAAAAAAATGTCTAAATCTCGCTTGTGATAATATTGTTCCAGAAACTGTGGAGTACACTGGCTACAAATATAAATATATTGTTTTAATAATAAATATATAAATAAATTAAATTAATGAATATATATTTTTTTTCTCCTGGAATTTTAAAAATATTACCTGTTTTCGGGATGTTGACCAACTTCTTTCGTGATATTGTATCGTTCTCGAATAACTGTTGGATATATTCCGATATGGCCAAAATTTTTATCTTCAACGTTTTCCGTTTTAGGCATTTCCCCAAGATCTAACTTTTTATCCAATGCTAACTATAGGGTAACAAGAAATCGTTATTATTTGATATTTTTTCATGAGAGAGGGGTACTGTTCTCAAATATGGGAAATTGAGGCCAGAGTAAATCAACAACAAAAAAATGGACCGAATCTTACAGCACTAGGACATCATGATTGCTCACTAAAGGGCGCTAAAGGTCTTGAAGGTATTTCCAGGGTAAATCAGTGCTAAAACATAAAATTTGAGCCATCTTGTGGTCAGAAAGTAGGTTTCAAAATTTGCATTTTTAGCCTAAATTTGTTTCTCTTTTGTTAAAAAAATTCATTAACGTTTGAAGTACTCTGCTCTGCGAACAGTGCTCACAATAAAAAATGCTACATTACTAAAAAAATCAAAATTAGCTACTGATAGTTTAGGAAAATGGGTTATTAAAACTTTGAAAAAGAAAAAAATATTTGGCCAAAAAAAGGTCAAAAACATAAATTATTGTTACCCTAGCTGGAAGTCTGGAAGTTGCGCCACCAATAAAATCAATAAAAAGCGATGCGGTTTCTGGTACATGTAATTTATGATGTGTTCGAACATACCGCCGAGTAGACTTCGATTTTCTAAAATTAAAAATCAAAAGACTAATTTAATGGCCAGGTGCAACTAACCTGTAAACATAAAACTTTGGGACGCCAAAATATTGCATAGCTTGACGGATTTTCATAGAACATGTTAACCAATCCTTTTCATTTAAATTTCAAATAGTTTAAACGTGAGGTGATTTTGACAGCATATCGTATCAACGAATTAAAAAGCACGTTAAAAACTTTTCAAATGAGCGTGCTTCCGTGGTTTTTCGATAATTTATTTTGTTATCAAAATTAAACCCCCGCTTGCTCCGTTGTGTTGAAGCAATGAGACTAAAATTTTTAGTGGGATGTAATACAATCCCTTTAAAGTTGAACGTATGCTGGTAACAAAAACGCGTAGGCGTGTAAAGCAAAAATATACGAATCTGTAGAAAAACGTAGGCGTCTTATTCGTTTAACTTTATGCGTAATGTATTTTAGAGAGGGAAATATCGGAACACAACACAGAAAGTTCCGTTTAATTTTTATAAAAGAGCGATATTCGGTAGATGCATAACAGACTAAAAATGCATTATTTGGATGAAATTTGACATGCGTTCTGAGGAAAACTCAAGGACATTTATTTTGTATTGGTGCATATCCTTTTCGGAACGGAACTCCATCTCAAAAACGCTTACTATCTCTACAGCGCGTGTTCGAATCTCACTGATGTTGTCTTAGTGATTGCTCGAGTGATTACACACCGATAAAATTTAGCGGTTCCATTATCAAGACCCTTGCCTATAATCATATTCAATATAATCACTGAGACAACATTAGTGGGATTCAAACACGCGCTATAGAGATAGTAAGCGTTTTTGAGATGGAGTTCCGTTCCGAAAAGGATATAGAAATATGGATTACAAGCCCTCAGAGGACAGATCCTAAATATTTGAAAAATGTGGAATCTGAGCATTTGATTGGTTGATCCCTTCCAAATATGATCAATGAAATTGGCCTATTCTGAAATCTAGGGTTTTGATTGGGTGCTAGTATTCGGCGTTGTTTGTATCATTCAAATATTCAGGATCTGTCCCCTGAGGGTCTGTTATACATATTGCGTGTGTTATTATTCGAAATCATTCCTGGTTATAGTTTAATTGGCAGGAAGTACCAGTTTCGATAGATTTGAAAGTATGACCACTCGAGGAAAATACTTCATTGGTCAAACGGTATAGGAAGAATTTGGAGGATTGCAATCCTGAACCAATCAGATTGGTGATTTGGTCATTTGTCATGAAATCACCATAATCGGAGTGTGTAGGATCGGAAACTTGCCAAAATCGCCGTTCAAGTATCTCCAAATTTTTCTAAAAAATAAATTATTTTTGGACACTGGTTATTTTTTGTAATCGATATTATAATTTATAAGTAACTGAAAAATTGTGACCGTAACCCTTGATAACGACCGTAATTTGAGAGGTATCAAATCCTGAATAGAGTCTAGTTGGACTTTGCTAGTCCAACTAGACTCTATTCAGGATTTGCTTTTAACGTTTATGGATGTTCTTGAAACGTTTATCCCGAGCAGGGAAGGGCATCCGCGCAGATTTTGAATATCGGATCGTATCGGAAATTTCGAGCCTCAAAATTTTTTAATATCGGATCGGACCCGAGTTCGAAAAAAATGTCATCGGATCGGATCGGGAAAAAACGATCTGATCGGTTTGATCGGACCTTCACGGGTTTTTTCGAGCAGATATTTTGGCTCGGACGCCCATCCCTGATCCCGACGTGTTTTAAAATAAATACAGGTTTTATGGCCTCCTGGTATTTGGAAACACCGCAAAACCTTGTATTGAAGGACGAAAAATTATATCTTGCATGCTCTGGTTAATTAAAATTTTAGCACTTCAGCAGGATTTCCAAAATCCGTTTTCGCAGAGTTGTTCTGATTGAGTCCAAAGTTGGCAGATAGACTTATTACGGCACCAGGAGTTAGAATATGACATCAATGCTTTGCGATGATGAAAACATGGTCATTTTAGTTATTGACGGCAATACATTGACATATTTTTGGATATATTTTTGCAGAAAACGATATCTATTTCTGAAAAAAAAATATAATCCGACTCATTATGAAAAAATGATTCAAATTAGCGTTAAAATTGGACATCATCACGTTTTCACACCAGTACTGTGTACCAAAGCCAATAATGTTATAATGAATAGTATTCGAAAATAGGGCTTAAAATATTCGAGTTTCGACTCGAAACTTTCGAGCCTACGAAAAATGAAATGAATAATAATTTTTCGTCAGAGTTCATTAAAAGTCACTTATTCCTTATATTAGAAGGTGATCCGATAAGAGGTCGCAACGTCAAAAACGTCCCTAATTTTCTGCGCGACCTTTTAAAAATGCTTTAACGATGATGTAAAGTAAATAAATGACGTAGAACTGTGTTTAGCAAATACTTCGGGACACGGAATTTGACCACAAAAAGTTTTATGTCCCACACAGGTTAATTAGACAATTAACTGTATAATCCCAAATTAAAGTTGACCAGATTAAGGAGTGGATTAACTGGTTCAAAGTGTACATTGTTAACTCATGATCATAATTTACAGGTGGGCAGAAAATGGTTTTGGAGATTTTAAAGTGCGCGAAAAACGAAAGTACGCAATGTGCGTTTTTAGCAGACAAAACTAATTTAGTTGAAAATTTGTATTATGTGGGCGAAAGTTTGTTAATTTAACCCTCCGAGGCATATGCCCTTTTGAAAGGGTAAAGTCACTTTAAATCAGCCAAAAATGACGGAAAATGATTTAAAAAAGCTCTCTTTCAAATACATTTTAAAAGAACCGAAAAAACTTTTCCGGCGGCATCGACGAAAGGAGAAAAGATAGGGTTTTTTTTTCCAAAATTCCTAGGGCAGAAAAGATAGCGCGTTTTTGAAAAGCAAAATATAGGCAAATTTAGAATTTTATGAATGAAAAACTATCAATTAATTTGTCGTTTATTCTATTATGCTAGTACAGTTGATTTGCCCTCAAAAATCTGCACACCAATTTTTCTTCAAATAAATTCGCAGCTATATTTCATAGCAATTTTTCACCGATAGCTATTTTATTTTCTTTCGTTTAACCGCGTGTTGAGCACAACACCTATAATCATAGGTGACCTGGCATATTTAAAACATCTAAAAATAGCAAAAAAACCGCATCGTAGAATTGGTCTCCTTCGTAATACATTATAAACAATTGTGCACAGGATTTCAAAAGTGAAATATTTTTTTTTGGCAAATTTGTTCAAATTTAAGAGGGTTGATTTTTTGAGATTTTTTTTCCTTATCTTTTACCCTCTAAAAAGAATTAAATGCCAACCTATTCGTTAATAAAATTGAAATAGCCCAGTTTTAGGAAAGTGCTTTTGTCCAGGTTGACACTCAAACCACAAAAATTAAATTGGCTATAGCAGAACAGATATTTTTTCTCAAAGTGATATTTCAAAAATCTTTCAATTTTAAGTATTTTCACGGAAAATTTTAACTTATTAAAAATGCAATTCGAGCAATAAAATATTGTCCACCAGAGTCCACTTGAGTAAGTATACATCGGACCCAGAATATATCACAGTGTAACTTATCTGCTTTATAGGTGGAAAAATACACCAATTTTAATGAAATTGATTTTTCAAAATCGAAAATTTAAACCTATTTACAATAATTTTGATTGAATTATATTAAACAAAATCAAAAAAACGATCGACATAGGTCAATCCTTGTCACGATTCCAATACCAAAATAATGTGCAACAGCCACTTGGAGCTTGTATTCACGTGATATGCTGTAAGCCCTGCTCTTTATCAGTAAATCTTGCTAGAACTAACAAATCAAAAATTCTAAATATCAAGATGTCGATACAAAAATATACTCGTTTGAATTTTCCTTATGCAAAAAAAGAATGAAACTCTAACAGCTTGGGCTTTCTGAGTAATACGGCCGGTTGAACCAGTCACCTATATATAGGTGCGGTGCCTTGGCGAACTTTCGTGTCTGTGCTCACACGGGTTAAAAATCACTAGTTGAACAACATCTTCTGGAAATATTCTCCTGCGATTAAGCCAGTGCATGAAACCACCGTCTACACCATTGTTCTTTGTAGTGGTGTATTCAAGGACACAAGGTAAGTTTCTCCATCTGGTCGATATAATCAACTTCCTTTCTTCGATATGATAAAATTCTCCTTTCTTCAAAAAACTACAGATACCCTTTAAACACAACCTTTTGCGATCTGAGAGATTGAGATTGAGCGGAGCCAAATACAACACTCCAAAGACCCTCCCTAACCCGGCGCAGGAGGCCGCTTTTTACGCCCACATCTCCCAGATTAAG
>SCLH01000995.1:39421-72245 GCA_004367855.1 Oikopleura vanhoeffeni | reverse complement strand
GTGCAGGCTCAAAATTTTTTTTTGCTGGTTCATAGAAAAATAACGGTTATAGTGTACACTCGTGGCATGCAAAACTTTTCTCGGAAAAGTCTATGGTTATTGTTAAAAAATAATTGGTCGTTGTTTCCTGCGGAACACGACCCTATTTATTAACCCTAGCCTTCCCAAAAACAGCTTTGCGTCGTTCTATACCGTGTACACTGGACACGAGTTTACCTAACCTAGTTCTAATACTTTCAAGATAGGATGTATCAGTTTTACACATAAAATTATAGTGTACACTCGGGGCATGGCAAAACTTTTGTCAACAAAAAACTACGGAACCCTAATCTTCTCACCCAACCCTATTTTTTCCTGACAAAGAAGTTTTGCCGGTTTATCCCGTGTATACTGTGCACGAGTTTTCAAATTTTGTTAGAAAATGTTTTCTCCATTCTGTACTTTATTAATAAAGCATAATATAGATTCTTTTTCAAAAACACTAATAAATGCAACCGAGATATATTTTGATATTTTTTTGTGAGGATTTTACCTTCCAACAAATGTGTGTTCTTTTGATGAGTTTGAAACTCAAGGTTGAAACTCAAAATGTTTTTTGTAAAAAATGTTTTTATTTGTTAAAAAAATGTTTTTATTTGTTAAAAATGTTTTTTTTTGTTTATTTTTAAAAAAATATTTGTTTTTTGTTTAAAAATGTTTTTTTGTTAAAAAATGTTTTTTGTTAAAAAAATGTATTCATTTGTTAAAAAATGTTTTTTTTGTTAAAAAATGTTTTCCCGTTTTTCTCCACTTTTTGCCAATTTTTACCCTTTTCATGGAAAAAAACCTTTGATATTCAAGAAATTTCGGACTGTGCAGAGTAATAGGTAACTAATTAGCGGAGTGCACCCGACAATGTCTGAAAGTTTATTAATATTCGTCTTTAAAAAAAATTCTATGCTCGGGTAAGTTGGAAAAATGATCACAGTGCAAAGTGTTTTTTTGTTATTTTTAACTATAGTTAGTTATGTTTAGGAAATAAAAATGTAAACGTTTGTAAGAATGAACACTTTTATTGAAGATAAAATTAAAAAAATAAATTTCCACATTTTTTTCTTTCATATATTGCTCTGAAAAAATGTACCAATCTGTTGGACTTATGCCCCCCCCCTTAAGGTACTCAGGAATTATCTTCGATATAGTCGTTTTATTGCTGAGCGACTGTTCTGAACTTAGGATAACCCGCATAAGAAACTTTTCAAATCTAACAAAATTGTCCATAATCCGAATTTCAACAGATTAATCAAAAATTCTAAAAAAAGGATATTTTATCTCGGAATTCGAAAATTCCATATTTGAATTCCACAGAAAATTTTGTGTATCCCCTCTAATTATGAATGTTAATTATTTAGATGATCAATTTTTGGGCAATTTGACTGAATTATTATCAACAATGTAATAATTACAATGTATATGATATAATTTGTATATAATTTATATCCCTTTATCACACTTTTGTTAATATCTCGTCCCTGATTAGCAAACGTAGTGTGTTTTTAAGTAACAGGGACGGGATATTAACAAAATTGTGATAAAGGGATATAATTCGAATAACTTTATTCTCCTCCAGGAGGATCGCGCACTGATTGGCTCGTCATTTTCATGAGTTAGCCGTCAAAATATTTTAATACGAAGCCCAGGGCCGGCCAAAAGTGGATAATATAAAAAACTCTACCGATACTTTAATCAACAACATATGTTGTCCCTATAGGTCCCTTTTCTAGCGTGGAAATTAGCTCTAATACTGCACGTCTCTGATTGACTTGCCTTCAACATAATACCACCCATCCCTGATTTAAATGACGAATATTTTGCGTAAAACGTCGGTGCCCTCGGAGTTGATTGTAGAATGTACTTTGAAAATAATTTCGCCTTAAATTTATAATCTCAATGCAAATGATACTTTTGAAATGCACGATAAAAATGAGGCAGATAAATTGTTTTTTTTTTATTAATAATTACAGTTAAAAAGTTGATAAATCATTTTTTGAACGAATTAAAACTTCGGCAAATAAACTTTCTGTACATTTTTTTAAAAGAAATATTTACCGAAAATTGTAAGGACAAATCTATCAACTTCTAAGGACAAGAAAGGCTATTTCAGATACAGGAATATTATATGTAAACTTTGAATTCTAATTACAGCTCAATTCTCAGAAAGTTAAAATATTATCATGATAGAAATTTTTGAGACAGATGCTAATAACCATTAACTCGTATACTCAGAATGTGCCGATTGGCACAGTTGGTCTTTCAGCGTGCCTGTTGTTATAGTCAAGTCCACACGATTAACATGAAACTTGAAATAGAGATCTAAAAGCGATGAAAATAGCTGTTGGTCTGATCAATTATTATTTTTAACAATCGGTTTAGACATATTTCCAGCTACGTCAGATGAAAAAATATGAATTTATAAATAAATGAGGCTTAAGTTGTAAAAGAATCTTACACAAAATTGTAAGGACCTTAAAATGAGTCAAATCATAACGTTGTGGCATGTGGAAAAAATTAAATATGATTTTTTTAAATAACTTGGTAGTGAGTCCAGGGTTGTTTTGAAATTTTGAGTACACGAGTTAATATGCATTAAATTTGATTAGATCGTCTCAGAGTCAAATGTTTCGTGAAAGTTTATCAAGCAGCTCGAATTTCAAGCAACGTCGGGTCTCTCTCCATAATATTTTCCAGGATATTTTCTAAATAATCCCTCAAATCTTGATGATTCTGACTCAATTTTTTATATTTCTCTTCCAATTGGTCTTTTGTAGCCTCGAAAAACTCATCAGCCAAGGACGTATCCATAGTTCGTTGATCACTTAACGCCCGGGCTCGAGAAACATGCTGGTTTAGCAATTGTAAATTTAAATCCTCGATTTGATCACTTAAACATTGATTTTCGACTTGTAAACTCTGCATTTCCAAGTGACCTGAAGTTATATTATTTAACCTTCAGAGGTACAGGAAAAATGATCCGCCGGAGACACCAGAGTTAGTCAATCGATTCGACTTTGAGCGCGGTTTAAAGAAGTTTATCTCCGGCAAGTTCCAAAAGCAAGTAAAAAACTCATTTTTTTGGGTACATGTATGTAGTAAAACGCAATAATAGTTACCGTCAAAAAAACATAATTTGGCATTTTATTTTCACTTACATATTTCTGAGTGGTCACAATGAACGTGGTCATAATGCCAATGGCATTGTTACTCACATACTCAGAAGTTATGAACAGTGACGTACTCAGCGGTGGCCAAACTCTGGCCACCTGACTTTTAAAAAAATCAATTTTTATCCAAGTTAACGTTAACGAAAATATAAACTATTTATTCAATAGCTTCAACAATTATTTGATAGAAAAAAAATAAAATTATATTTTTCGGTTTTTTACGATAATTTTTTCTTTGGAGACAATATCGTAAATAGAAAATATTTGAATGAAACCTTAATTGAAGAAAAACGGTAAGGAAATCAGTTTGTCATATAAATATAAAAAAATAACCGCACGATAATTTGCCACGTAAAAGAGCTTTCGCGATATTTTTTGGCTTCTAATAACAACGTCATTGAGTACTTTTATCAAGTTTGTGCGACAAAAAAAAATAACAAAGAAATTTAGTTCGCGCCGCATGGTTGTCCGATTTTACCAGGTGTTCAAAAGTAAACAGAATCAATTTCTCAATATATTGGTTAGAGGACACATGAGTTGTTGTTTTGCACAAAAATACTTATAATCATATATATTTTTGCAAGAAATTACCTTTTTCGAGAGGAAAATCGAAAAAAATTTGATGTGTGTAAATCAAAAAGAAACGAAAAAATTGTATTTTATAAATCGTTTGGCCGTGTATTTTTATAGTGTATTTTTGCAATCCTTGGACGTGTGTTTGCCAGCGCAATCACAATATGAAATCACCACGTATTATGTGCAATACTTTTGTGTTGAGAATTGTGTTGTTTTAAAAAAATAGACTCGCGACCGTTTTCGAGTCACGCGTACTTGGGGCGCCCTCATTTGTTTCTCTCTCGAAATTAGAGAAAATTTATCTGTCATTGTGGATTCTTTTTTACCGGCTTTTTGAGTCCGCGGTAATAAAATTAACAAGAATTTTTTTTTTCCCAATTTATAAGAGCTAAATCAAAATCTAAACTTTTTAAAAAATGAATACAATAATTATGATAATGTACCAAGATATTCCTGTGCAGAACGATTTTGAACCTATCATCATAAAATTAGGATATCGGGGAAAATTTAATATCAACATTCTGCTGGGTGCGCGCCTGGGCCACTGTTTTGCTGAGTCCTGGGCTGGGGCCGGGTGAGGCTTTTTTTGGCCCAGGCGCTGGTCGGTACACAATCTGGGCAGAGAATCAGATGATTTAAAGAGCGGCTTCCCAACGGTATGAAAGGTGTTTTGAAGGTCTTTTACAGAAAAAACGGTGAGAAAGCTACAGAACTGGTTATCTGGCCTGGAATGACCGAAACCTCGGCTGCAAGTCTTATGAATTTGAAAGTTTCTACTAAAATGCCAAATTTCCCAGTACAACCGAATTTAAAAACCGGTATTTCAAAAATCTTTAAAATTTCAGCCCTTCGCCAAAACCACGAAAAAAAAGTTAAAAATTCTTTGAGGATTATGTAAACATGCAGTAGTCAACTACTCTGAGGCCAAATGTATTGCTTCGACATTTTTTCAAAAAAACTTGGATTTTTGACCATAGTGTCGCCATAAAAATTGTTCAGGCGTCTTGAAGTTTCTCATTTTAATTTTTTTTTGCATTCCTTATATCTCGAACAAACCCTGTAAGTAATGGTGTAGAAAGCAACACTTATAAAAAAATGAGTCTCACATCATTTAGAAGCGGCGCAACATCTTAAAATATGTAGGAAAAAAAAGGGTCAAAGATTTTGAAAATTGCCATTTTTCATATTTTCCTAAATTTTAAATTGCGCGCTATCTAGAAATGAAAGTGAGACTCATTTTTAAAAAATTTTGCTTCTGGTCATCTTTAGGTTGAATTTTCTTGGTGTTTTAAAAAGTAAATACAGTTTCCGTTTTCTTGTCAAATAATTTGAAGCAGCAAACATTCTGATAACTCGTGAGAAAAAAGAGATATTTGTATGCTTCGAAACAAAGAGAAATAAAAATCATTAGAGTCCCCGCGCGCCTTAGTCAGTGTTCAATGTTTAGCGAAAGTACAGGTTGGAGAAAATCATTGATTAAACGCATCCCATTATCCCAGCCGACCAAATTTACACCATGGAATCGGTAATAATGAGTTCACTGACTAGAATGGCCAAAAAAATGAATTTACGACAATTTAAGTCGAATTAATTTTAAGGTGTTTTTTATGCCGTTGGGTACCCCCCTAATAATTATTTCTCAACAGTAAGAGAAATTATGGAATCAGCCTTTTGAATCGTCACAAGATCATCCTTTACTTCGGTTTAATATTTTTATGTTTGAAGTCTGACTTATTTTTGAAATGACGTAGGTTCAACCGTGTTCATTGATCAAGATGAAAAACATCAAATAACAAATTTTTTCTCGCGCCGATTTTCAACTTTTATTTCTTAAATTGAGAACAGAATTCGAGGAAGAAGAACCGAGGAAGAATTTTAATAATCGACGAAATTTTGAAACTTTTTTGAAATCGTTTAAAATTTCAGGTTGACCGATATGTTATTTTTTTGCTTCCAGTGTAAGAAGGTCAGGCTTTTCCAAAAAGCCCATACCTTTGGCTATTTTTCCATCCTATCCCAAATTTTTCCTATCTTCTGCGATGATAAAGGGCTAGAAAACGGGCAGAAAAAGCATATCTTTATGGAACATGGGAAAAATATCCATGAAGAATAAAAAATTCAATATTTTATTTTTTCGTCGACATTCTTTAACGAATCATTCTTCGTAAAGTTAGCAGTCTAATCAGTTCAGTTTTTAGCAATCGAGGAATATCTTTTCCCTGAAGTTTTGGTTTTTTCATAGCCAGTTGGCAAAATTCGTCAGCATTGAAATGCTAATTTTAAAGGAAATTATCATTTGGTTCGCCAACGCGTTTTTTTATTGGCTGCCTCGCGCCAGTGTAATTGCACTTTTAGTCAATGTGGCAAAAGATTTTTTTTTTAAATAAATTCTCAATTTGGTCGGCCTATCGGTCTTTTATTGGCTTGCCTCGGCAGTGTAATTGCATTTTAGTCAATTTGGCAAAAGATTTAATCTGCAATACAGCCCAGCCTTCGCCTGGCGCTAGTATATTGCATATTGATAATATTTTATTTTTCATTTTTTTACACATATAATAAATCCTTAAAATCACGGTGGCCAACAGTTCATAAATCTATTTTTTTTTTCAAGTTCAAATCTCATTGAATAATTTTTTTCAGGGCCCGATTCTATCGGGCTCGACAACATTGCGGTTATCTCAAGAATCTACAAATATAGAGAAAGAAAAATAAGCCAAAGATTAGAGAATTTCAAAAAACACCGATTCATTTTAAATTATAAATTGTTTTCGGAAAAAATTAACTTACTAAAAATAGAGATCGCAAGTCACTTTGGCCAGATATGGCCAGCGCTGAGTAGGTGGGTTAAACTGGATTTGAGCGCTCATACAAAAATTCACCAAAATGTGAAAAATGGATATGCCCACTGGCCTATTGACACGAAATATTGAACCAGTTCAATTCTGTAGTCTTAAACTATATTATTGAACTGGTTCAAAATTTCATTTCAACAGGCCAGTGGGCATCAACCCTCATGAGGCCTCACCTGCAAATCTGTGTTTTAAAACACAGAGACCAAAAATATTTTGGGAAAGTATCATTTTGGCCGGCGGAATATCCGAACAGACCCCCGAAATTTCCTCTTATTTTTAATTTCAAGAATTTTGGCATTATAAATTTTTACCCACAGCACCACCTGGTGGTGTAATTGGCGGTCAAAATTTTGAATTGACGATTTGAGAAGGTTCACATCGCGATGCATCGCGCGCAAGAAATTTCATTTGGTACAAATTGTCGCTCATAAAATTTCCTCTAAGATAGACAAATGAAAAGTTTCCGGAAAATAAGAACTGAATCAAATACTTTAAAATAAACATTTTTTCGCCTACGCATTTTCAATGATTAAATTTTACCTTCAAATTACTAAAATTTTTTCTTCAAACTTATCTAACAATACAGCGTGAGACTCACGCCGTGAGTCTTTTCGAATTCTCCGTTTTTTTACCCAGACGGCTAGAAAAGAGGAGAATTCGAAAAGACTCACGCTGTAGTTTATTCTGTTTTAACCGAAAATTCGTTGCGGTCACGCTCTTGCGGTTTTGAATTAGACAAAATCCATATTTATCTCCTTTTTGTCAAGTTTGAATACTAGTGTGTTTTAAAACACTAATTTGCAGGTGGGTAATATAACATTTCAAACAGGTGGAATAATTAAGATTTTCCAAAAAAGTAAAAGCATTAAGGGGATTGTGGGTGCTAATCAAGTGATAGCTGGGAGAAATTAAGCTCTCTTCAGACTCAAATAAAACCACTGTATTAATTTTATGAACAATTCGGAAAACCGATCGATGACATTTAAAAACCCCAGTACGGCATTTTCGAAATTTTGAAATAAGCATTATAAATTCATAAGAAACTCACCATTATCCTTTGCAACATCAAAATTATCTTGATTTTTCAAATTTATTCTGCTTTGAAGTTCTTTATTTTGTTCCTCCAGCTCTTCAATCACGATCTTGTGCTGATGAAGAGATTGCTAAAATAAAGCCCGACTTAGTAAAGTTTACTTTAAATAAACTTCTAACAAAATAGAGCATTATTGCAAGATAAAATTACTGAAATTATATACAATTTAATGAAATTTTTGGAAATAATTTGCGACTGATCTGCCAATTTGTAGCTTATCTGTCAATGTTTTTAGACTTTGAAGGTTGAATTTCAAGCAGGTTGAATTAAATTTTGATCCTTCACGGTACCGAATGTGCACAGTACTATTGACAAATACAACTTTATACCGTAAATTTGGAATTTAACAATATCATAAATGAAATAAATCCGACATTCAAAAGTGTCGATCGGACTAAACTGCGACTTGCTTAACCCACATTCTCATTTTGGTAATCTATTACCAGCTCGACTCTGGAGCGCTTAAATTTATATAGTTGTCATTATCGGATTAACTTCATATATAAAATGCTTAGCTTTTTCACAATTCCTGATCTCTTGGTGCTAAAATGATTTCTCTATATTGTTTACTTCTTGAGATAAAGCAACTTTGTCGCGTCGAAATTTCGCACATGAAAAGTTTAGATGAGTTTTTGAAAGTTGAGAAATCTTCTGAAAGAAAAATAAACGCCTTTTACCAGATAAAATTTTTGATTTAATTTTGTATCCAAAAATCAAAAATTTTCATTCATAGATTCGGAAAAAATTTCTTTATTTTTGATTTTCTCACCTCAAAATATTTTCAAGGGTAAGACCGCAGTTAAAAACAGCCTAGCCGCCCGTTCGGCTCTGTGGAGCCAGATTATGAAATGCCAATAATCTAGGGCTTTTCATTGAGGGGCCTACCCAATTAAGTCTTCGGTGTAAAAATGCAGAAAATTATCTCGCTTATGATTAAAAAAAGTGTTGAAAATAAACTTTATTATTTGAATAACTTAAACATATGTAGGATATCAAGCTTGAAGTGAAGTGTGATTCGTTGGCCAATCAGCACGAAACAAAACAAGAGACTTAAATAATAAACAACATCAATTTTGTATATGCCCATATTCCATATTATACGTTCCGGAGAATATTCGACTTTACCGTAATGAAAGAAAAATCCTATATTTTTCTGTAGATTAGCCTTAAGGGAGTGGGTGTCGCTGATTTGAGCCTCTTCTGGTCGGATTGCATTTTGACAGATTTACCACTTTTCGATTATTTTCTCGTATTATTGGTAAACTTGAGCATTACTTCGTTTAATCTGTTTTTTCTCAATATGCATAATTTTTACTTTTTTAAATTCGCTTTCAAAAACCACACGTTGAAAACGGAGATTTTCGGTTGAAGGTGATCAAAATTAGTCGAATTAAATTATTTTATTAATAAAGAACCTGAAAACGTCTTTGATCACAGAATTAGTTTATTTTTTAATGGTTATATACTATTTCCACATCAGAATCGAAAATTCTTACATTCCAAAACAAATTCGAAAAAAAGGAATTTTGGCCACATCGTAACGAAATATAAGATTTTCTGAGATGAATGAATATATAGAATATACAGTGGTCGAGATGGCCCTTAACAATTTTGCAGTTTGAGCTGAAATTACTTTTTTTTTTTTTTTAATTAGACGGGGGCATTCAAAGATTTCTCGCAAACCGTAATTTCGTTGGCAAAATTATGATTTAGAGTATGAAAAGGAGCGAAGAACAAACCGATAGGGAATATTGATAAAATAAAACGGTGGGCAATCGCAATTATTTTTAGCCGGGATTTCAGAAAAATAAGTTTTTTTGAAAATTTTTGAACAAGAAATAAGGAAAATTTTAAAAGTTATCCAATATTTTAGAACAAAAATCACCAAAACTTGTATATGATTTTTCAAATGTATAAAAAATATGTGGTCACCTACGCAAAAAGTCAAAATTTGCGATTTTTTGAAGAATGTTGCTCGTTGATTAAAACAAATAATTGAAAAAAATTTAATTTTTTCTTATTAATTTTTGGGAACTTTTTTCAAAAATTTCTCATTATATTGTTCGAATTCGAAAAGTAATTCGAACCCAAAATTTTCTGAAAAAAACAATTAATTCCAAAATTTTGTAGTGTACAAAAGTTGCCTGAATTATGAACATTACTTTTGGTGAGTATATATTAACCCCCTTACACCCTTTGACTTATCTAAAGGCAAAAAAATTTGGGGAGGCCCAAAAACGGCGGCAGAAATAACATCGTTTCAACAGACCTTACAATTCAATATGTCATAGAGTTTGCATTTATTTCAAATATTGTTTGAAATGATACGAAAGCCGGTTCGAAAGTTATCTCTCATTCATGACTTTTTTAAGGAATTTCGTCAAAATTTGATAAAGCGCCTCAAAGTTTTGCCTTTAAGAAATGGCTTTTTGGGTGTGAGGCGATAAGGTTCTCGTTTTTTGGCATGATGAGGAGGTTAAAGAGAATATATCAACCAAGCTAAATTTTTCATCAGGCCCATATCATCTGTCAAATGCACCAAACCCCTTAATATGTTTCGGAGAGATTTGATTATTAAGTACTGGTTATCCTCAAAAAACGCGACTAAATAAATTCTCGGCAAAAAGGTTGGGGCGTTCACTTGATTGACGATGATGCCATTATGTATAACGGTCGAAAACCCGTTTACAGTCGATCTGGCTGTGCACAAGTTCCGAACGAGCGGCCGCGAGAGTTAATAGCTTTAAAATTATTCCATAAATACACAAACAAACACTTTCTTAGCTGGGAGGCTTTTCAACCTCATTTGAGGGGCTAAATATATTTAACCTTAAAAAATTGATTGATTAAACATACTTCACACGACTTTCATAAAATCCTACTAGCTAGGTATAAGACGAGCGTGCTCAATCACCATATCAATGCACAATAAATACTGGAGTTACACGGGTTACAACACAATAATTTCACGATACAAAAATTTCTTGGAATATAATTGCTGTTTTTATTGCTTTGACACGTCTATTCCCATTCAAATAATTGTCTTGTACCAAAAGGGGTTAATATGACCAGCATTCATTTGTCGAAAGTTTACCAGTATTGTCCGTAAACTATACCCAATTACACGTTTTGTCATCTGATATACTTCTAGTGACAATTTGTTTCGAAAGGTTGCCCATTGTCCGAAAGCATAATTTTTTTCTCGTTTCGATTCGAATGTATAGCTTAGTTATTGCCTTGTAAATAAATATTTAAACGGAAATAAAAAGTTTTGAAAAGTATGGAGAGTTAAATAAAGCTTGATTTTCTTATGTAACTGTGATTAAGATCAATCAAGTTAGAGGGATGAAATTGTTTCTAACGATCCCGATTTCGGTCTCAATGTGTGTGTGAAATATATTCGAATCCGTTTATCAATAATTACCATTGAGACTAGTTCGTTATATTTGAAAAACAAAGAATATTGTAACTTTTAAGGGAGTTGGCATTCGATGATCTCAGTTTCAAGTTGAATTACTTTTTGATACACTATGTAGAGAATTTTCTGTGCAGTTTTTTTTACTCTAATGTTTTTTTTTGGTTTTGCGATTTTTTGAAGAAAAGTCGGTTTTGCGTGAAGGTTGAAAAATAAATGGATTAAAAATTTTTGAGGAATTTTGGAATGAAAGGTACTTAATTTTGATCTTACAATATTTTATGACTTTGAATTTTGCAATAATACACTTCGGGCTCGAGTTCCAATAGTTTGAGGCTTCGAGTTCGAGCTCGAAATATTTTCCCTTAGAGAGGTTTAATTCATATGTTTTTCATTGTTTTTTTTCAAAAATATTTGTTTAAATTGAAAACCTTTAAATTCACAAGAATTTTCAGAGAGATAATTTAAAATGGCCACTCTCGCGCTTAGAGTAGCTTTGTCATTCATTCAAATATTATGCCCGTATGTCAAATAAAAAACCAAATCTCATGTAATATGAATGAGAAGTGAGTTTTTTTAGTGCTTATTTGGGAGCTACTAAACACATTTTCTGAGATAGGTTGAATGATCTGATGAACCTGAGGTGGGTACTGCCAATCTTGAAAAGTTATTTTTGATAAATTAAAAAAAAAAACATTGCGATATTTTTTTCTAATACTAAATTACTCAGAAAACTTCACTCGAAAACTTCAAAATAATCAGCGTTATTCTCGACGCCCACCTCCTTTGAGAGAGTAAGCTCGCAAATACTGGTTTTATTTATAGGTGCCGTTATGTTTATATAACTTACCAAAACTTTCTCGCAAATCAGCGTTATTTCACATTCAAAATTTCGCTCATAGTAATCCATATCCATTTAGGAGGAAGGTTGCTATTTTCTAGTTGGTCTATTAAATTATGTACGTTAAGAATACGTAATGTATAGATCAAAACAAAAAAACAACAACTTCCTCCTCAAGGATCATGTAATCTGCAACCCGTGTGTGGTTCGGCAGCCAATGAATAAATGATGATAAATTGCCGTGTATATGATTGGCTCGTGGTGAAATTTCGGTTTGCTTAGGGTTTCAACTATATCAGCAGGTCTAAGATTCCAACTAAAAAACAATCAATATGCTCAGAACTGGGAGGATTAGTGAGTCAGCCAAAGAAAATTGAACCGGAGACAATCAGCAATCATTGATTTTCGGAAACTTTTTTTGGGGCAAATAATAAACCATATTATTAAGATGAAAGAAGTATCTGACGATGATTTGAAATAAATCGAAAGCCTTATATAATGACATTTATTAAATGTAGTTTACTTAACAGGTGGATTTGTATATTTTTTGAGGCGCTTTGCTTCTAACTGATTTTTACGTTTGATTTTTACTTAAGAATATCAATAGGATTATGATCAGTTCAGCGGCAAAGCGTCCTCAAAATCTAAATACAACCTTTTAATAAAAAATGCATTATAAAGAATTACTTATAAACTGAATTTGTGATCATACGTATAGATATAGCGTATTTTTTCGTATTTCAGATACATATAACTTATGTATATAATTATGTACATTAATTATGTCAAAAACAAAATGCCGAATCAGGAGTTTAATCGGATAAAATGCGTTTTTCGCGATAAATTATCATTTTTTTTTAGAAAAATTTTTGTTTGAAATTTTTTTTGTCGAAACGCGTTTCATAAATATTTTAGCAGAAAACTGTTTTTTTTGAAAACTTGAACCTGCATGGTCAAACATTTTGTATACGAAATAGACCGATGATAAGATGACTGAAAAAAAGTTTCAACTTGCAGTTATATTTTGACATTGATTTAATTCAAAGTTTATCGGTATTAAACAAAAATAATATTTAATCTTTGACGGTTAATTGATTTCAATTTCAATGTTAATTAAATCGATGAATTAAATAATAGTTTTGAAAATATTTTGTTACAACAACATTAATTTATTATTTATGTCTGAGATGAAATCCGAAAGTTTAATTTTTTATTACTTTTGTTAATTATTATTTTTATTATGTTTTTTGCATTAAAAAGTTCTAATTGTCTGTATTTATTACCCTTGCCACTACATTCTCCCTGATCTTGAAGTTCAAACTTCAGGACAACCCCCTTACCAACCTATCATCATAGTTACCTGGCTTTTGGTTGATAGATATGGGAGTGCTTAAAAGTTATGTTGAAAAACTGTTTTTATGCATATTCTGATGATAGTTCCAAAAAATAACGACTCATTTCCGTTCTTTGGATGGAAGTATTTGAATCGCTTCTAAGAAAATTTACGGATATGTTGGAATAAGTCTACCGGGTATCTTCTGAGTTTTCAAGAAGAGTTTTTTGCAAAACTATCTTTTTGCAAGCTAAATTTTTCAGCAGATTATTCCCAACTGATTGCCTGTACAAATTTCGTACCACAATTTGTTACCCTCAAGGAAATATATATCTTTCAAAAATGCTCAATGAAATGTTTGCACCTTCGAAATTCTTACGATTGGCAATTAAAACGCGCTGATTTTACTTTTCTTACGACTAATAGACTGAAAAAATTAAATAAAAAGATATTGAAATAATACCACCACTTTAAACTCTTTGAACCAATTGGCCAGCCGTTTTAAAAAAGAATAACCGTGTTCTGTCAAAACCATTGAATTGTTCCATGTGTCTATTTCGCCCTAATTTATTTCTTGGGGTTACAAAGCTTTTTGATTATAAATCGTGAATTTAAAATTGATTTTTATTCCTCTACGTCCAGTATTACAAATTTAATTTTGAAGCAAGGCTGAAGGAAGTTTAAGAGGCTGATAGCCGCCATAAACGTTAATCAAAAAATTATTTGAATTTTCATAATCGTTCAAAGCTTATGCTTACAGGCGGTAAAATCCTTTTGACTCCGATTTAACAAAATATTACTTATCAGGATATTATCGATAGTACTTTCAGAAAGGATTTGAATTGAAAAAACTGATTTTGTAGTTTTGAGTGGCACACAATATAAACTTTTGCGTAATCTTGCCTACAACGTATAAAGGATATATTGAATACCGTATTTTTAACGAAAACTGTTCAGATTAAAAGGGCATTATTTAAATAAGAGCTCATTATTTGTACAACTATTTGGCAAAATCTTTAAGTTTAAGTGTTCTCAGTCAGGACCTGAATAGTGAACTTCTACGTGAGAGAAATTATTTTACGTAGATTGGTTGCGCCTATATGCGCCATTCCCTTAATAATTTTTCTGGTGCTTATTTCACAGTGGCCGATAAATTTTTCTGTCGAAAGGTCGCCTTATTAACCTAAGTTCTTGGTTCTGTTGGACATACCCAGTCGTTGAGTTACTTTTTAATTTTCGTGGCTGTTTAACAAGCTTAATACTCCGTATAAGACTATGGTTAAATTGGACCGAGAATAATTTTCATAGTGTACTGTGGCAAAAGATTTCGAATTTTAAGTTCCATCTCATAACAAGGGTTTGCCTATTTTCGATCAATTTATTGATAAATAAATTTTATTCCGGTTACTAGCTACTAGCAGGTCTGCTGAGTTCTTCAGAGTGTAATACACTGTTGGAAAAATCAAAATGATCCTTCGTTAAATTTCTTACAAAAATTGGCTATCTTTTTTGGCCCTCCCTTGCGTCTAAAAATGCTTACTTTCAAGAAGGTGGTCGTCTCCCGTTTTATGCGGTTATTAGCAAGTTTTATCATTTAATTACATCAAATCAATGTTTATCTTTTGGTGGCATTTTTCTTCCTTTATTATCCTTTCAGCATGTCATAATCTTTATCACCTTTTGTTAGAATGCGTAGCCCACAACGTACAATCACACGTTAAAAGGAGTGTGGCTACGCATGTCTAACCAACCAGGTGGTAAGGGATATTATTGAATTTTGCACTTTTCTGTTTCGATTTCAGCCAATCATGTCAAAATTTCGAAAAAACCAATTCGGAAAATCTTATTTCTTTCGTAATTGTATTCCTTCAATATTCCGACAGTGTCTTACTGGAAGTTCTGCAGAATGGATAACAAAAAGGTCGCCTCATGTCCATAGGACGATGAGAACAACTTCCGGCATTGTTTGCCCGCTAGTTTTTCTTAATAGCTCTGCGGGCATCAATTTTTAAGAACAAGAAAATTTGTTTTGCCCGCGAGTTTGTTCCAAAACAAGTGTGTTTTGATGATGAACTCGCAGCATGCATAATTTGTTCGTTTTCCCGGGTAAGTCTAGGTACAATTCCTGGGATTTCTTGAGCCAAATTTGCCCCTCGAGGTATAAAACTCGCGGGGTAGGTTAATTTCGGGTTCTCAGAAACTTTTTGTATTTAGAAATTTTTTTTGAGATTTCTCCCAGTGGTCAAAACCGCAATTAAAAATTGAAGGTAACATTTGTGATTTCGCAGATTGAAGGGAAACCCACTATTGACGGTTTCATTTTTTGGAGCATTTTATATTGCCCCTAAGGCTCATAAAAACCAGCGACCAGTACCCCCCTTATCGGCCGATTAAAGGGATTTTATGTTTTTTTATTTATTTTTTGTCGAGAAATGAGCAGAAAAATTGCCGGTTCTCAGAGCTAATGAATGGTCAAATCAAACTATCACGGTCCTTTTGGATTCACCAAATAACCAGCGTTTTAAGTTTTATTGCTTGATTCGATTGTTTGACCATTACGGGTCATATTACACTAAGAAAAATAATTTTATATTTTTGGATTCGCAATGATATTCTTTTCTTTGAATTGGTTTAATTTGACCCCCTATGAGTCATTCTTTTGAAATTTGACCCATTGGTGTCATATTACAAATTGTGATCCCAGAACGATTCTCCCGAAAATTCTAAGGCCAGTGTACCGAAAATCAATTACCAAATGTTTATTAACTCCAGAAAACGGCATTTTACTTTTAACCGGTTTTTTCCGGTATACCGTTCTCAAGTTGAGACTAGACCCCCGCGCCAAGTTTTTGCTCCAAACCCTTCGTGATTACATACAAAAATATTTTTCACTTCTAATATGTAGTTCGACTGAAATCGACCACAATGAAGGCTGTGTCCAAAACTTTAATTGAAGTCAAAAGCCGTCTGTATGTTTCAAATTTTATTTTTGGCAATTTATTTTATGGAATATTTGTTTTTTATTACCAACAAAAAAAATTGAAAAAAATGACTTTTTCATGGAAAAAAAAATTTATGAGTTACTTTGAAATTACGGTTTTTTGTAAATACCGGTACTTCTGGTTACTTTTTGGAAGTTTTAATTTATTTTTTTCGTTTGTCACTAGCTATTTAGCTTGGTGTTAGTTTTTTCAAAGAATTTACTAGTATTTATTTTATTTCGAGAATTATCTTAAAAAAACCGGCAAAATTTTCTTTTTTTGAGACCGATTAGGGAAAATTTGAGAAAAACACTCTTGAATTTAAAATAAAATATGAGAAAACGTGTTTTATTGAAACGTGTTCATTTTCGTTATGCAAAACACAAAAGTCTATGAATGGGTTATTCAAAAAATGTGTGATTTTTATTTCTGCTGAATCTTTGGACCGAATAAGGGTAACACAAAATATTGTTGACTTTTTATGCGTTTTTATAAAATGAAATAAAAAATCATCCTTTGCTTTGGTTTGCTATTAAATTTGGTATATAATTTTCGTATGCAAGAATTGGTTAGGCCTTGTTTTTTTGAGTATTAGAGAGATGTTCCGAAGCTTCCCGCTATATGAACCGCTAATCTGACAAACCGGGCAATTTTTCAGTTGAAATCACCGAAAATACCGGTAAACCGTAATTGAAAATGAAAAATTGTCATCTTAATTGACCGCTAGATATTTCCAAGTTATAGAAGAGATAACAAATATTGATGGTTGTACAGCCAATTGATCAAAAAATTTTCCAGGGGAACTGTACCCTAGTTATGTCAAAAAACTAGGGTTTTTTTTTGGTAAAACTCGCGCGGCTTCATATTTTTTTCATTTTCACTTTGAATTTGAAAATAATATCGTAATCCGTGGGCAACATTTTTCTTGGATTTATCGGACTAATTATACTTACAAATTAAATAATTAAATAGATTTCTAGTGTTTTGAACAGTAAATTATGTATGTGTGTGATTACTTATAATCTACAGTTATTTATATTGATTGACCAACACTATATTTTATTAAACAAAATTTACATTATCCTTTTCCCCAACGGAACTCCACTTAAAAACGGTTTACGTATATCTATAGCGCGTGTTGAAATCCCACTATGTTGTCTTACTGATTGTCTGAGTATGATCAAAGACAAAGATTGCTGATATTGAGACCGCTTAATTTGATCAGTGTGTTATCACCAAGCAATCACTAGACAATCATTACCAACATCAGGGGGATTCGAACACGCCGCTATATAGATAGTAAACGTTTTTGAATGGGAATTCCGCTTGGGAAGGATTTCGATAAACATTAATTGTCAAAGAATATATAGTTATCAATAAAATGAGTGAAATTTTTCTTATTATTTCTTTTCATGCTTGTCGCATCAAATTTTTTCTGAGGCGCAGTGGAGTAATGAGTTGTAAAATTAATGATGTTAGCCAAGATATATTTTTTTGTGTTGAATTCCTTATCTTTTGACAATTTAACTTGTAGACTCGATTTCTGACGACGCTTCGCCATACACTATTTTTAATTACATTTCTCGACGCTTAATCATTTAATTAACAAGATCAGTTATAAAATTATCGATTAACTTTGAAACCAAAGTGATTTGTGCGTTTTTTTTTGAAAATTTTTTACTGTATTACTTAGATTTCCCCATTCGATTTTTGGGCCAAAATCGACCAAGTTAGGGTTGATTTTTCTAAATGGTAGGGATTTAATGTGAAATTTTATTGCGCTTTTTTGTGCGTGAGCATTTTTCGGAATTGGGTTTTTTCCATGTTTTTCATTCTTATAAATACCTCCTCAAAATTTTCAGGAAGAATCCACCTATTATTTCTATGGGTCGATAATAATGGTGGTTGCTATGTATTACAGTATTATTTTTTGCAAAAATTTTGTGTGAATTCACAAAATTTAAACCTTTCAATGTGATTAAAACCAAATATTCTTAGACTTTTTTTTCATCACACCATAGCCCGGAAAATTATGGTACGTGACTAATATTCAAGAAATAAGGGTCAGCAAAATAGTATGTTTATTTCAAAATTGCTTAAATCACTTTGAAAAAAATGAATAAAGTTTTTTTAGAAGTTTTTAAGACTTTTTTCTTTACACCAAAGTCCAGAAAACATTCTCACGTGACCTTTCCAAATTGGAATAAGTGCTTCATAGTAAACAATAGTGATCAAAATTACGCCGTAAATTTTTTGGGGCCAATAAACACCTAATTTTAAGAGTTTTTAACATAATAATAATTTTCAAACACGTCACGTGATCTTCTATTTTTGAGAAATAAGACTTATCTATGGACATATTACAAACTTTATTTTTAGAATTATTTCCGTCACGTGTGTTTTTATTCGGGACTTTGGTCGCCTAAAAATATGAGAAAAAGTCATAAAAACGTCTTTGAATTTGACCTTGGAATTTTTTTGACGTAATTTTGACTTACTTTCTTCAAATAACTGTTAGGAATTCTGTTAATAATAATTGTTTACAAGCAAACGTTTTTGCATTTCGATCATCGGTCTTTTTGTTGAGAAAAGATTTTTTAAGTGTTCAAGTTCAACAAATAATACATTCTAGAACAGTTCACGTTTTGAAATAAAGTGGGCTAGAAAAGGCAAATCTTTATGGCCCACTGTAGATAGTGACAAAGTGACGGTTGGCTGGCGTCTGATCATAAGAGTTTGGTTTAAAAATTCTTATGAAGAAAGCTTCTGCAATTACGGTCGTTTGAAAATAGTTTCGGAAAGTTTTTTTGTATATTCTGAAAGTGGTCCATAACAAAACTTGTCTTCTCATCTTTTTTTGATTAAATTCGCCTTAGTGTTTGGAGGAACGTTTGTTCTTTCAAAAAACTCTGCATTTGTGCTATGTAAGGTTGGGACAGTGGATTTTATATGATGGTAAGTTAGTTTTGCACGTGGTGGGGAGTTCTGTGTTTCGATTGCTTTCTTGTTTCGAAGAGTGCGTTAGTCATGCTACTATGTTGTTACATTTCATTTGAATCATATATGCAGTTACATGTATCAAGTTTTTGATAGTGGTCTGTTTTTCGCGAAAATAGTTTGTACCCTTATACTTTTGTATTGAAATCGTTATATTAAAATTGGGTATGACGTTTTATTTTTGTAAGGTTTCTTAGGTAGTACTCATCTTTACTGTTAGTGTAGTCTATAACGCATGTGACGGTGACCTCAGGTTTGTTGTGGCTTTTCGGGGACAGAAGGTAAATGTAGAATGCTTTTTTTTAAAGCTACTCAAATTTACGTGGAAGACCCTTAAAAAACGTAACGATTTCTTAAGACTTTTTTATTGCATTACAGTATGGTCTCCGGGTTTGAAATGAGGCATTCTAGAAGTCAAAACTTCCGAAATACTGATTACATAAGGATGCGTAGGCGAATAAAGAAAAAGATGTTATCTTTCTTATCACTAGAAATAAAAATTTCACAAAATTTAAGAGTCATTTTTCTAGAGAATTTGGTGAAAACATATTATTATTTTTAGACAGGCGATAGAAAATCATTAAAAGTTTTATATGAGGTAGTTTCATTATAATTAAGGTTTTAATTTCATCTTATTAATTGCATCTTTTGTGTGTAACTGGAGGTATTTTCCGCAATTTTTTGATTTTCTTCTTCCTCATTAAATGCCTTTAATTTTATCTCTTTTAATTTCGTTTAAAAATTGTTTCTTTAATTGTTATAGCAATTGGCTAAATTATTTTTAAGCTATTATAAAATGTATGTTGCGATAATGAACTTTGCTAATATGGCTCGATTTATAGTATTTGGCGAGCGCGTCTCTCGCCATAATCGAGTTGGGTACAGTATGCATGTCTAAAGTCCTCGAGTTAACTCTCAGCCGCCTGGGGCGTTGGCAGCGCCTCTTCTCAGGGTATCCCGGTTCCCTAAATTGACATATTCTGGATGAAATATTACCGAAAACAACGGCTTCAAGGAGATTATTCAGATTAAGCCGTTTGTAGACGAGCCGTCAACTTCGCGAAAAAAATTTGGCTAAAACATATATTGTTGTCTGACCACACTCTTCACCTAAGCGGCACAGAAGCCACCTAAGCCAAAACGGAAATCTATCTCCTCCAAGGGTTTTTCATGAAATAAACTCATTAATTTTAACATTCAACCTGTAGAATTAGTTATCAAAACTTCACTGGTATAGCGTTTTCTTGATAAGTGCTATATTTATTTCAATAGTAAAACCGTCCAATCCAATACCGTTTTTTGAAACTTATTACGCTCGAAAATCTTCTCCTCCTAGGTTTTCAAATTTATTCAAAATTCATTTTGCAAAACTAGTTAAAACAAAAGAAACTTTCAACAGTGGGCGTTTTTGTTTCGCAATTTCGAGACCAAACCAATTATAATTTTCAAGGTCACGTTGGAAAAACTTTGACTGAAAAAAAATGTGCTTTCGATTTTTGAAAGTAGGCTAAAAGAAAGCTGAGGAAAACACTGAAGAGAAAATTGGCTTGACGTCAACCCGATATTTGAAGTTTTAGTGGTTCAAATGACACAAACGTTATTTTTGAACATGATTTTGAGAAATACTTAGAAAAAATCGCAAAAAACGCAAAATTTTCGAAATTTTTTTTGTTGTCATTGGGTTGCTTTTTTATGCGTCAAAACCATAAAACAATGATTTGGTGCATTCTTTTATGACGAAAACTGCAGAAAATGTAGGAACCGGACTATAGTCTAAACGTTGTTTTCGAACCCTATAATAAATGGAATCGATCGTTCGACCAAGTGACCGGGCTAAACTTTTGTTGCGAAAATTTTTTGTGCATTTTTTTGTGGAATTACAGTACTTAGATTACAGACCTTTTTGCAAAAAAATCTCAAATCTGCTGTAAAACATCTATGAGGCTCCTCTAGAGAAAATCGGAAATGTTGAATAATTTGAATAATATTTTTCTTTGAAATTACTTCGATTGCACAATATCAACAGAGAAGTTCGTGGATCGCACAAGGAACAATTTAATCCGGGTCAAGTTTCCTTATTCTTTCTGAATCAGGCTTGCAAAAATTGACAAAATTAAAGTATCGTCATCCATTGTAATTAAGTAAAAACAAATAGTTAACAAAATAATTTTCGCGATTGTAAAATTTTATCTAGGAAGTTTTGGGCCCGCGAGTTTCAACAAATACCTTGTTTGTCGAAACTGGGGGGGCAAACAAAAAAAAACAGCACGCGAGTTTTATTAAAAATGAAGCGACTTCGCGGGCAAAAAACAACAATAAGAAAATTTGCCCGCCAGCTTAGCGAAAAATTGATTCCAACGAGTTTGTCTACAATATTTCGAAAGACTAGCGGGCCAAAAAAGCGAGATGACCCTTTACCCCTAGTAACCTCATTATTAGGACTTGGCGCGCAGTAACAGAATGGCGTGATGTTATTTTTAGGCCACCGCCCAACCCGGTTAATTTGTTATGACCCAGTTTCATATTCAGATAACTTAAATTAACAAATGGAACCTCTTTATTTACTATTTTGGTTGCATCAATCAATTTACCTAAAAGTGCCCATTTTCAAAACAAATTATTTTGTTTAACATTCTCATTTTTACAAACTTCTTATTAGTAATCAAATTTTTGAAATTTACACGACTTTATTCCGAATTGGTTTATCAGGCAATTTGTGTTAAGTAAATCAAAACGGATAAACAAGTGTTTGTTCGAAATTCAAAAATAATAATTTTCTCAAATAACTTGCCTAATTTTGTGAACATTTGGTAACATTTTCAAGGGTAGTGAGTCACTACTAGTGACTTTTGAAAAAATATGAGGAGCTCCGAGCAAAATAGCGTTCGCGATAAAAAAATTCACATTTTACAACCTAATTAACTCATTGAGAGCAAATTGGAAGATTTCTACAATTAAAACGAAAAATAACGTTGAAATAAATTAAACTCCTGAAAAAATCGCGCTCCAAAAAACATTTTCATTAGTGTAAAGTTGTGTAGCGAAGATTGAGCTTGGATATCACACCGAGCGTATCAGTTGCGGCTTCGTAAATTAAGCATCAAATATATTTTTGCAATATAGGAAAAATTTCAACATCCAATGCTGAGCCGATGTGTTGAATTCTTAATTAAAAAAAGTTGTATACTAGTATACAATGTATACGCTGAAAGGCTTTTTCAAGGGGGCTCATTACTTTTTATTTCCCGAGGTATTACTATTTTTGTCGGAATTTTCTCTTTATTTTGCTTATGAACAATTGCGTAGGCATTAAAACCTCTCTTATAAATAGAACAATTCGTTGAAATTTGCCCAAAATCAGTGTCCACTTCAAATTGACAAGTGATATCACGACTCACATTGTTAACAACAGGAATTGCGTGGGAAAATGCCTGCTAACTACACAGATTTGAACGGTATAACATGTAGTTTATTTGGTGCTCTTGTAGATCACTGTTAACACTTGTCAAAAATACAACTTCATAATTCCTATTTTTTGTCAATGCAATTTCAAAACATTTAGAAACATATTCTAGAAATTTTCAAAGAAAATATTAAATATTTACCGCCTACAGTATTTTCTCTTAGTTAAAGTAGGGCTTTTTTAAACCGAAAAAAATTCCCGACGAAAATAGTAACCTCTTTCCTACTGACACATTGTTTAGGGTCATACCGGGAGAAAATCGTGTTTAATTAATAAATTCATTAGGAATGAAAGTAGGCTTGGACAGAATTTGAAAGGAATTTTGGAAAAAAAAAATTAAATTTTTAGGCGTGAGGTTTCCGGGGCCCAAATGACTTTATTAATGTGACAATTTGTCTTGACAATCTTATAAAATACAAGTTCGTATCTCTATAATATTTATCGTCTAATTTTTCATAGCTTTGGCTCGCCCAACCGGTAATTAGATTAAGTTTTTTTCAAAAATAACGGAAGTGCCGTTTTTTGCCAGGCTCGCCATGAAAGGTGGATTTTTATATATTTTATTTTTGCGAACCAATTTTTTAAAAACTTTGACCGCTCTTTGTCTGTCGCTCAGCGTAGTCATAAATAAAAAAAAAATTTTAGAAAAAACTTGATATTTTTTATTTTTTTTATGTCTCATCTCCCATGATCACAATTTGTAGAATTATGTTTTGAGCTCAAGGTCATCGTATCCAACTTCAAATAACACCAACGAGTTGTTTTAATATTTTTTCTGGAAGTATCATAAACTATAGTCGAATTTATTTAAACTTAGAAAAAAATTAAATATTTCGGGATTTTTGTATTTCAAAACTTTTCCATCTTGTTAAAACTTTAAAAAGCCCTCTGCTTGACTTCCAGAATTGGAAATATTAAGCTCTTCGGACTTTTTCTATGGATCCCAAGATTATGGTGTGCATCTAGACAAACGCCTTCTTTAACGGAGGGTTGGTCACCACCCGTGGTGTTTTAGTGATTTTGGGAATTTCAGAGGCTTTCGTACGGTTAGCCATAATGGCAGACTGGACATTTTTGAAACATTTATTTAGGAAGGATCAAGTCTTTTGATCTTCGGCGGATTGCCATTAACAGTTTTGGAGAAGGTAGCGTACGTAACCATCTTCCTCCACCATCCATCTTGGTCACGTGCGGCAGTACTCTACCACGCCGGATGGGTTGATTTTGCTTTGTCATGCATGTNTCAAAATTACCGCGAAGGTTGATTTTGTTAGTTACAAATGTTTTTGGAATATCACCTTTGCTAGTTTGGCGGGAAATGACCTTGGAAGAGGCTCAAATCAGCGACACCCACTCCTTTAAGGGGGTTGTCCATGCTGGAAAGGCTTTTTCGAAGGCTCATAACTTTTTATTACTTCATAACAATCTTATAAAAATCTCAGGAATAGTAGTTCGTAATCTCTGGAACACATTTTACTTCTGACTTTTTTCATAGCATGTTCGACCAGCCGGTAAATTGAGTTAACCGCGAGCAAATTTTTTTTTGAAAGTCCTATTTCTTTTTCGCCTTATTTCAAAACAACATCATTTTCGGAATGTAACAAGCCCAAGAAGTGGTAAGCAAGATGTTGCAAGCATTTTTTGAATTTCGCTGTAAATCGACAAAAAAGTGCGCGAAATCGAAAATTTTGAATATGAAAGTGAGAATTATACAATTTAAATGCCACCAATAGATTCCTTGGGTACGGTTTGCTGGAAAAGATATTAGCAACTATGATCTGATTTTGAACAGAAACGGTGCTAGAGATCAAAAAATAATTTTGATGAAAAAGTTTATTTTTTTTCTAGAATCCGCTGTGTTCAAAATCAGACCATAGTTGCTAATATCGGTTCCAGCAAACCGTACCCAAGGATGCCATATTTGAAAGAAATTTCTAAATTCTAAAGCTTTCTTCGAATTTAAATTTTTTCGCAAAAAATAAATTTTCTTTATTATTTTATTTTTTTTTAAATTTCTTCGTTTGTAATTTGATAATTTTCTCACATATTTTACAATTTTCTCAAAAATTTGAAAATTATCAGAAAAATTTGACAATTAATTCAAATTCGACAATTTTTAGAAAACTTGTCAAATTTTTAAAAGATTGTCGAATTTCGAATTAATTGTCAAATTTTTGAGAAAATTATCAAGTTTTTGAGAAACTTTAAAAATTTTTGAGAACATTGGAAAATTTGTTAGAAAATTGTCAAATTTTAAACAAAGAAATCGTTAAAAAAATTTAAAATATTAAAGAAAATCTATTTTGTTGCGAAAATATTCAAATTCAAAGAAAGTTTTCGAATTAGAAAATTCGGCCGATTTTGAGCTCATTTTTTAACAAATTTGAATATAAATCACAAAATCTCCTTTTATAGGACTTCGGCCGATTTTGGGCCTATTTTTCAACAAATTTAATTATAAAACACAAACCCCCAAGCATGCCGCCTGATTCATACTATATGCTCAAAAAACGCCAGCACCTAACATAGGTTCACTTAGATTATCGGCAAAGTTCAAGAAAAAAAATTAATTAAGCTCTTTTTAAAAGAATTTGTTAATATAATTAATCCAAATAACCTGTGAAATTCTATTTTGATTTTGCAAATCTTCCCTTTCTGCAGCAGCTCTTTCTGTTAAAATTTGATATTTTTCAATTTGCACAACTGCCCGCTGTTGATATTCATCGAGTTTATAAGACTGATTGTTCAAATCTGATTTATACTTTATTTTGGCATCAAAATTAACCTAATCGTTTAACTAGGTGTCTGAGGGTTAATATCAAGTTGAGCTTCGATTTTAAATTGTTTTGTTAACGGCGTTTACCGTGAAATTAAGATATAATTGAGATTATAATACTGTTACAATCAAAGACCATGGTCTCTAAAAATATTTATATTCCAAAAAATACCGTTTACTAGAAATTACCGGTCACTTTGGTCTAAGAGCGGTTAAAGAGGATCCAAATAACTGTGGTCAAAAATACAACTGCAATATTTTGCGTTAATCAGCACAAAATCTGATTATATCAATTAATAAAATTGACCCAAAAATATTATACGTAATAATAACGTGTGGGATAAGTACACATTAGATTACCAAACCAAATTAATTGATTTCGGAAATTGTAAAATTTAATTGATTTGAGAAATTGGGACTGTTTTAATTAATAAGAATGAAAATTATGCTACACTAGTTACTCATCTAAGTTGACAATTTTATTTGAAGTCTTAATTTCATATGTAATCTCACTAGGGATTCATTAGTAATCTCACTAAGGTAATATAAACAAAAGAATATTTCACAAAAATAATTAACCCTTGATTTTACCAATAATAGTTTTAATAATACAGAATGGTCAAAATTTTGTGAAGCTAAGAATTTAACGAGACAAAATTTTGAAATCGAATGAAAACTTTCAGTGGTTTTATTTTTTTCAAAATTTTTTTTGGTACATTTTTATTTCGAAATTTTTTCAGAAAAACTAACTACGGTTCAGTACAAAACATTATTTAAAAATTGTCAGCTACTGCTTAAAACAAAAAAAACGTTTTAAAAATTGCCTATGTGATATCCCTTTACCACCTTTTGGTTAGAATGCGTAGCCACTACTCCTTTTAACGTGTGATTTTAACGTTGTGGCTACGCATTCTAACCAAAAGGTGATAAAGGGATATAGCCTATATCATATAGGCTATGTTTAATTTTGAGATTTTTTCGAAAAAAATTTGAAGCTTAAATATAGGCACTTTTCAAAACGGTTTTTCATTTTTAAGCAGTAGCTGACAACTATTAAAACACGTTCTTGTATTGAACGTAATATTTTTTCAAGGGCTAGAATTAAAACATAATTAAAAAAAATTTCTGAGATTAAATTCTCTACTTTTGAAGATGTTGTGATAAATGAAACGTTAAGTAAAATTATTTTTTATAATTAAAAAAATATTTAGCAAAAAAAACTTTCGCTGTTCCTACCTCACTTTTAAAGTTCCGTGACTATGAGAATAATTAAAGAAAATTTGTATAGGGTAAAATGATTGAGGCTCATTTTATAGCCATTCCTTCTCACTTTTTAACTTCATTTTTTCCAGCTCTGCTTGTAACCTATCATTATCAGCCGCATATTGCTGTACTTGATTTGTAAGTAATTCTAATGAGAGTCGATTTTCTCTTTCCATTTTACCGATATAATCTTGCGTTGTGCTCTCGGCTTGACTTAAAAAAACAATAATAATTTATGCAGCATAAATCATGCTGCTTTAAGGGTCACTAATTTAGAGGTTGCAATTAGAAATATTATAAAAACAATCTTGAAGAAGTGGTAGTTTTTGGGAAGTTCTTCGAGAACTAACGAGATGATGAAATGATTTTTCACGTACCATTTTTATTTTTTCAGTGGCTTATCTACTTTTTCACGATTCTCTGTAAATAATAATTATGATCTATTCATTAAAAAGGCTTAACCTTTTTTGTCATTTCTGACAAAAAACAAACATTAAAAATAGTCATATTATAAATATTATTTTCCAAAGAAATATATTTCCGGTTAGTCATTGTTTTAGACCCTATTATAGGGACATGCTGCATGTCACATGCACTAGTAAAAAATATCCTACAGATTATGTTCAAAAGTTAGATATCCAAAATTATGAAACGTGAAAGTTTTAAGCAGTATTTTGAAGTTTTACCCGCTTATTTCCTTGAGGTACTCGATATTTACTGGAAATTTCCTGAAATATTGAATCGTAAATATGCTTGGAGGTCAGAAAATTATTAATGGGCCGTTTGAATTTTTTTATCACAAAGCATTTATAATAAATTTTGCAGTAGACTAATTCACTGAGCGCCTATTGCCTGTAAACTAGAAGGACATTTTTCTTTTGATTCCAAGCATAAAAAGTTTATGAAACAAAAATTAAGAAAAGCAGAACAAGGGTGTCTGACGATTTAAAAAAAAATAAACATAATGTTCTTAAAATTTGTCAATACCCAGACAAAAAGAAATCTAAAATTTTATTTTGAACTCCGAGGCATAAAAACAGTGTTCTCAATTTTTCGCAACCTTTCACAATGACGGTTCATTATGATATGTCACCAGATATCAGTAATGTACAGCATGTCACATTTTTGCTCCCAATCTTGATTTTTGCTGACACTAACCTGCGCCAATCAAAACGTTCGAAAGACGTATGTGTTTAGCAAACTTGAAAGATCATAAACGAATCAAAGGTGTCAATCAGGTTTCAGCAAAAAATAACAAAGATTGGGAGCAAAAATGGGACAAGTATGTCACATACTGTATACTTAAAAGTTTGTTTGTAAATATTTCTTATATAAATTCATATATACAAAATAACTTAAAATCTATGTCAGGAATGAGATTATAACCAATCACATCGAGACACATGAAAAATTCAAGCATGTCCCATCAATATGTGATATAAATAGCTAACCGATTTTTTCTTGTATGTTTTACGAAGAAAATTATTTTAAATTTATAAATTATCACTCTCTTTTCTCAATTAGGTTTAGAATAACGTGGGCCCGACAAAACCTTTTTTTCTTACGGTAACTTATTTTTGATATGTTCAGAACATAATGTTCTAGGAAATCATGAATAAAAATGATCCATGCAGATTTTTTTTCAAAAATACACCAGGAAAATGTTGAGAAACGCAAAACCTTTTTTGAAATTACTTATCATTTGGCTTGCAAATATTTTTTAATTCAAAATTATAGGCAATTTCAAAAACGGTTTGGCGTTTTTGAACACTTTCCTGGTCAATTTTTGAAAAAATTTTTTGCGTAGATCATGTTTATTAATGATTTATTAGAACATATCAAAAAATCCGCTACCCTAGGCGAAACATAGTTTTGTCGGGCCTACCTTAGTAAAGAAGGTTGCAAATTCAGAGCAACCATCCCCTCAATTTGTCATCATAGCCGATAAAAAAAACTCGAGAATCTCGAGTCGACATCCCGACAAAAATCCCAATCTCGACAAAACCTCAATACCGACACGACTGTATTTTGGTTTTCAATCCCAAATCGGGATTCCCGCTGCTTTTTTTCAATCCCTACTCAATGCGCGGAAATACAATTTATACTCTGTTTATTTAGCACCTTTCGTTTGAAGATGCTTTAAAAAAACGAATACAAAATATTAAAAAAAACTTACTCTTTGAACATATCTCGGTCATGTTCTGCGTCATTCAGCAGTTCTTCCAGTTCATGAATTCTGTTGGTTAGCTTCATATTATCCAATCTGGTCGATTCCAGCTTTAATCCCGATTTAATATTATAATCCGAAAATTACAGTGAACGAAACCAGGTTACAAACCCGGTTCGTTGTAATCCTACTAAATCCACGCTTGTGTTTTAGCTATACATTTTTGAATAATTGTGTCAGGTTTTTTCGATTTTTCGGTCGTTTTTTCGATTTTTTTCGTAGTATTTTTTTCTAAATGAAGTTCAAAAATAACGATTGCTTTAATTTAACCACTAAAACTTCAAAATATCACCTTGACGTAAGCCAACTTTCTGATCAGTGTTTTCGTGGATTTTTTTTGAGCCTACTTTCGAAAAAATCGACGCAAATTTTTTTTTCAAAAATTTATATTTTGAGTTTGGGCTCAAAATTTGAAAAAAAAAAGCTCTCTAAGGAGTTTCTATTTGTTCTGTGATAGCGTTTGCTGGAATTTGAGTGGATTCAATATAAATATAACCTAGGAGAAGATAGGTTTTCCGACGACAAATGTCAAAAAAACGGTGGTTTATTGCATATTCTAGAGAAAATATAGCATTTATTAAAAAAACCTGGGAGTGTATGTATGCAAAAAAGTTTTGGCACATGTATCAGTGATACAGTAACAGGCAAGCTAAAGGCTAGTTCTACACAATAGCTAATCTTATTACTTTCGTGAAAGCCCTATGTGGCTAAGTTTTTATCGAGAAAAATCAATTCCAGCGACCAGTCCCCCCTTAAATATAAGGACAATTGGTCAGCTTTTTCATTTCAAATCATTTTTTTCCTTTTTGATTCCTTTATGCTCTCTACTGACACCTGGACAAAAACTGAAAATTTTATTAGGTCATAAAAATGCACCAAATCAATCGCTTATGTTTTAAAAGCACAACAGAACCCAAATAACAACCAAAAAATTTTTCAAAATTTTTGAGTTGTTTCGATTTTTTTCAAAATTAAGGGATGGTCGTCGCATTTAGAGGATTTTTCATTGGCGAATTGTCGCAAAAGTACAAATCGTTAGACCAAATATTATCTCTCTCTGATATATTTAAGCAAAAAATCTTGCATCCTAAAAGAAAATCAAAATTGACGGATGGCTGGTCCAATCAGAAACGTGCTTACAAAAGTGACAAAATTATTTTTTCAAAATGTATTTCCTCCCTGAGTTTTTAAGGTACAACAATGATTTATGACTAAAAATAACCGGACAGAACGTGAGCAGACGGTTAAGCTTTTTTGAAAAATTTCTAGGATTTGGCTTCAGAAACACCAAAAACAGTATTTTGCACTAGTTAACATAGGGTCAAAATATTGTTTTCTGGTGATTCTGAAGCCAAATTGAAGAATTTTTCCCAAAGCTTAGCGGTCTGCTCACGTTCTGTCCGGTTAATTTATGTCATGAATTATTGTTGAACCTTGAAAACTTAAGGAGGAGATACATTTGAAAGAATAATTTCGTTACTTTTGTAAGCACGTTTCTGATTGGACGAGCCATCTGTCACTTTCGATTTAAATTTAGGATACAAGATTTTTGTTTAAATATATTAGAAAGAGGTAATATTTGGTCTAACGATTTGTACTTTTGCGACAATTGGCCATCGAAAAACCCTTATAATGCAACGACCACCCCCTTAAGAAATAAAAAAACACGTTTTTGGCAATATAAGCCAAAATATTTTCTCAATTCAGATTCTTTGATAGCTGATAAAAGGATATTATATTGCGGTCTTTTTGAAAGAAAAATAAAAAAAATCCGATATATATTTTTCGGTGCAGAAGGGTTTTCAACTTTAAGGGTATGGTGGTTCCTACATTTTCTGAAGTTGTTTCGTCATAAAAATGCACCAAATCAATTGTTTATGTTTTGCACGCATAAAACAACCCTAATGACAACAAAAAAATTTTCGAAAATTTTGCGTTTTTTGGATTTTTTTCTAAGTATTTTTCTCAAAATTATGTTCAAAAATAACGTTTGTGTCAATTTGACCACTAAAACTTCAAAATATCGGGTTGATGTAAGCCAATTTTCTCTTCAGTGTTTTCCCAGCTTTCTTTTGAGCCTACTTTCAAAAAAATCGAAGCACATTTTTTTTCGTAAAGTTTTTCACGTGACCTTGAAAATTTATATTTTGAGTTTGGGGTCGAAATTGCGAAAAAAACGCCACTGTAAAGTTTTTATTTGTTTTGAACTAGGTTTTGCAAAATTTTGAGCTGATTTGCAAATTTACCTGGGAGGAGATAGATTTTTGCGGGCTAATGATTAAAAAACAGTCGGTTTGTTGCGTGTTCTAGAAAAAATATAGCACTTATCACACAAAACGCTATTGAAAAGTTTTGAATAATAATTATACAGGTGTATTTAAATTAAGGTTTTTTTCATGATAAAACCTGGAGGAGATAGATTTCCGTTTTGCGTTATGTCTTCCTTGTTCGTATGTGTCACGGAGTGGAAGCATACAAAAAAGTTTTGGCACATTTTGACGCAAGCTGAAGGCTAGTTCTCAAAACTGGCTAATCTAAATTATATCCTCGAGGCCCTGTTTGGCTAATATATTTATCGATGAAATGTCAAATTAGGAACCACCATACCCTTAACTTCAGCGCCCTCTGGAGAGTGAACGGCTCATCAAAAAGCTGTGAGTCCAAGATCAATCCATTTTTTTTGATCGGTTTAGTATTATGAACATTTTTTAGCCTAACTGTTTTAGCGGACAGTACCCCTTTAAGGAGGTTGTATAGGCTGGAAAGGCTTTTTCAAAGGCTCATTACTTTTTATTCCTTTATAACAATCGTATAAAAATGTCAAGAATGGTAGTTCGTAATCTCTAGAAAAAATTTTTATCCAAATTTTTATCATGGCATGTTCGACCGACCGGTAAATTAAGTCAACCGCGAGCAAAATTTTTTTTTTAAAAGTCGTATTTTTTTCCACCTTATTTCAAAAGAATTTGATTTTTCTACAGAACATGTATATTTGACAAAAAAAAATGTTGTTTTTTCATAATTACCCTCAGAGTGCTTCAAAAATACCGAAAAGTGCCGTTTTTGGCCATTTTAGCCACTAAAAATCGTATTTTTTTTCATCGTATTTATAAATCAATTTTTATACGCAGTGAACATTTTTGAGGTAATATAGAAATAACGAATGTTGTCTGAATTTTAAATTTCATTTTTAACTCCCAGGATCACATTTTGAAAATTATTTTTTGAGCTCAAGGTCATCGTATCAAATTTTCAGTAGTATCAAAAGATTCGCAACTATGATGTTTCTCGCGCAAGAGCAAAAAACATTTTTTCAGTTTAGACACTTAGAAAAAATTTCAATATTTTTTTTGGAAAATTTTGAATATTTCTTCCAAATTTTCAAATTAATATAACTAAACAGGCCACGTTGAGATCAGAAATCGTGAAATTAAGTTTACAGCACTTCAAGTTCAGTAGATATGGACTGCCTATACAACCCCCTTAAGGGGGTAGTCGTGTCTGATTTGCAATTTTGCAGGAGGGAACGTTAATCCGCCTAAAAATAATCCGCCTAATTAATAATCCGCCTAATTTTTGAAAAATTGGTACTCCAAATTTATAAGGTTTATTGTTCTGGGAACTAAATTTTTTAATAATTTGACAGTTAAGGTATTAGTTTTCTTCATGCACGCCTGAAAACAACATAATTCTAGAAAGTTTAGTCAAAAATTGCCTTTTTTAAAAATTAAAATTAGGCGGATTATTTTTAGGCGGATTAACGTGCCCTCTTTTGCAGAGTCATTTCTGGAAAATCTGAACCTTGAG
>SCLH01000995.1:0-36417 GCA_004367855.1 Oikopleura vanhoeffeni | reverse complement strand
CGTCTGTGGAATGCGAGACTACCACCATTGTAATTTTTTTTGGCCGAATTAGTCTAGTCTGAAATTAACAGAAAAAAATTCCCCTTTAAGATGGGTCCCTAAGATTTGAAATTGGATAGATAAAACGTTAGAATAGTTACCTTGGGACCTTTCGTAAATTTTATAAAGTCGCTTATATCATTTTTTTATATAAAAACGGAACCTGTTTTGATTTCAAAAGTTCTCTTTCCTCAATCTGGGCGATTTGATCTCTCATCATTGAAATTTGCTCGGATAAGTCTACCATGTTTAGATTTCAATTTATTCGTCGAAAAAAGATTTTTAGTAAAAACTTCGATCTCAGAATTTACTATTCAAACAATCTTTTGTTCCCTAAGGTTGCTATTAGCCCAAGCAAACCCGGATCTTACATTTTAAAAGCACTTAATATCTTGGGCTAGAATATATAATTTCATAAGCCGGGAAAAAGTTATCGGAAGTGATGGATCGGAATGCGTTAAAGGTTGACCCCGAACAATATTAAGGATTTCCTAAAACCTAAAAATGCCTTCATAGTATAAGGTCAAATTAAGTCATCACATTATGTTATCTTTTGCACAGTGTTTCACTAAATTTAATTTCTACTTTTGAAGAATTCTGTCAAACTGGTTACTGACATGTGATGTTTTCCCTAAAAATCTGGAATAAAGTCTTATTATTATCGAAAAATTCGAAATATGTGACTTCCTTACACATGGTTTATTATCCTGTTCAGAGGGAGGGAACACAAAATACGGAGAGTGAGATATCAGTGTGGTGTAGAATAGGGATTTTAAGCGATTTGTTAGTGTAGAGGCCGCCTGTCGGCCAACCAGGGACGGTTATTTCCCAGTCTAGTACATTCTCACGGTTTTTGTGTCCACTCCCTCTGAATACGATATGATGATAATTTTTGTCCAAGAATATTGATAAATTAGAGAAAAGGCATATTTTATGGCGTAGGTTTGTTCTTAAAATGATTTTAGTTCGACAAACACGCTAATTTTATAATCAAAGGTTTTTTGTTTACTGACGTTTCGTGTATTAAGACATTATCTAAGTAGGGTATTTTGTCAGAAAATAACATAAGTGTGAAATTGAGCAAAATCTAGACAGCGTCGAAAACTTGTAAATTTAGGGCTTTTTAATTTTTATTTAAAATTTTGGAGTGCCCATTTTTGAGTTAATTTATTAATGTTTGTTAAAAAATACTAAACATATTATTATTTTTGATGGTTGTTTTGAGATATTTTATATATCATTTTTTGCATTAGAAAATACTAATAATTGTTGAGCTTTCGATTTATTCGATCATTTTCGAAACAAAGTAAAAGTTGAGAAAGATTCTCGCAGGTTAACACAAAAGTAATTTAGCTCATTTAATTATTAAAGGGAGGCCTATTAGATCAGTAGGCCTTTAATAATGCATTTCTTAGCTACTATTACTAAATGAGCTAAATTACTTTTGTGTTAACCTGCAGAATCTTCTCAACTTTTTTTGTTTCGAAAATGATTGAATAAATCGAAAGCTCAACAATTATTAGTATTTTCTAATGCAAAAAAAATGACATATTATTATTACATGGAAAACATGAAAATGGCTAGTATTTACCTTAACTCTTAGCATGGCAGACAATTTCTGGACCCGTAGTGACTTTCTGGTCAACGTGACCAACGTTTTAAATCAAGCGTATGACCGAAGTTGTGTGGTCATTTTGACCCATATTTTTTTTGGTTTTAAGTTTTTAATTTAGTTTTGTAGTTATTAATTTTCGAGTTCATCTCAAAACTCATCATTTGCCACATTTGGTTTCATAAAAGATATACGTTTGTGGTCAAAAAAGACATAGTGTGGTTTTTTATAAATGAATATATATTCTAACGCGCCTACGAAAGCCACAAAAATGGCTCGTCGCGTTAAGTTCAAGGACTAAAGTTCCGAAATATATTTCTGTAAATGTTGAAAACAGTCCTTCAATATCAGTAGCTCCACTTTTCTGGCGTCTGAATCTGGTTGCTTTTTGAGTTTTTCGTCTTTTATCATCAACTAATTCGATAGGGCGTCGTCTTACTGTATAATTTGTTCACAAAATATCCAGTTTTGTCACATAATTGGCCAATTTATCATACATAATCGGTTGGTAAGTCAGCGTGGGAGTAAAATTGAGTAAATTTCATTAGAAGGATCTTTTCAGCTTTTTTTTCGATAATAATAAAACTTTATTTCAAAGATTTAGGAACTGTACATTAACTGTAAAATTTAAGGAACCAAATATACAATAAAGGCTGCCTTGGTAGAACATTTAATGTTTGTGACTTGATTTGATTTTGTTGGTAGAATACCGTATAACCGATAAGCTTATCGAAAAGTGCTTATCAGTTTTGAGTACGCTTAATCAAAAGATAGTACACTTACTTCAATTCTTTTTTGAAAAATTGAAGCGTTTTTGAAACATTTTTCTATAAATTCGATTTGAAACAACAAGGTTGTAAAAATTTTCTTTATAGATCGTTTTTCGGTGTACTGTCCAAAATGTCCATTTTAACAAAATTGTGGACATTTTGGACTGTACTGTAATCGCGTTGTTCTGGCGAAAATTAATTGTAAAAATGGTTATTTAAGGCAAAAGAAGAGAGTAGCAGAAAAAGCAGGTGTGAAAAACATGCAGGATTAGCGGCAGAGAGCATAATATGTGTTACTAGTTTTTCGAATAAAAGTTTTTAAATTATTTTTTTTCTTTCATTTTGATTGGATTGCGATTACTTGTCCCATTCCAGTGTATTTGCGTTTTGATTTTCGTTTTTTGTAATTTGATTTCCACTGAATAGCCCGATTTACATTTTCGGTTTCTTGATTTTTGGCTCTCCCACGTCGCTGCACCACCTACTCGTCCAACACTCGTCTTCTCCGACCGCCTTTTTATAATATAACCGCTTAAAATTTCTGATTTTCCAGAAATATGGAAATTTGAAGGAAATTTTATGAACTAAATAAATACTGACACCATTTAAAATATATGGTCGTTATCAATGACCTACGGCAAACATTTTGGTGAATTAAAATCTGTGTTGCTGATTTGTTAATTTTTATTATTTTGTTATTTCTTTCAAATCTACTTTAAAAAGTCCCCTAGTTTCCATAATGGGACACAACGATTGTGTAAAAACCTCGAACACCCTAATCTTGGGAGTAAAATTGAGTAAATTTAATTAGAACGATCTTTTTGGCTGAAAGCTGAAAATAACATAATTTATAATTATATTTTGATAATTTAATGGAACATGTCACGGATTCTGGCAGTTTTTGTACACAAATTGTACACAATTTTTATTCCCAAAGTTCTAAAATATGAAAATGATTCAACTTATTTAATTTTTTCAGACCTTCTATCTCCTCTCAGGTTTTATGTCGAACATAGCTGAAATTTCGACATAACTTGCAAAGTGGTTGGCCAAACTTAATCTCGA
Organism: Oikopleura vanhoeffeni; assembly: GCA_004367855.1. Taxonomy (NCBI): domain Eukaryota; kingdom Metazoa; phylum Chordata; class Appendicularia; order Copelata; family Oikopleuridae; genus Oikopleura; species Oikopleura vanhoeffeni. The sequence continues at coordinate 32,931 of SCLH01000995.1, read as the reverse complement.
GCAGTTTTTCAAATTTCGCTATATTTTCTCCAAAATATGAAAAAAACCACCGTTTTTTGGCAATGGTCAAAAATCTTTCTCCTCCTAGGAAAAATTATAAAATTCATTCCAAATTTTTTCCAAGCTAGCTAACACAAAAAAAACTTAAACTCGAGCACTTTTTGAGATTTCACCCTAAAACTCAGAATATGAATTTTTCAAGGACCTATGAGAAAAAGTTTGAAAAAAATGCTTCGATTTTTTTGAAAGTAGGCTCAAAAGAAAGCAAAAGTACAAGTAACTTTTGGTTGTATTAGAATATATCTTCTAATATACTCTGATTAACCATATCTAATTCTCAAACACATTTCAGATCTATTAAAAGCTCCAAGCTTTAACTTCAAATTAACTAGCTAATTATGATCCATTTATAATCACATAATAGTTTTGGGATTACATGTGATGGTGTTGTCTTTGACTCTTCTAAAAGTACCTTTTAATCCCACAAAGCTGGTTTTTGGTTCAAAATGTAAGTAAAAATCACAATATTATCGGAACGGTGTAGTTACTACGCTGTGAAGGTTGAAATAAACCTGGATTCAGCTTGATTATTACCTTGAACCTTCCGAGCAAAATTACAATTTTTGAATCAATATTTTAACATAACTTGTTTATTAGGTATAAAGATTTCTCTAACTGTAGCTTGAATCGGCCGAAGGACCGAAGAATTACGATCCAAAAGTCGAAAAAAAATAACAGTCTTCGTCTGATTATAAAGGTTTCCGATTTAAAAATACTGTTTATTTAATTTTTTGAAACTTTCCTCGTGGAAAATTTTTGAATTTTTGTCTTAATTGCAAAATCGTATTTATTGAAGCGACATTTTGATGATTTAGTACAACGAAAAGATGCGCAATCATCGGTTTTCTGGAGACGGTATTATAAACTATGGATAATTTTGGCCAGAAGTGGCGTGAAAGCCATAATAAAAAAACTATTAATTCTGTGGTCAAAATTACCCCATAGTTTGTTAAACCGTCGCCAAAAAACTGATGATTGAGCAAATCATCAAAATGTCACTTCAAAATAAGACGATTTTGCGATTTAGCGCCACCTAAATAGTTGACCTTGATTGCACCCAAAATGGCTTGATTGTCAAATTAAAAAAAAACACACAGGACAAAATTAGCAATAAATTCATCGTAAATTTAATATATGCACGTTCTAAAGAGGTTCTTCATAATCTTTATCATTTACCCTTGATATTAATAAAGTTCATTGATACATCTAAAAAGCTTTTAAAATTTCATTGTTTTCAATTTTTCGACTACAGTGCCATCCAGGGATCGGTATGATGCAATTTTCGATATGTATCGGTTTTCCGATATCGATCGATTTCCGATACGTATCAATTTAGCAAGCCTTTTTTCATTGGATCGTATCGACTCAAGCATTAAAAATAACGATATTGGATCGACTGACCCATAAATTTTAATCATATTGGATCGTATCGGATGGACCGACCAATAAATTTCAATCATTTCGTATCGGATCAACTGATACAAAAATTACGATTGGATCGGATCGTATCGGAAGAAATCAACACGATCCGAGCCTATAATTCCAATACGATCCGATCCAGTTTTGCAGATCCCTGGTACCATCTAGTTGAATTTTTTTTTACTTTTTGATAGGACGAAAGAAATACTCTGGAAGAAAGTGAAAAACGTACGCAACTTGTGATCTAATTAAAGCCATTAGAATTTCTAAAGGTCAAAAACTTAATATTGAATTGATATTACATTATGAATCTGAATAATTGCTGATATAAGAAAAATCAATTCTTGCTAAATTATGCCAAACTAGAAACATTATGTGGCAAAATAAAAAATCTAAATTCCATTTTTGGGCCGTGAAAGTGGCCAAAAACTAAATTTATTTCATTTAATTATATTTTTTCTGACAACAAATTAAAAAAAACTTTGGTTGTAGGAGGTATTAATACAAAAAAATCTAGTCGAAACAAGATTATTAAACACGCGATATTTAAAAAGACCATACACTAGATGTATTCGTCAGAATTTGTCGTGCTAATTTCATTATTTATTGGTTAAATAAACCCTGTCAGAAAAGTATAAATATTTACAGTATACCACGTAGAGGACCAAAATTATTTATTTTGTCGTGTCCGCAATCTGAGGTCCATTTTTTTTAAATAACCATTGATAGTTGGTGCAATTATCGGGACTCCCAATTCGGGAGGTAAAAATTTAGTCTCTATGGTTTTGTAATTAAAAACGTCATCTTGAAAATGACATATCTTTTTGGCAGAGTTTTTTTCATGACAATTTTTGAACAATTTTAAGAAAAACGCGTAGAGAATATTTCAACATTTGTACTAAAGGCGCCCCTGAGCTTGATTAAACGAATCTGAATTTTTCCTTTCCCACGGTTATTTCAGTCATGAACACAATTCAAATTTTTATTTTGTAAAATCTTCAACAAAATCGAATTTTCGCACTTCATATATCCCCTGTTCACACTAATAATAATTTAGGTAGCTTACATATTCGTACAAGCTGGGCGACCTACCTAAATTATAATTAGTGTGAACAGGGGATATTACTTTGATTTTTCTGTAAAATATTAATAATGCTGCATTATTAATGCTGTTATTTGTTATATCAGACGATACCTGGAGACCCTACAACTTGCTCACGACCGCATCAAATACTTGTTGCGATAGATCTTGATAAGTGATATAATTATCAAGTGTTAGTACAATAACATAATTTAAATCGTTATATCATGCCATCGAAGAAGATAAGCATTAGTAATGCTGCATTACGCGTAATAACGCTCTCGTCTGACTAAAAAATACCTTCACGATAACGGCTTGACCACCATTTGAATATAAATCATGCTGACCAGACTTAAGATTAACTCGTAGACTGGATTTTAGCCAACTCGTTGCCGCACACCATTTAATCGCATTTTACGACGCTTACTCATTAATGACAAGATCAGTTAAAAAGTTATCGATAAACTTTGAAACAAAATGACGTTTGTGCGTTTTTTTTTTGAAAATTTTTACTGTATTACAGTACTTATTTTTTGCAAAAATCACAAAATTAAACCTTTCATCGTGATCAGAAAAAAATTCTAAGACATTTTTNACGTTAAAGTATGATCCGATTCCTGCAATATGACACCGAGTGTCTTATTTCTGCCTTTAAGAAATCCGATACAAGTCCGTTTATATGTACTGATAATATTGGTGTATTAAGTGCACAAACAGTGGGAAGTACAGGTGGTTAGAAGAATGGTCCCCAAAGGGACTTGGGCTAAGTCCAGTCTTTGGATTGCTGCCAACGACTCCACCAAACACACTCCAACTCCTGATGCAGCACCTCCAACCAAATCCAGTTGACGAAACGTGACTTGGATAATCACAAAACCTAGAAGTAAAGGTTAGTTTTTCTCTATATTTAGCGTGTAGCTCTGAAATATTAATCCTTTAATATATCCTATTTAAAATGGTAGTAAATACCTATCCGGGAGAAATACTCGAGTGAGACGTGGCGGTGTTTATAACTCAAGCGAAAGCGAAAGCGAAACACGATTGGTGTTATTTTTAAGTGAGCGTTATTTAGGATACAATTATTATTATGTAATAATTGTAATAATGGTTTTAGCGTCCCCCCTGGGGTTTTGTGAAACTAATAGTTTCATGATCTTTATTTAAAAGTTCACTTAAAGGTAACTACCTTATTTCTTTTATTTCCGGTTTTTTCTTCCCGGTATACTTGTCCTCGTTTGAACGATTCCTGTTTTTGACGGTACGTCTTTTTTCGGATCGTCGAATTCTCGTCCATACACTGTTTTTTGTATGCGTCGAGCTTTTTAAAGAAAGGTTTATAAATAATTTATAAAAATTTTAAAGAGTGAATTGATGATTTTGAGGTGATTTGATTTTTTAAATGAGTTTTTAGAAAAAAAAATGTGGGTTTTTGAAAATTTAAAAGTGGAAAAATAATTACTTCTACGAGTCTTTGCAATTTTTTATTGCCGTCTGTAATTAATCTGTCTCCGGTAATTGTCTTGCGGCGGATGCAAAGGTTTTTTAACCATTCCGGATCTTGGGTTGGTTTAACTTTTCCGTTGGCCGTTGTCTTTAGTGACACAAAATGGGCATTTCTATCCACAATCACCGTTATTGCTGAGACTTGACTCATGGATTTAATCGTAGTTTTACGATTTTGAAGTTCCCCGGAATTTTTTATGATTTTGAAAATTTCTTCAAAATTCATTTTAGCTAGGTTTGTTTCTAACTTCTCCTCCCGTTTTATGTAGCTTTTAAGCTTTTTGACATCTCTTACCAATTTGAGCGCTAGCTGAAAAATTCCGTCTTGGGAATCCGCTGCTTTAAGAGCTTGTTCTGAAATTTCAGACAATTTTAATTGGTCTAACTGTTCATCTCGTAATTTCAAAAATTGAGAGTTAGCCTCTAAACGAGTTACTGGGTTCTTTTGACAGTCTCTGTCGATTAACGGTCCATCGGTCATCACCCTAGCTACAATTTCACAGGCTTCCCCTGTGTCCGTTTCTTTCATCTAATGAGAAATATTTTTAGTTTTGTCTATTCAGACTTTTTAAAGATTATTTATAAATTTTCTTTTGTCTTTGTTGAAGTTTGTTCTAAAAGTTTTAACGGTTTCAAAAAATCTTATTTTATCGATTTTCCAAATATTCGATTTATCGATTCGATTTTTTACTCGAAATTTTATTTTGTCGATTTAATCAGTCTTGATTTTTCCGAAGAACGACTAATATATTTTACAATTTTTAGAACAATTTTCAAAAAAAAATAAAAATTTAAAGAGATGGAAGTTAAGAGAAAGGTTAGTCTAAACTTACGCCCAAGGCGATCCAAACATTTTTCATTTGGACGGGGGAGCTTTGATGAAAATTTCTGAATTTCTCACAAGCGCATTTAAATGCCGCGTGAATTTCGGAAAAGGAATGAATTGAGTGGATTTTGTTCAATTCCATGAAAAGGTTCAGTTCCTTTAGTACTCGCAGAAAATCTTTCATTATACTGACATGCTGTTGGCATTCGTAGTCTCTAATGTTTAATTTGTCGATATCGCTTTAAAAATTAAAATTAAAAAAAATTCGTGGGTTTTTTATTTTTTATAACAAAATGTATAAATTACTCACTCCCAGTACTTTATGTTCTCATCTAAAGTGCCAAATGAGTCCATAATTGTCATTTTGGCGATTTTTCGCTTTTTTGCTGTTTCCTGTCGTTGGACCGCATATCTGCCTTAATGGTGATATTTTTAATAAAAAATGCGAAAACTAATTATACAGGTTTTGGTAAAGATATTTTGTGAAAAAAAAATCAATAAAATTTTACCTTCGGCTGTGGTTAAATCATGGTTAACGTCCTTTTCCTCGCTTTTTACTCCAAACAGGTCTTGTAGATCGTAATCCCCGGTTTTTGGTGTCGTTTTTTCTTCGTCACTACTATCATCGAATAGATCAGAGTTATATTCGTTCACACTTGTGGACTGGGACATGTTACGAATCCTGGCATTTATCGAATCTTGATTCGATTTCATCGATGTTTTTTCATCGCCACTGGAGAGTAGGTCGATATCCTCACTTTCGGATTCGTCTCCTTTCCCTTTAATCGCTAAAATTTTGTTGTTTTCTGCGTCAATTTCCATCCTAAAAATAAACTTCATTTTAAGGTGAAATATTTCCGGCAATCGTCCGATGAATCTCGGGATGGATATGATTTCACTAATCGTTATCGTTCTGATATGGATTTTGGTGAACAAGAAACTGCTAGTTTTATGGAGCGGGCTTCTAGTGGGACTCTGGACCATTCCGGTCCATTTTTGGATATTCAACTTTTTGTTGATTTTTTCGGGCCGTTAAATTTTGCTTCAGATTATTCTGGTCAAGTAAAGTTAAGGTTTTAAATGAACAAAAAGTTTTTTAAATGAACAAAAGTTTGTCAGAAAATTATTTGGTCAAGAAAAGAATTAACTTTTTTACAGATTACCTATCCTCATGGGAATTTGTTTTCCGTTTATGTTACTGAAGGCCGATTCAATCTGATTTCGCTTTTTCGAAATATCCTGCCTCAAAATATACCTCCTTTTAAGAATCATCAAAAGTTTGTTTGTAAGTGGTTTAAAACCAGAAAATCTTAGAAATCTTGATTTAACTTTTTCGTATAATTTGAGAGGTGACATAAAAAAAAAAAATTCAGGCTCTCCATCATTTGGTAATTTGATCGAGTCCGTATACGCAAATCTCGGGGGAAACGGTGTATCTACCTTGTCGATGATCAGATTTCATGACTGTGTTACAAATCTCGATGGGTTTGTATGCGAACATATTGGAAAACGTCCTGTTTCTGGATGTTCTTCATGTAATTTTCGGTTAGTGTAAAAATTAGAATTTTGTATCTTTTTATAAATACATTTGTTTATCTGAAAACGAATTTTTGAAAAAAAAATTTTAGCGGGCGTTATGTCGATACACACCATCGTGGGAAATTGGAAAATATGCGATATATTTTACATAAGGCTTTGCGAAATCGACTTTATGAACCTGATAACTGTGCTCCATTTTATGGAGATTACGAGCTTGGGCAGGCTGTCCGAGGTTCCAATATCTATGTAAATTGTGGTAAGGGTTTTTACATATAACAAATTCTTGAGAAAAAAATATGGCATATATTTTAGATTAAAAAAAAAAATTTTTAGGATATCAACGTGATAACATCCACGGATCGGGAACATCAAATGCAGATTTCTTGGTACCTTTTTTCGATGTTTTCGGCTTTGCACGATGTGTGACTCAACTTTCACGAAATCCTCGAGAGCACGGGATGTCTGAATTCCAGAATGTGAGATGTAAGTTTTTATAATTTTTAAACTTTAAATGATTTCCGAAAAATTTATTTTGATTTTGGTTTTGATTACTACAGAGTGAAAAATATTTCTTGCATGAGTAAAGTTTTAACTAAAAATTTGGTAATTGATCGTTGTAGGCCAAAATTCCTAACATTCCCCTGATTGTTTTATCTTTTTCTATGATTCCTGGGCTCCTAATTGGTGGTTGTCCTAGAGAAATTCTTCTCGAATTTTCAATAACTAAAGTTCTTTTTAAAGAATCTAAAGTGGCCTGGCTTATTCGGTCTGAAAGCTCAAGGAGTAACATTTCTAAATAAAACCAAATGGTTATTTTTGAATCAATGGAAGGTCGCAAAAAGGATATAGCGTTTTCGATTCTATCCCGAAAGCTGAACAGTCTCCTGGTAGCATATTAATGATTTCGATTAACAGTTCGTTCGGAAATAGACTGGCTAAGCTAGCTCGAGAAAAATTAAAATTAATTTTTGTTAAATTCGTCGTTTCTGACGTTTTATTTTTGGTTTCTACTCGAAAAGGTAACGTTACTCTGAAGCCTAAATCATTTACTCTTTTGTAAATTATTTTTGTAATTAAACGAATCTGTAGTTCCCATTTTGACCAAATAACATTTTCATCGTTATTTGTTTTGTCATGATAAAGCTCCCAGGGGTGTTTCAAAGAAAAGGATACAGATTTTTCCAAAAACGATTTAATTTCCTTAAAAACTTCCATTTTCCTAATTGAACATTGAAAAATTTGAAAACTTAAAATCATTTTATAATAAAATGCCATACTAATTAATTCGTTTAATTCTTGGACTGATAATTCTATTTTGGCGTCTAAAATAATTGTTATAATCAAAACTGCCCATTGCGGGCTGATCATACACTCTATATTGACGGCTGGGATCAAAAATACGCCTTTACTATACGTATTCCTTTGTCTCCAAAATTCAGAGTGTATCTCCATTTTATTACTTTTGGCTTCGTTCCGAATCAAAAGTTTATGCAAGATTTTTAAATCCCGTTTGCTAGACCACATTAAAAATTTAGAGTTTGCAGAATAAAAGTATTCCTCACACAAAATCTCTAAAGTTTGAACTGGAGTATTGCGCATACTGTTTTCACAACTTTCACACGATATTTCTGACCACTCTAAACGATCACACGTTTGCGTAGTATTATCCCCCATCGTAATTGTGTGTCCTTTTTTCCACCATCGAAAAAGTTGAGACAGTAGCCATGTAGCAAGCATTCCCTAAAATAAATATAATTAGTACTGTTTTTTATATGTAAAAAAACTAGTCTCCTCATGAGGAGAGCCAATCAGATTGTATAATTAGTACTGTTTTATATGCAAAAGCTAGTCTCCTCATGAGGAGAGCCAATCAGATTCGAGCGTAGGCGTTTCGAATCTTTTTAAATTTTGCGCCAAATTAAAACTCTTTATTTTAGGTGATATAAAGAAGATAGACTTCTCTACAGTTTCTGCCGTTCAAATTGGGGCTATGTACTTGTATATCGAAATGTTGGGAGCGATGTGTGAAACGCGATTTACGTTTTCGGATGACCTCTCCTTACGTCATGTTATTAGAAATTTTGGGGATGATTTTGCCCAATTTTTTATTTTTAAGCAGAACCTTGGAATCAAGGATATAGGTTCTAGTACCTGTTTATGGGCTGGAATTTGTCAATATGCCACACCGCTTCGATCGATTTTAAGATTTAAAACTTCGATTCGCCTTAATTCAGGTTTGTTCGTATTTTATGTCTAAAAACAACGATACTTTTTAGAAATTGCCCAAAACTTTTTAAGTTCTAAAATATTTTATATAAATTAATGCAGATTTTCTGGAATGTCTTTTGGGAGTTTTCCTATTTTCCCTCTATCAAGACTGTCATAGTACTCAGCTTGAATTTTTGGTTCAAACTGACCGATGTAGGCTCTTTGAAGCTTATTTAACATCAATCCTGATTTTCCAGAAACTCGTTTTTCAACGAAGAATTGTTCATTGAATGTTTTGGGCATTTTCTAAAAGGAAACAGAATTATTTTTATTTTTGAAAAAAAAAATGTTACCAAACAAAATAATTATTAATCATGTAATTTTTAGCTGTATTTAATTCCGGTACTGTACGACCCTTTATTGGAATTTCTAGAATCAGAACTCTAGCTCGTGGTCGATTCACACGTGATCAGCAGTATGTACTACTTTTCTTTTAAAGTTCTATAATTTCTTATGATCAATTATTAGTTTTACAGTTTTAGCAAATACATTTACTACCAAACTCATTATTCGTCCTAAATTGTTTTTATTTTTAATTTTGTTTAAAGCATAGATTGCAAGGAGAAAAAAATTGAACTTTGAACAAAAAATGTATCCCTATTTTTAAATTTTTACGCTAAATTGGACATTTTTTAGAGATTTTTTAATTCTCTTTGTCGATTTTTGAAATCGATAATTGTTTGAATGGATTCTAACCATATTTTTGGAATAAGTGCGTCATGATCAATAGAAATGCACTTGCTCATCCATTCTCTATCAGGGATTATTATTCCCCCGGTAGGGTCTGTTACGATTCGTTCCAAAACCAAAAAATCGCTTACTTTTGCAAAACCTAACTCTAAGCGTCCCTTAGTTGCCTGGACATGGTCCAAAAAGGCTTCGTCGTCGCTAAAAATCATTTTAGCTTTAGAACCTTTTTCTGGTTCTGAAAAATCTAACGGCAATGTTAGCATAACTGGGTGGAAATTTACCCCATTATGTCTTTTCCATCGTCTTGGACAAAGTTTATCACATAGTCCGTTGATTTTGCAAAATTCGCAGATTTGTTGTCTAAACAACCGGTCCTCTACTACCGACCATTTAGTGTATAAATCAAAACGGGGGTGAATATCCAGAAAAATTTTATACTTAAATTTTTCCTTTTCATCTCGAAAATCCCACATAAGTGGGTTCATTTCGAACGTTGGTTCTTCCTCGCTGTCTGGGCACAAATCGATTGGTTCGTATTTTGGTTCGGGATTTTTTGAAATGGCTTCATTTGTAGCCAATTCTTCCGGAGTGCTATATATCGCAGTTCCACGGCGTAATCGATGGATTTCAGGTGTTACACATATCTTGTCCACTGAACTGTCCGATAAAAACTCGTTTGATGAATCCAGATCATTGTCTATTCCGGAAGATGATTCCGTTGTTTCACCTAACGTTTTCGACAATTCGTTGTTCCCCAAATTGATATTATCTTGGTATTAGTTTTATATTTTGAAAATATATACAAAAATTAATAATAAAAAATCCAAAAAACAAATTCGATAACATTTAAGGCACCGTCAAAATATTTCCAACAACTATTTTAAAAAATCGAAATTTATTTCTTAACTAGTGACTTTCCTATAGGCATAATATACTCCGTCTTTTGCAATCAATTATTTTAATTGATTTTTAATAATGTATTAAAATACAATAAGCGTTATTTGGGACGATAAAAATATATAACTCTGCCTGAACATCTCATTAATAATTGGCAATCTGGTGCGTATCCATATTTCGAGTTTTTGACAAATTAAAAAGTATCAAATATTTGTTAAAAGAAAAAAATTTTTTATGCCTATGGGGAATCATTTTTATTTTAAATTTTTTCAAAAAAAAAATTATTTTTTATGGTTTTTAACTTGTTGGGCCAAAATTTTCAAGTTTTCTGCAATTCCTTCAAGGAGTTCTTCCTTAGTTTGATTTTGTAGGGACTCATAAAAATTCGAGTCATCTTGTTCCTTTAAAACTTTTCGTAAGTTTTCGGGAAGATGATCATAATTTTTTGGCATTTTCTAAAACAGAAAGAGGTAAAAACTCGTAAACTGTGACCAGGTTTTTATTTAAAATTTATTTGGGAAATTAAATCCATTTCCTCGTCGGTGTATTTAGAAGTTAATTTTTCAAAAATTAATTTCTCACTCATGGTTCCTAAATTTTTCCAAATATAATCCGGAATTGCGACTTTCTCGTATTTTCTAATGTTCTTTAAAATAATTTGCTCAAATACTGGATTTTCGTTTCTTTCCATTTTACTTTTTTTTTTAAAAAAAATTATATTGGTTAGATAATAAAGGAAAATTAAAAGTCATATCAGTACAAAATAAATAAATTGTATAGTAGCAAGCATATAGTAATCAGATTATATATAAAGTTAAAAATAGATGTTTTTTACGAAAAAGCACAGTCTCAAAATATTTCTTAAAATAAATCTCATTTTAAATAAAAAAACTAAACAATATTTGCCTTGATAAATATTCGGCTCGAATTTGAATGAAACTAAAATTGATGTTCGAGTCGATTTTATGTTCTAAATTGGTCCCTACGCAGTGTTTTTTAAATTTATTTTCGCGTTATTTTGTCCTAACTGGTTAACTAACACCTCACGTGTTTTGTTTTGACCATATGTCGCTTAAACCGACCGGTGCGAAACTTTCGCGAAACTGCCACGTATTCTCTTTTTCCTAAAAAAAATCCTATTTTTATTTGAGACTGTGTTTATAAACTGTAAATTCTTAATACTGTATATTTTTAACAAGATATTATTCGTTTTAAAACAAATTTCCAATTTTCTTATTTTTAGGTATTATTCTCTGAGAAAAAAAAATGTTGGTCCAACAATTTAAAACTGAAGCTAATTTTTATCTTAGCGTTATTTCTGTCATGTCAGAGGTTGAAATTTCTTTCAATAATAATTATTACTGGCAAGTTCATGATTATGTTCGTCACCACAAAAATAACTGTGAAAATTTTCACTCCATTATTTGGGGTCTTTCTTTGCAAACCGTAATTGATCATGACCCTTTTAATGATAACGCGATTTTTTGTATCCGTAAAATTTATCGAAAAGCAATTCTGGAACATCAAGCTTTTCTTACTCGATGTATTAATTTTTCTCTTGGCACTAAATTTTTATGCAGATAGAAAATTTTTGGGAAAATTAGAAACAAACGAAGTTTTTAACACTTTTTTATTTTATGAGTTTTTAGGCACAATTTATCTATATATATAATAAATTATTTGTTTTTATCAATAAACATTATTTTAGACTATGAGTATTTTGGCTATTTCAGATTTTTTGGACAATGATGGCTCCTTTATGACTCTCCGATCTTTCAAACGAAACGAACATTCTGTTTTCTATCGATATTTTGATTGTTTCACTTTAGTATATTTTTATGATAACGTTACTATAAAATGTAAATCCGTTATTTCTCACGGACATAATTTTCATAAAACTTTACTGATCAAACTATCAAAAAATACCATTTTTTCCGGTTTCTCCGATGATACTCGGGTTCTGGAAATATCTCTGTATTTCAATCGTACTAAATATCGTCATATTTATTTGTCTATTAGACGTGAAGCTCCATTTTAAATGTACAAACTGCAAATAATAAAAACTAAATAAATTCACTTTTTATAAATAAAATCGTTGTTTTTTATTTCTAAAGCATGTTTAAACAGTGTTTGGCAAAAAAAATTTGGATAAATATGGTTTCCAAATGTGACAGTAAAATTTCTAAAAATAATGTTCTTTCAAATTAAATTTTATACCTAATTTTTAGTTGAAATTTTTGTATTGATCCCAAATTTGGTCGCAGTCCGATTTGAGGTTTTTTCGTGGCGAATGATGATTTTCTATTGGGTTTGTTTCGTCTGAAAAAACATCCTCGATGATTTCTTCAGATTCTTTTTCGGGTATTGTTTCGAATTCGGAAGTTCTAGAACTTGATCGTTTCTTTCCAAAATTATGTTTATTCGCCAACTTCAAATCTTTAAATCCTGAAAATAAATGTTACAATTATGTAAAAGTCCATAAACTAATCAAATTTTAAAAAAACATTTTTAGAAAAAAAATTTTAACCTTGATCTATCGCATTCATTCTGAGATTAATCATTCGATAGATTTTACCTTCGTTAATCCACGATTTAGGCATTAATACATATTTCTCGTTTTGGTCTGAAAAATATTCATAATTTTTCATTTGTAACTCCCAAGTATCTTTATTTAGAAGTTCTCCGTTTAATGTCCAGTAGTAGTTTCTCTGGCAGTCTTTTAATTCCTGTACAGTACCGATTTCGTATTTAAACTCATCGTATGTTCTTAAAAAGAAACTTCTAAAGATTTCTCGGTCTTTTCTCGGAATTAAAAGACAGCCAGTGTCCTCATAACCATCTGGGATGTTTTTTAAACGTAGTTCTTCAAAACCAGATTTTCCCGAAAAATAGTTTTTTGCTGGAGCGCAAATAAAAAGTATTTCATCATTTATGGCTAAATTGTGGATCTTAGGGTATCTTCTACGAAGATCATGATTGTCTCTATAATCTGGAGATCCATCTTCTAGTTTTTCCATTTTATTTCTTGGCGTAGTTAAATCGATAAAATTGATAATTATAAAAATGAATAAAAGGTTTTTTGTTCTGATTTTTAACATTGTTTTTTATTTATGCAAATTTTCCGCGCACAAATTGCGCGCACAAAACTAATTTTATAGGTTATTCCTTGAAATAGGATTCGAATTTTTAATTATAATTGTTTTGTTAGAAAAAAATCTTACCGTTGTTACCACGACAATTGTTTCGTTATTCTTTCTTTTTCATCTCCTAAAAATTTAAATGAATATAAATTTGCATTTATCGGTGTGAAATCTTTTTTAAGGCAACAAATATGTTCGGAAATTAAATTTTCGATCATTAACCACTTTATTTTCTCCGAATCTAAATTAGTTTCTCCATTTGTGACTTCTCTAACGTATTCTAAAGCCCAAATGTATTTTTTAGAAGAATTTACATCAATTTTTTGTGTACAAACTAAATTAGTATCCCAGGAGATTCCTCCAGGATATTTTTCGGATGTTACTATTTTGTAGAAAGGTCTAAAATTGTTCTTTTTAATATCTCCTGAATCGACTAGTAAAATGTCGCCTAATTTAAGCGGCATTTTTTCTCGATTAGAATAATCGTCACCTTCCTCATAAGGTTTGAATTTTATCGGTCTAAATTTGTAGGTTGATAGTAATTTACTATATTTGGAATTTCTAGAGGCTTCTCGCCTTTGAATATATTTCTTTTTTAACTCTTCAATAGGGACTGCAAAAGTTTGACCGGTATTGACCAGTCTACCATGAAAAAGTTCTACTGGTCGATATTTTTCTCCCCCAATGGTCATATTATACCTAAACAAAGCTTTTCGTACCAAATCAACTTTGGTTAAACCTATGTTTTTTGGCTCCGAAGCCTCCCCTATTAAAAAATTTGAAAAAGTACGCATTCTTGCGTCTAGCGGTGCTAACAAATTTTTGGATCCGGTATTTTTATCTTTTAACAGGACCTTTATTCTGTCATTTGCTAAACGTTCATCTGTAACTAGAGCAGCGTGAGTACTGACCCCGTCCATTCTGAAAATTATTTCAGTGGTTTCCGGTTCTGTAGCGCACAAAAGTGCCCTAGTTTCAAGTAGAATATTTCGTAATTTATCTGAATTTAAATTTCCAGAAATTACTGTCGCAAAACCGTATCTGGTTAACCACTCAGTGGCAAAAAATATTTTTAACCCTTGGCTTGCGATTTCGGCATTTTTCCGCGTAAGTCTTCCCTCATTAATTGGGGAATGTAAAGTTCTATGCATTTCGTCTGCAAGAACTCTCATCCCTATTCGAGGAATATCCATAGTTTCTTCGTTAAAATCTTTCATTTCTTTAACAATGATTTTATCTCTTTTTAGTCTGGTACATTCTCTACACTGTGTTACAAATTTTATTACTTGGGATTTTAAATTCAAGCACGAAAACAGTCTTTTACATTCGTTTTCCAATTTTGTAACGCTCCCGTGACCAAGGGTGTTGTGTACTGCAAATACTATTTGCAGATTATATTTTTCTGGTAGTACGACTTGAAAAGATTCATTATGAATTCCATCACGGTTAAATTTTATTAGGCAATTATTTTTCATTTTACACTCTTTATTAACTAAAAGTGTCACTACTTTCGGAAATTTATTTGTTGGATCTCTTTTCAAACTTAAGCATTCTTTAGCTTTTCTAATTGTTGCACATTCATTTTGCCATAAATCAATTAGAACCCAGTTGTCGATTATATCTGAGATCTTCATATTTCTGTCAATTTTCGTATTTCGGGTCATTACGAAAAATTGAGCAGATTTATCGATCAATCTCAAATTATATAAGACTGGGTTACTAATAAAAGTATGAAGCCAAAGATTCTCTGATTTTTCCGTTTTATTTCCAAAATCGTCACAATCTATAATTTCAGAATTTTCTTCTATAACCATAGATAAAAATGTTTCATAGTCCACAGTTGGAATATACTCTGGTTCAAAATTTATCAAAGCTATTTCATTACTAATCAGGCTTAATTGTTTAAAAAATAAATCCGGTGGGCTATCCACCGCTTCGCAAACTGAACAACTAGACGTACCTTGGCAAGGAATACTAGCTTCCTTTGTTCGGCTCAAAAAGTCTGCAAATTGCAGTGCTGGTTCGCTACAAGATATATACTGTATCTCATATTCGAAACTCGATAATTTAGCGAAACATTCGTTAATGCATCTATCATTTGAAGGTGCACCTGTGGTTCTTAATTTATTCCATAATTTATATACGGATTGGGAGTCCGTTGAAATGTAAATTTTCTTTTTGCACCTTTCTAGTTCGACAGATGCTGACATCATACCGGCAACAATACCGGTTAGTTCAACAAAACATGAGCTCGGTTTTCGTTTGTTATCGCTATCGCTTCTGCGTCTGCAAAAAATTTTTATGAAATGTTTTTCTCCATTTACCATTTGGTAAAAGAAACCAGCGTTCGCTGTATATGAGCTATCAAATATCCCATAAACCGGTAAATTTTCATTTACTGGATATAAAGTTAGTAACTTGTCTAGAAGACTTTGTACTTTTTCTAGCTCTGAAATTAACTCTTTTGACCACGCGACTTTTTCCGCAAGTTTCCCATTGGTCGAATCTCTTAATTTTTTCAAAATTGTTGCTGCATATGGGAAATGTTCTGAAATGTAGGCCGCTGAGCCTAAAAAACTTTTCAACATGCGTTTTGTTTTTAAAGATTCAAAACTAATGGACCTTAAAGTCTTTATCGAGTGTGGATTAGCTAAAATTCTTCCCTCTGATATACTTTTACCAAGTAATTTGATAGATGTGGCTCCTATTATCACTTTAGATCCCTTAATTCTAAAGTCATGAAAATCTAAAGTTTTTAGAATACCATCTAAAATCTTGAAAAAACCTTCCTTATTTTCATGATAAATTATGATATCGTCTAGATATCTTCTACAATTATTTTTGAATTTGTACAAAATGCGCATCATAAACTCTCTGACAGATTGTGGGGATACACTCCACCCCATTGGGCATCTAACGTAACAAAAACGTCCCATTTCGGGATGTTCAATTACAAAATTTGGCCATAAAGTTTCGCATAAACGAAAACAGAAAAACATATTCTGTATGTCCATGACCCCTACATATCCTTTTTCTGTAAATCTTGTTACAGTTTGTACTATTTCAGATATTGAATCTGCTTGTGTGGGCCTTTCCTCTGTGGCCTCGTTCACTGTCCGACTACAGTCGACTACAATCCTGCAACTTCCGGTATGTAATTTAATTTCACCGTCATCCCCTTTTTTCCCTACTGCAAAGGCGCTTAAAATGTTTTTAACAATCATTCCTTTTGGGATTTGAATTAAACAACCGTTGGCTATTTCTTCGTTAAATTTTGCAACGATAGCCTCGATCACGGACGGTTCCATTTTAGCATAATAATTTATCATTTTTTTGCTTTGGGTCTTATCGTCTATGTGCCCACGAACTACATATCTATCGTCCATGACGGTTCCTACATCACCCCTCCATAACTTAGGGTATTTTCTTAGTATTTTTTCTACGTCAGAATTAAAATTTACGTCTTCTGGCCGGTTCATATTTTTAATTTCATTTTTCGGGTCAATTTTCACATCGATTAAACTACATTTATCTTTCATAGATTTGGCTAGTTTTTCAATATCCCTATAAAAGGTATATTCTGAATCTGGATTATTATAATGAGCTTGATTAGAATTTATTTCAATATTATCCTTCATAACAATAGTACTAAAATTACCTAATGAATCCGATCGGGTTAGATTTCTAGTAATTTTAAGATTATTTTTATTATTGCCTAATTTATCAGCTACATCGAAATTTATTTCTACATCATTTTCTGATTCCGCGATAAAAGCTGAATTAAAAGCTCGAAAATTATCCAAAATGCTATTGGAGTCTAATTTCTTACACATGACCCCCTTAAATGAAATATCGACATGTGTCATACTATGACAAACACATGACCAATTGTTGCGTTTTAAATCATTTTGGCCAAACAAAATTGTAGTTGTTGGCCCCATATCTGTTACTACCACGTTTTTTAATTGTAAAACATAGTTTTCGCAAGTAATTTCAAAATTTACTTTGAAATTTAAAAGTTTAATTTTTCCTCCTGCTGCTCCCTTAGCCCATCTTTCTGGGACTTCAATTTTTTCTACATTTTTAAAAAATTTTAACAAGTCTTGATGTATTAACGAGCTAGTAGCTCCAGAGTCTAAAATTACTCTCACCATTAAAAATTTTGTATCATATATGATTTTAAGTTCTATGCCTGACTTCAAAATATCACAACCATCATTTAATTTTTGATTTACTGTATTGAAATTATTGAACGTGACACATTTAAAATCGCTTTTACAGGGTGCAGAAATATAGGTATTTTCGTAAACTTTTTGATTTTCTTTTTGAGGAATTCTTTTTTCTTTAATCTTAAACTTTTCGTTACTATTTTCTTTAAAACTATTTATTGAAATCTCACCTGAAGTTCCGAAAGCAAAATCCTCATCTGATTTGTCTGAATCCTCCGATTCCATTGTTTGAATTTCTTCTTCTTCTTCTTCAGCTTCTAAAATATTAAGATTATCGATTTCGTCTAAAACGTTTTTAAACTCCTCACACAGATTATTATATTGTTTCTGTGAATATACTCTCTCTTTGGAAACCTCCCCTGGTTTCTGATTATAGTATTTAGATTTAATAGTTCTATTTTTGTCCAAATTGTCTCTCCAAGAAGACATTTTGGACTTATTAAAAGGTCTACGACCTCTTAATCCGGATGTCTGGCCTCTTCCTCTACCTCTAGTTCGACCTCTAAAATTCGAACTTTTGTAATTTTTCTTATAGTTTTCTCCCTCTTTTTTAAATGGACCTGAAAATTTAGGAAATTTATTAAAATTTTGATTTCTGGAATTTCCTCGAAATCTACCCCTAAAAGCGTTAATGCTTTCGTATTTGTAGATTTCCTCGTTTTCATCATAAAAACGCATAACGAAATTATTTCCGTCGTCATTTTCCTCGTCATTAAATTCGTTAAATTTCCGACCTCCAAATGAATTATTTTCATTTGTACTTAATTTACCAGCCATTTGTACTGTTTTAAGATACAAATTTGCTGTCTGGTCCTTATTTTGTTCATATGCCTTTTCCCAAACAGTGATACTCATATCTGCGCAACCCCCTGCTTTTTCGTTAATTCTACGATATAAAGTGTCTTTATTATTAATTAAATCAATAATCTCGACATTTTCTACCTGTTTATTGGTAATTCGCGCAATTTCTTTCATTAAACTTAAATTAAATTCATGGGGGAAATCTCGTAATAGGTCAAAAATCATGTATATATTCAGTATGGGTGAATACATTTCCTTGCCTAAAAATGGCTCACATTCGCCTGGGATTTCTACAACATTTGTAATTTTGTATGTTGACATAAATGGTACCAAAAGATCTCTAAAATTTGAAATGAGACTTTGGAATTTTATTCCATTTTTCTTCAAAATCGATACCGATTTCATCATAGCCAAAAATTTTAGTAAATCGGGTTTTGTTTCTCGACAATTTGTTAAAGCGTATAGTTGCTTTTTATAATTTTCCCAATTCAATATTCTGCCTCTTTGAAATTGTGCAGACATTTGAACTGGAATTGACTGTAAAATAGCCCTGGCTATAATTGTTACAATTTTTCTGATTACCGGTACTTTTTCAAAAAATTCTATAAGATCGGAATCATTTTCTAAAAATGATCGACCTCCAAAAAATTGAATAAATCTTCGGTTATTTGTTTCATAATCACAATCTTCGCCTGTGAGTTCATCACATTCTAATTGCAAAAAATATCCTGATTTACTAGGTATGGCAAACATTTCTTGCAAATCAGATACCGATTTCACTTTTGAAGCACATCTTTGCTCAACTTTAAACCCGCTTAAATCACTCATCATATATCTTGTATTTGCTCTAAATTCAGCAAATTCATTTAAACTTGATGGTACGCCCATTGTTTTATCTGACAAAGGGGATTGAAAATTACCCGGTGAATTCCATAAAAATTTTATTTCTGATATATCAAAAGATGCGTTTATTTTATCGTTATCTTTTAAATCTTTATAAATCTTCTGCTCGATAGATGCTATTTGTGCATTTACCGTTGCGTAATCACCTGCCGTAACATCATTTATACTCAATTTTATTGGGCCATACCTACCGGCGGCCCTACTGGTTAAAGTTGCATCTTTTTCCATTGGAACTTTGTAACTTTTCATACATGGTTCCATTTTGCAAAGATTTTATAGTAAGAAATTTAACTCAATATTTCAGATTTCTCTGAATGAAATTAAATTTGACAAACTAACAAAATAAACTGGGATAGGTTTTATGTATCCAAAATAGGCGAAGCCTCTTCGTGTAGTGAATTACACGGTATACAAGAGTTTGTTTTGAATATTTATATATTCATTTTGCGTAGCATGTACGATATTTTAGGAAAATTACAAAAAAATGGTAGACTTTTTATCAAAAAGGCGTGCGTTTTTTAACACGAAGTACACCACGTTAAAGTATGATCCGATTCCTGCAATATGACACCGAGTGTCTTATTTCTGCCTTTAAGAAATCCGATACAAGTCCGTTTATATGTACTGATAATATTGGTGTATTAAGTGCACAAACAGTGGGAAGTACAGGTGGTTAGAAGAATGGTCCCCAAAGGGACTTGGGCTAAGTCCAGTCTTTGGATTGCTGCCAACGACTCCACCAAACACACTCCAACTCCTGATGCAGCACCTCCAACCAAATCCAGTTGACGAAACGTGACTTGGATAATCACAAAACCTAGAAGTAAAGGTTAGTTTTTCTCTATATTTAGCGTGTAGCTCTGAAATATTAATCCTTTAATATATCCTATTTAAAATGGTAGTAAATACCTATCCGGGAGAAATACTCGAGTGAGACGTGGCGGTGTTTATAACTCAAGCGAAAGCGAAAGCGAAACACGATTGGTGTTATTTTTAAGTGAGCGTTATTTAGGATACAATTAAATGAGTTGGTAATTGCAGATTACACTCGGTTACGATTTATCGAACCTCCTAAAATATTTAAGAGTTGAGAATTAAAAAATTAAAAAATTTTCCTTTCAACCAGATCAATTATATTGAGTTTTTTCTATCAATTTTATATAAAGTGCTTCCATGAGCAAAGTTTCTATTGGGTCTGAAATGATTGTCTGTCAATTTGATAACCTCTTGATAAGTATTAATTAGCTTCATCAAAAGGTCAAATAAAGCATTTTAAAATTAAAATTTTATTTATTTGCATGCTGATTGAACAATATTCTCATTTTTGTAGGAACACTGTTAAAATTAAATTAAACGACTTTCTTTCGAACAAAAATAATGACAAAATAAAATAGGGTTGGTAGCTTGCATTTTCTGAAACTTCAAAGTGAAGTATCCGACAAGAGTGACAAGTTGTCACTGCCAACCTTTTAGATACGATCCACTCGAATATTTAATTCAAGAGCTATACTGTTCATATATTGCAGTATTTTAAAAATTTTAAATCCAGTTCTGAACAGCTGTTATGTTCTCCTATTTATTCTTAACTCCCGTAGTGACCGACAAATCTCTGGACCCTAGTGTCTTCTGGCCATGCTTGACAAGACGAATTTTAATCAAGCATATAACCGACGATTCATTATCAACAGTATATTTTTTCCAATGGTAATGCATATTATTCAACAAATTCTCTATAGTCTATAAAAACCAATTTGTAAAACAAGTTCATAAAGTTATCAAATGTGAATAGAAAAATTATAAACTATCTCATTTTCGCCGATTCTCACAAACAGGGCATAAGTAACACAATTTAGGTTAATTGACATTTTCAAATTTGAAAATATTAACCGTCACCAATTGGGTCTGAAATCTGCAAAACAATGACATGGTTTTATTTAAAATTCATTACAAATCAGCTTCATAAAAATAAAAAAAGAAACTATTTTGATGACAAAGTTCAGGCCCAATTTAAAGTTCAACCGTATAGGCTTGTGAGTACCCTCAAAAGAATCGGAGAGGTCGACTTTCTAATTGAACTATTATCAACTTAGTCAATTAATGGTACTAACGGTCTCTAAAGGAGGCAAAAAAAATGGTTCAAATTTTTGAGATTTCCCAGGATAGTTGCTCTCTGGCAGACCTTTCAGTACATAATTGAACCATAGTTGCTAATATTTCATAGAATAGTCGGCCCTTCCAATTATTTTGAGGGTCTTAGAGTCTCTACGATGAAACTTTACGATGAAATTTACAGGTAATTTGATTACGGTACACAATATACGGTATTTCTTGAAAAGTTTACTTCAAATTACATAAAAAAACTTTGGGGAGGAACTTCAAAACGTTTTTAGATTTTTTTTTCTCATTACACCAAGTCGAATAAATCACGTGTGACGAAATGATTCAAAAATAAGGTTTGAATACGATTGTTCTCTGTTAAGTTACTTTTTTTAGAGAAGTTCATGTCGTTTATCTTTATACGTCCCCCTTGATGAAAAAATCTTCAAACTTCTTCGACTTCAAATAACAATTGATTTTTTTTCATTTTGACCGTATGGAGCTATATTTTTGGAATTCTTTTTTTCCGTGACCATCATGGTATGGCAGAAAAACAAATTCCAGAATCTCCAAGAAAAAAACATTTTTCATTATTGCGCAATAAGTCTTGAGACTCTTTAACTTTTTCGTAGTCTGACCGATAGACAGTCTACCTGACAAAATCAGAAGCATCGCCTTGGTTGAAACTCGAGTACAGTCCCTGACCCGTAAGCGCGTACTGGGTTTTCAGTCGATTTTGATGCCGTACTAGAAATAACCGACCGGTTCGGGTTTCAGTTTTTGATATTCAAGCAAAAATCTTGCTCCAAAAAAACATATTGTCGGCTCTGTTTGGTAATAAACGACCTTTTAAAAGTGATGAGGTTTTTTCTTAAACAGTCCATCAACTCCTAAGTTTTAAGCATAATTTATGATAGATAATATGTATAGTTGATGGTGACACAAAGGACATGCGCAGAGCCCCGGGTCCGGTTTATCTACAAAAAATCATCAGCGCGTAAATCGGTGTTTTTTGCGTTATTTTAAGGGTCTCACAACATCCATCAGCTATCTAAATTTTCTGACAGAAACTTGAAAGTCAACAAATACACACTAAAGGGCATGCCCAGAGCCTCGAGGTCCACAAATTGTTCATTTTGCTGTCTTCGTTTTTTTGGGAAACACCGAATTCAAATTATCAGAAATTTCTGAAATGTTTGAAAAAAATATTAATAAAAAAATATGTTCAAATCGCAATAAAAATTTTTTCCTACAAATGAAATAAAAGACTTCTTATCAACTTATTTTTGTCATTATTTTCAGAAATAAACATTTTAAGATAATCTAAGAAAATTTCATGTCCGATCTCTAAATGCCGACCAGTACTCCCTTATGAATGAAATTGAGTTATGTCTGTTTTAAAATTAACAAAATAACAGATATAGTTTAACTCGTAGACTTCAGAGTTAATCGTACCCAGACTCGATTTCCGGCAAGTGTGACTTCTTATTAATTGAGCACATATAAGCAAGTTCATTATTAACATACATTTTTACTTATTTTAAAATACAATTTCCAGCCATTTGCTATACAATTAAATAAAACAATTATTTTGTCGTGAATAAAAAGCATTTAATGGAGATGAGAAAATAATGGCGCGAAAAGACTCCAGCGAACACAAAAGTGCAATAATATATGAATTTTAACGTTTATTTATATTAAACTACTGCTAGTAAAACTTCAGATGATTTTTTATAACTTCTATTCAAAAATAATGTATATGTTACAGTTATGTACGTTTTTAGTTGCGAAGTGAAATTTTCCTTTAGGTAATTCGGACCAATAAAAATAGCGAACTAGGTGGATTTTTATCAAACACTTGACATCGGCTATGCTTGGCGTTCAAAATAAAATCCACCTAGTTACCATTTTAATTGGCCGTTAATTAGACTAAAGGACAATTTTCCATTCGCAAGTAAAAAAGTAAACATTACTGTATTGTTGAAAAATTCTCTAGTAAAAATGACTCTTAATGTGGGTGTGAAATAATTCATTCCCGGTCAAAGTGCAGGCAATTTCAGTTTCAATCGTATAGGCTTGTAAGTAACCCCTCAAAAGAATGCGAAGAGGTCGGACTTCTAATGAAAATATTAGCAACTATGAGTCAATTATGTACCCTGGAACGGTCACTAGAGAGCAAAAAATGGTCATATTTTTGAGTTTCAAAGGGGGAACGTTGCTCTCTGGCAACGTTTCAGTAACTAATTTTACCATAGTTTGCTAATGATTTTTTATGAGAGTGACTCCTTCCGATTCGTATTGAGGGTACTTCGAGTCTTCTACGATGAAATTTTGAAATTAACGGTGATTTTATATACGTACAATATACTTTTTTGAAAAGTACTCAAATTACATAAAAAACGTTGGGGTTAAACTTCAAACTTTTTAAGACCTTTCGTTCTCATTACACAAAGTCCGAAATAAAATCACGTTTACGAAAAATTCAAAAAATAAGGTTGGAATATGTCATAAATAAATCCCTTATTTTCTTGAAAAATAGATCACGTGAGGTTTTTGGAAGAATGCCAGTTATGTTTCAAAATGTTCTTAGTTTGTGTTTATTAGTCCTCAAAAATTTTTCGGCGTAATTTGCAGTACTATTTGTGTACCTCGCCGCTTTCGTTTCTCCTCGCTCCCCCCCTAACCAAACCGTATTTCCTAATTGAAGTCACGTGATCGTTTTTCCCGCTCAAAGGTTTTGTTGATGATTTAATTTTTTTTTGCAATAATAAGTACTTTAATACCAGTAAATTTTCAGAAAAAACGCCCAGACGTCAATTATCAAAAAGACGAATCAGATCACTTTGTAATTGGTCATTCATACATGATTCAGGGTCCTAAATTGCGTTTAAAAGGCCAGTCTTGCCACGAATGTCAGAACGACACTACGGGAGTTAAGAAATACATGCAAAAAAAATTGAAGTCGGCATTTTGTCCGTATTTTTACCGAATCTGAAAAATCTGAATTTTTGGCGACAAAATTGTTACGTTTATACTTTAAGAAAATCAAATAAAAATCAGTATATTTGAGGTATCCGACTATAAGATTTTTCTCTTGATACAAAAAATTCATTTTTTAGGCTTTGTGGTTAAAAATTATGTTCGAAGTTAGATTTTGCATTGATCACTCATTATTAATCGCTTCAGGTTAAAAATTTATGAATATATGAAATCTAAATTTGTCCCTATCCCAGTTTTTAAGGTCAAGTTTAAGGGATACGCGGGATTTTCCGGAGTGTATACCACGTGGATTGTCGAATTATTTTTGCATACATTTTAGCACCAAGTAGTTACCATTGCAAATTTCAAATTAAAATTGACAATATTTCTCGAAATGTTGCGTCATTGGCAAAGTGTGGCAGCCAAAATTGTCCTTATTTGATTATTATGGGACACTGGTTACCAAATAGATGTCAGCCTAAGTTAACACAAGACATTACTAAATATATATGAAAATATCAATCATAATTTGCTATAGATGTATCATGATTATTTCATCCGACAGCTGAGAAAAGCACGTGCTTTTTGATTTCCTGTTATAATTTTAAATTTAATTTTTCTGTCCAATTCCTTAATTTTACGTAAAAACTGTAACATGATGATAAAAACCAAAAATTTCGAAAAGTATTTTATTTTTATTTGGGTGTAACAAACCCGGTGTGTTGTAATTTTAAAACATACAACGATCAATTTGGCTGCATTTTCGTTAATCTATCACTACAGACATAAAAAATCAGCATGCACGCTTCCTTAGCAAGAATATTTAAACCAAGTGTAAAAAAATATTTTCACCGATTTATGAGAGATCCTTAAAATTCAAGTGGAATCAAAGGAACAGCACCCGAGACTTTATAAAATTCATGAGTTAGCTATAACCGAAAAGATATTTTGTACAATTTATGTATTGAAAGTTTGACAGGTGCTCCATTTTGTTTTTTATAAAGTTTATTCACCTTGTATTGTGTCTTCAATTTGTTTTGGGGAAATATTTCCTAGAAAATTTTATTAGGAATACATTTTTTTTCAATTCATTATAAAAATATTTGAAATTTTTTTGTGGCTCTTTTGTGAAATTAGGCCCCGAGGATACTTTTTACCAAATTTGACATAAACTGGCTGATTATTTGATAATAATTTATTTTCTTTAGAAAGATTTTTGTCATTTTGTTAACTTCCTGCCAATAACCTCTAAATTTTTATCTTTCCGCAAAAATAAACTTAAACTACATTTGAACATTTTAAAAGTTTAGTAGTTATGCAAAAAAGTATATGGAAAAACATCTGAATACTTTTGTTGATGTTAACTCTCAGAGGACGAAAGTGCACTCGTTGGCCAAAATTCTTTTGAACTCGTTTATGAGCAATACAAATAATGAATATGATTGATCAAAACTATCTTTAGAAAAACTCACAAATTTTCCGAAAAACGCACTGTATAAAAAGGACAATTAAATTTGCAGTATTTTTTTGGTAAAATTTCTCAAACTGCGTCGAAACATATTTGCATCTAATCTTGCCAAAAAACAGACTATTTTCGATCGAAGAAATTTTAGGGATGAATTGAAAAAAAAAAGGCGAGAAATTTGTCTGTTGATTTCGAACATCTAGTTGTGTTTGTAAATTAATTGATAATTCTAAATTCTGATTGGTTAGATTTTAAACCAATCGAAATGCAATAATTCGGATAATTTTCGGGACTCAGTTTGAAGACTGATTCCGAAAATGTGTATATTGACGTAGATTTTTTTGATTTTATGTTTCTGGCTTCAGTCAATGAAAAAATTGTTATTTTATGCCAACTTTTTTCAAATGCTAATCAGATTAATATTATATTTGACAACGACCTGTTTTTAATTGACAGTACAATAAATTGCGCGACATAGAACAACATTATCACCGTACATGTTGAATCCAATTATTTTGATATGAGTCAGTATCACAAAAATTATCATATTGACTCTTTACAAAACCACAAAATAGTATTCAAAAACTGGTGCTGTAAACGATGAGGTCCAGAATTCTTCTATCTTACAAGGTCAGTTCAAGTTCAGATGTCATGACAACTTTTCCAAGAATACGACTACCGAACAAAACCCACAGGACGAAAGATTCAGCTGAATTATCAGACGAAAGTCCACACAGGTCTTTTCACAAAGCGTAAATTAAACAGAGTGGCCACCATGGTGTACAACTACTTGCCTTGTATGAATGTAGGGGGAAGAAATAGGAGAGGAGATTTCTCTCAAGCAAAATAGAAAAAATTAAGCGTCAAATATTTAAAGTGACACGTGGTATTCTCAGGGCAGGGGCTCGAAACTGTGATTGTACTGAGTGTTCAGAAACTTACGATCGCTGCCACCATAAGGGGGTTAAATCGCTGGTTTTCCCACAGCACGGATAGAGAGCTAAACTATCTGAATAGAGAATTTTAGTAATTTCAAATTCGCTGTACATTTTTGCTGGAAGGCCGTAAGACAATTGTCTAAAAAAAATAAGACATGATTTTTGTTTTAAACACTTATACAAAAATCAGAAAAGATCACAATGGTATTGGAACTCTTATTAAGACCTCCTTAAAACTTGACAGATTGAAGCATTAATAGGGAGTTGTGTGACCTCTTAAGTTCAGTATAAGAGCACTTAAGCCCCATTCTGAACCATTTTATAATTACTGGATTCGGCAGTGCTTAGAATATCCGATCGATTTAATACATGCATTGTATTAAGAAAAAGGCCGATTGCAAAAATATATATTTTCAAACTTGATCGTTATATTGTGGTTTGTTTTTTCGAGATATATTTAAATTTTAAATGCTTTGTTTCCATGCGTAAGAAATTTTGAGTCGTTGAATACGTAAGCACGTAGAGAATTCTCGAATTTGTTGATAAAGGACCCCCCATTTAGAATGCAGCAAAAATAAAGTTACTTGTACAGACGTACTTGTACAATACAGTATTCTACAATACAAAGTCGTTTTGATTCAAAGGGGTTGGACAGGATTGGATTCTCGAGATAACGACGATTTGAAATAAGGAATTTCAACAAGTTAAAGAATGGGTATTAATGTTTTTAACTATCTTGTTAGAGAATGTTTTTCTGGTCTTTTAAAGACAAGGCTTTTTTTTGTTTTTAAAAATTTTTCCACAAAAATGATTTTAAGGTCAATTTCATGACCAACTTTAGCAGCTGTAAAAGTTTGCAAATTAGGAGCTGGCGCACTTGGTTTTTCTGCAATCAGGAGAAAGAAGCTTTTTTATACCAATTTCAAGTTTTTCGATTTACGCACATAAACCATTCTGGTCGACCACAAGACGGGCAGTTGAAGGTCAATATTCAAGGTCATCGAATTCGTATGGAAGACTCACCAAAAGTGATCTTCGTAAATTATGTACGCCCTTTATGGAGTTCTAGAGAGCAGAATAATTTTATATGGATTTCTCTGAGATTCCTCTCAAATAATGAAAATGTATTTTGCTCTTATAGCACCCTTAGAATACTAATTACACAATGGTGCTGAATACCGTCATTGAAAAGTTGAATATGAGGATCATATTGGTGATCTTCATACCGAATTCGATTGACCTTGAGATGACCTTCAACTTTGACCGGTCATTGTGGTCGACCCGGGTTCATTGTGCCTTAATCGAAAAACTCGAATTGGTATCAGCTTTTCTCCTGAATTGCACAAAAACGTGCGGCTAGCTCCAATTTGCAACTCTTTACAGGTGGCTAAATTAGTTCATGAAAAATTGGACCTTAAAATCCATTTTTGTTTTATGAAAAATTTCAATCTCTTGTAAAGTCTCTTTTCAATCTCTTGTAAATCTCTTTGTAAAAATTTTGTAACAAGGAAAGCTTAAAAACATTTATACATTTTTGACTTTTGAAATTCCTTTAAATTTTCAAATCGTCATAGCCTCCGTCGGTTACGTCAAATTCGCCATCTAAGAAAAAAAATTTAAATTTTTTCGAAATTTTTATTTATTTTTGTTTCCGTAAGATAAAATGGCAGGCTAATGGTTCGAGTAAAATAAGGTTCACGATCAAGGCCGTTCAAAATTTGTTCATTTTTGTGCAACCACCTGCGATTTATTTCTCTCTAAAAACTAAAATATTTTCTGTTCACAAAAAATTACTGATGATGGTTTGATAGAAACTGAAAGCTTTACTATAATGTAGTTAGTCTATTAAAAGGCACTAAAATAATTGTTATGCGAGTATTTAATTTTCCGCGAGGGCACAAGTTGGTGCCACAACGTACCGAACTTTTTTTCCAGCAAATAGAAGTCTTTTTAGTCAATGTTGTAAAGAATAATTTGTATGGGGTAGTTAGCGAAAAAATGTTTTTTCGTTTGTAAAAAGTTAAGTCCGGATACATCCGATTGAATGTAGCAAATTATGTTAAGTGAAACTACTTCTTTAACCAGTTTTGGTTTTACTTTACGGCACATTTTAATTTCGTATTTACACATTTGTGTCATATCATGTGTATATCTGTTCCAAAAATTTGCGAATTCAGTGTGAATTATATGGAAAATTGGTGTGAGCAGAAGTATAAAGAGCATCAGAATTATAACAGTCATTGCATATAATTTTAATAAGAGTCCAACTTGATCTAGTTGGAGCAGAACAAATCCATTCAAATAATTTCTTCGTTTTAGAAGTCTCGTTATAAACTGATGTCTTATATTAATTTTTTTGGACATTGATAGAATTAGTTTGAAATAAAATTCAGGAAATTAAGTCAGTTTTAAAGTATAGCGGAAGATTATACTTGGAACGTTCAATTCATCGGTGGCGTCATAATTCAGTTTTTTCGTCAAATTTTGGCCATCTGACTGAAGTTTTATTAAAAATCACGATATGTTAAAATCTAATCAGCTTATTATTAATTAGCTCATTATTATTAAGCGGGTGGTGTTTGTGAATGTTGAGGGTTGGTAGTACTAACTTGACGGCTTACTGATAGCGCTGGGACATTTCTCATAATACATTTGAACGATTCTTACTTGATATCGCGATTGCCATTTTTACAATTTTAGTTCCCTCACACTAACCACTTGGTTAACCGCGGTCAAACACGAGTGCCCTCGACTTTTTTTTCAATTAACAAAGGATCCTAAGCCTAAATCAGAAATTTTTTAATTGTCTTTAAATCTGGGAAATTGGCTTGAATTTTATGCTGAATAGAATTTTTTTCCGATTTGCCCCAGAAGCCAGGAATGCTTGCCGATGTGACGAAAAGGTGGTGTTGTTCTATGTTTTGATGTAGGCGTTTTTTCTGTAGAATAAGCCATAAATGTCCACTTTTTGAAATATGAGAAGCTCAATGTGTTCTCACATATCACCTTGTGAGTATTTTTCGAATTTCGGCCTGATTGGTCTTGATTACCAGGCTTACATTTTTACGAAAACACACGATTTTCAAAAAAAAAGTGTAAGAAAAAATTTACCCCGCTTTTAAATTCGAGAATAGGAGTAAAACATATTGGTGTACCCAAACCAAGTGACATAATGAGCTCAGAAAATGATGTATTTTCGGTGATAGATACAGCTTTAGGGTCAGTGATGATCTTTGAGACACCACTACAGGGGGGGCAATATCGCCGGAAAGTTTTTTGGCAAAAATTCGGCAATATGGCACATTTCGGCGATATGAGAAACAAAATAATTTATTCGGTCAAAAAAATAAACAACGCGTAGCGTTGGAAATGACGTCATATGTCAAACAGTTTTTTAATTGTATAAAGGAGTTGCACGATAGGGGATTTGAATGACGTGAATCACCAAAATGCGTAGAATTTTCTACTCCATGCAAACGCAATCGAATAAAAGTTATTGAGTAGATTGGGAATTTCAATCCTGGAAGTGAACGTCATTCATGACGCACACAAAGTAATTGAGATAAAAATCTCAAAAAAAATTCGGCTCAATTTCGGCGATATTGGCACTTTCGGCGATATGGAACAGAATTATTTTAGCTAAAAAATCGTGGATATTGCGTAGGTTAATTCGGCGATTTCAGCTACATTCGCGTTTGGGCCGGCGTATGCCCCCCCGTGTATATAATCTGCATTATGCAGATTTAACTCGTAGACTTTAGCATGAATCTGTACCAGACTCAGGGAAGGAATTTCCTTTAGCCAACTCGGTGCCTCACTTTTTAATCGGCCATATTAGCCAAGTTTCTTATAACATTCATTTTCAATAACTTAAAATAATATTCAAGCCAATTTGCTATAAACAAATGAAATAACAAAATAAAATTTTACGAAATTTAAAAGGCATTAATGAGGATAAGAAAACAAAAAGTTGCGAAATTTACTATCACTCGACTATAAAAGTGCAATAATTAGATGAAATTAAACTCAATTTATATTTTGCACTTACCTCATAGAAACTTCAAATGATTTTCTATCGCTCTGTCTAAATATTTAATTATATGTTTCTACAAAATTCTCTAGTATAATGGACTCTTAAATTTATTGGTTGGAATCTAATTTCTTGGTGTTGAGAAATAAAAGAGCGCACGAACTCCTCACTTTTCTTATGTAATAATGTTCCGGAAGTTTTGACTTCTAGACTGCCTTATTTTAAACGAGGCCAATTTAAAGCAATAAAAGTTTAGAAATTCGTGCACGATTTTTTTAAGGGGTCTTCCACGTGAATTTGAGTACTTTGAAAAAAAGTCATTGTTCAGTAATTTTGAAAAGTACTTCAAAATTACGTCAAAAAAATCCAGGCGTCAACTTAAACGTTTTTAAGAACTTTTCGCATCAGACCAATGTCCGAATAAAATCAGGTGACCAAATAGTCAAAATAAGGTTTGAAATATGTCATAGATAAATCCTTATTTTCTCGAAAACTAGAATCAAGTGACGTGTTTTGGAAAATATGACTTATGTTCCAAACTCTTGAATTAGGGGTTATGGCCCAAAAATCTTTTCGGCTAATTTGATCACTATTTGCTGTACTTGAGCTGAAACCGTATTGCTTAAATTTGCAGGTCACGTGATCTGTTTTGGACTTTTGTGTAATTGGAAAAAAGTCTTAAACTCCAAAAGACATCTTCACTTTTTCCAAAATGTGATTTAAGCAATTTTGAAAAAAACAGTTACTATTTTTGCCGACTTATTTTCTTTGAATTACGGTCACGTGATCATTTTCGGGCTATGATGTAATGAAAAAATGTCTGTAGAATTTTTTTCTGATCACGATGAAAGATTTAATTTTGTGATTTTTGCAAAAAATCAGTTTACTTGTAATACAGTAAAAATTTTTTAAAAAAAAACCACAAAACGTCATTTGTATTCAAATTTATCGATAACTTTTAACTGATCTTGTCATTAATGAGTAAGCGTCGGAAAATGCGATTAAATGGTGTGCGGCAACGAGTTGGCTAAAATCCAGTCTACGAGTTTAATCTTACAGTCTGGTCAGCATGATTTATATTCAATGGTGGTCAACCGTTATCGTGAAGGTATTTTTTAGTCAGACGAGAGCGTTATTACGCGTAATGCAGCCATTACTAATTGCTATCTTCTTAGATTGGCATGTATTAACGATTTAAATTGTTATTGTACTAACACTTGATATTATATCACTTATCAAGATCTATTCGCAACAAGTATTTAAGGGGGTATGTGGGTGTTCATGAACAAGCGATGAAGAAAATTTCTCTAGTTTTTGAATTCAGAATCACCAATCAGATTTCGAATCAACCAATTATAGTTCTTTCGGGCATGTGCGTAGGCGACATGCAAGACAAACCAATAAATAAACAACCCCATATTTCTACTGTAAATACATTTCAGCCTGCACTATTATATTATAAAAACAAAACAAGAGAATATTTTTTTCAACTATCTTTTGTGGAATGGATGGAAACATTTCATTACGATTTCTTAATTTCTGTTTATTCAATTTTTGAACAAAAGACCCGAGATTAATCAGATTTTAAAGAGAATTTCTGATTTCATTTTTACCGTTTAAAATCGAAGGATGATTTTTTTTTAAACCGGACATCGCTGGTCATTATTTGAGGAGTGTACTTTCACGAACATCTTTGTTTGAATTTAATTCTAAAGCAAAATTGACCGAGAAATTACCAATTTTTGTAATTGAGAACATAGTTTTACCGTTTTTTCAGTACGGCACTGGTGAGCCACCTTCACCAGAATCAAAAATTTACTTGCAGTTGATAGGAGGTTTTATCTCCGTAGGTTTTTTCTCATTTATCTTAGTGCCCGTTTGATCGACCCTTCCAGTCCAGCTGGAGAGAGGCCTATTTTCCCCAGCATTTCCAACATTCTACACCCACAACCCCTCTTAATGCGGTCGTGAGCAAGTTGTAGGGTCTCAGGTATCGTCTGATATAACAAATACAGCATTAATAATGCAGCTTTACGCTAAACCATTATTCAAATATACATAATAAG
>SCLH01000994.1:251660-313426 GCA_004367855.1 Oikopleura vanhoeffeni | reverse complement strand
TAGCAGAAAAATTACTCAATTATACTCGTACACTTTTAAACCTCTCCCTCATATTTTTTCATCATGTAACTTAGTTTATAAATTTCAATGTTTTTGCTCGTATGCGTAAATCGGCCATACCGGTAGAATGCTCAAAGTAAGGGCTCAAGAACATAAACAACCTAGTCGATCTTTAGGAATCTCAGAACACATTTGCAAATGTGAAACTTTCAAAACTAGAAAAAAAGAGTTTATGGCTGAATACCAAAAACTTCCTTTACCCTTTAAACTGACCGAATTACAAAAAGAAACTGAGTTTTATAAATCACACTAATCTATTTTACAAAAAACTTCCGGAATATTTATAATCGATTTCGGTCTGAGGCATTCTACATATGTATGTTAAGACCTAAGTTAAACATCAAAACAAATACCCAAAAGTATTTTAAGCTTTTTTGAAAGTCGGGCTTTAAATTTTTTTCTTTATTTACGCCCAAACTGAAAAGTTTTTTGCAATTCCTAGACATCGTCTGTTTTCTGACTCTGTGTGTTTCTAAAAAAGAACTTTATATGTTAAATTTTGTTTGATAATGATATACGACAATTAAAATGAATAAAATTTTAAGTGTATTTCTGGAATTCTAATGAGAAAAAGGATAAATACAATTTTAATTTTTCAAGATCGGATCGGACCCGAGTTTGAAGAAATCTCATCGGATCGGTTCGGAAGCCCGGACGTGCTCGGACGTGATTGGTTCGGACATGCTCGGATTCTCACTTTGATGGAATATATGGATTACCCGCCATCAGAGTACAAATCCTAAATCTTTGAATGATACAAACAACGCAAGATATTAGCACCCAATCAAAACCCTTGGTTGCGGAATAGGCCGATTTCATCGGTCAGATTAAGAAAGAATCCACCAATCGTGAGGGCGGGTAATCCATATACTGAAAGTTGAGTTGATTAATTCAGCGTTGACTTAACCACGTAGGGTATCCCTGCTCCTAATTTGACATATTATCGATAAAATATTAGCCAAACAAGGCCTTGAGGATATAATTCAGATTAGCCAGTTTGTAGAACTAGCCTTCAGCTTGCGTCATAAATGTGTCGAAACTTTTTTGTGTGCTCACACTCCCAGACATATAAGCGAGACAGGGAGACCTAAGCCAAAATGAAAAATCTATCTCCTCTCAGGTTTTATTTTGAAATAAACCTTAATTTTAACATAACCTGTATAATTAGTATTTTAAACTTCTGAGGAGCGTTTTTATCAATAAGTGNTATTCGAACCCAAGGGCTAGGGCATAAGAAATAACTTCTGCCAGGAGCTCTTCCCCACTCCGCCACACTGCCGTTCAAAAATAATTATTTAAAACTTGTTAAAATACCTTAAGGGGGTAGCGGTCGCAAAAATTTACTTTTGTACTCCACTTTACCAGAATACTAAACTGCTTCAAAACTTTTGAGAATAGTCATTTGGTAAATCTATCTTTAATCTACAATAATAATTTATCAAAATAATTTTTGGTCGACCCTGGTGACCATCATGCGGCAAGTTCTAAAACACCTAACCGAATTTTCAAAATCTATCTCCCCCTAGAACTTGCATACAATTTCACTCAAACTTGGTATAAACCACGGAAACAATTATGATTGTAATATGATCGAAGGATTTTAAATGTCCAACTAGTTTTTTCTAGAAGTGCGAAAAACCGCCTAATTTAAAAAAAAATTCTATTCAAAATCTATCTCCTCCTAGGTTACATTTTAGAATGCAGTATAAATTTGGGAAAAGATGGAGTAGTATGTTTTGATTAATATGATGGAGCAGAATTCTAAAAATTTTTTGTTGAATTCTAGAGAATCGCATTTTAGTAAACTGGAAGTGAAAACTAGAAGATAAAAGTCGTCGGATTTAGTCGAAAGTACCACCAAATGAAAGCTTGAGTTTCACTGATCAAAAAAAACTGCTTACAGCTTTTTGATATTTTGAGTTTTTCTGGTCGAAAAGTGAGTTTCAATGTTTTCCAAAAAAAATACATATAACTAGATATCAAAAAATGAAAAAACTCGCTTGATGTTCGGAAATCGAGATTTCCTAAAATCATGTAACTCGCAGAAAAACGTCGAAAGCTGGGCTTTAAAACCCCGACTTAGAACATCAGTTGACATGTTACATAAAACACACCTCCTGTTACAAATGTTTGATAGTGCCAACGACCTAATTACTGCTAAGGCCGCGTCACCTCGGCTCAGAAAATTGAAATATACTCATTTATCGTTATTATGGCCGTAGGTCCATGTCAATTAAATTTGTAAATGAAAATATGTTTTCTCATTCTCGGTCAAGACCTTCGCAATGACTATTGAATTAGTCACTACATCCGAAACTCAACTTTCATGATTGGTTCCCAATCTATGGAAGCCATTAGAAAACATAAATACGAACAGGTGCTCAGAATTTATCAAGTGGGCGAAGGAATGGTCACACAGACTACTTATTCAAATCTTTCCGTGCCTATTAGGCACGGCTCGGATCTTCCCCGAAAAAAATTCGATGATTTATCACCATGTAAATCTAATTTTTAACGCATTAATGTATAATTTTGCGATAGCGTTTGCTAGTTAGTCAAATAAATAAGGAAATCTGCCAGTCGCCGATTAAATACGATTTGAGACAAATAGCCCGCGAAACGAGTATTTTGCGGTTTACTCAGTATGTAGTTTATTAAGGGGGGGTTCGCATAAACCCGGCCAAAGGAAGTCAATATAAGACTCACAATCGTAACTTCGTGTGTTTGTTTAATTGTTTTGTGCTATCTATCGTACTAGCTTCAATTCCAGAATGATAATATGATCCGAGCTCATTAAAAATAAGTGTATACTCTATTTGGGAAAGAATTTGAGCTAATTTTCCAGTCTTATTGAAATCCGTGAAAAATTGAAACAACAAATCAAAGCATTATTGAAATATTTCGCGCTCTTTTGTTTGCCACAAAATTCTGTTTCTGTTTTGATAACTGACAGATCCTGTGAGGGTAAAAAAGCCAGAAACAATAGCGACTCTAACTTTTTTCCCATGCGATTCCTACATATTGTACTTACTAAAAATGTAACATGTTCCACATTTTGTTTTCTGGTTCACTATTGCTCTGAAAAAATGTACGTTAATCTGCTGCGACGTGTAGGCCACCCCCTTAGAGGGTAAAGAATGCATGGATTGGAACAAACATAGTTTAGTATTTTTTCGTTAGTATCCATTCAAGAACATTATATTTATTCGTTCACAACAGTGATGAAATTTCATGTTTTTGACGCGTGGTTCGATTATCCGACCACCAGAAACAGAATCAACGCATAGATTGGTTTTCCAGTATCATTAAACGTGGCGCCCATACATGGTTTGTTCTACAGCGTAGGTCGCGCCAGAGCAACAAACAACCTTTTGTTGGAAATAAACCGCTGGAATAATTAAACCAAATAACTTATATTTGCGTATGAACCAACAAACTCAGCGAAAGTAATTTTTTCAACGACCTAATAACGCACAAGAAAAATAACGATATTTCGTAGGTTTCAGTGACATTTTATGTTTGTATTTAATTTGAATAATACAAAACTTGATCCGACTTTATCCGGATTTCGTTTTAAGGAGCACCTTTCGAGATTCAAGTTCGATTGTTTACCGCGTGCTCTGAAAACACACAGCACGAAATGAATGTTTCAACGAGGGGTTAAACGACAAACACCTAATTAACGGCATAGTCGGTAGGTTTTCATAAATTTTTTTATTTTCCGAATGTTGATACACCAAGACGATTGAACCCGACTTATTCCGGTTTTTGTGTGAGGGGTTGAGACAGCTATTGTTTACCCAGGTTTTTTCACTGCCAGGGTACTGGGTGCAGCCATCTCGGTTCGAGCCGGAGAATTCCATAAAAAATTACTTGCGAGGTGATAGACGAATGTTCTTAGTCTCCCGTAATATTTTTTTTCTTATTTATTATCTTATCGCCTGTTCATTCAACCATTCCAGTCCAGGTTGAAGGAGCGAGCATTTTCCCCAGCCTATTCCAACATTCTACACCCCAACACCCCTGTAAGGGCACCGGTCGGCTGCATTCTTTGACCAGCTACGCGATATCGGGTCTTGATAAAAACTACTCTTACTGGGGTCTATATCCTTCTTGCTCAAACTGATACATATCAGATATGTTTCTATAATCAACCTGGCACCTTTCTGTAACTACAGAATTTCTTGAATTATTGGCTGTTGAAGGGACTATTGTTAAGTTCCGAAATTAAACTTTTCGAATTCGACAATTTATAGAAAGTTTTCAATAAAAGTTCCAAAACATTATAAAAAAATGCCTTATTTTTTGTTTAAATCTGTTTTTTCAATATTTGTTACAAATCAACGGAATACAACACTCTTCAAAATGGCCACTTTACTTTCGCCTATGTTGACCCACATAGTTTTATCTGCTATTTGAAAATCATATAGTGACATCCGGTTTTCGCTGAGGTTTTTGTCCAGGCAGGAATAATGTGGAACATAAGTGGGTCGAACGTTTTT
Source organism: Oikopleura vanhoeffeni (assembly GCA_004367855.1). Classification (NCBI taxonomy): domain Eukaryota; kingdom Metazoa; phylum Chordata; class Appendicularia; order Copelata; family Oikopleuridae; genus Oikopleura; species Oikopleura vanhoeffeni. The sequence goes on along the minus strand of SCLH01000994.1, from coordinate 308,864 downwards.
AGCTGATTTCTTGTGTCAGAAATTTTTCGACACTCATTTTTTCTGGATCTCCTTCTAATTCAACCCCCAGGCTGAAAATGTGCGGCGAATGCCACCTTCTACGTTTATTTCAAATATGTCTCTCGTTTTGTTTCTTCAATCTGATAATACTCTGAATCAAAAGATGTTTGGGAGAAGCGGAAGCTATGGTTCGGCAAGAAGACGCCATCGAGCAGCCCGTTTTTTATCCAGAATTGAAAAATTTTCAGTCGACACCGAAAGTTATTCCCAGAATGGTTTAAGCCGCCCCATCCACCTGTTTAAATCCTAATTTATTCAACTCATGGATAAAAAAGTATTGCTTGTTGTCGGATGTTGGCGCAATAATTTATTTTTTCGTCTTTTCTTCAAATTTTAAAATTTGGTTGATGTCGGACGGGTGAGAAATCGTATATAAAGAAATTAATAATTCAACGGGTTTTGACGTGAGATGGGTCCGGTTTGTGACGGTTGTGCTGTCAGTTGATAAACAAATAAATTTTTTTGCCTAATTTAGAACGCTTTGATTCAAGGCTTCCAAAAGGATAGCGGATAGAAGGGACTAAACCGACGGGGGATAGGGGATGGATTAGGGATGAAAATTCAGAGCCAATAGAGGAGTGAGGATGGACAAGTGCCATCCCCCCTTTCTTATCCCGTATTTATCCCATGCCCCTTTTTATCCCGTTCTTCTATCTCCTGTTTTCGGCGTCACCGTCATCCCGGTTCTATCCCTATTCCCCCTTTTTTTGATCCCGTTGGTGTGCTTATCCCTTATCCCCTTTCTTGCGATAATCATAAATATAAACACTCTTCAGAATTGTTACTGTATATTTAGGGCTAAAATTTAGTCCACATCAAAGGAGAGTGGCCGGGGGGGGGGGTTTTTTTTTTTTTTTTTGTCGATGAATCATGATCAGGTTTACGGGACACTCGAACGGTATTAAAAATTGCGTTTAATTGAACTAATATACTAGGCCGGTATATTGAGGATGAATGAGTCAGAAAGAAGGTTTGGCGGTATTTTCGATGAAGTGATGACTTCGTCTTAACCGGAAGTCGAGTAAAAGTTATATTAATAATAATACAAAAAAAGGTATTATCTTGCGGTTAAATTTGTCAGAGAAAATCTGGGGGGGCGTATTTTGATATATGGATGACTTCCGGTCTTAACCGGATGCTTCGGTGAAAAGTGTGTTTATTGTATGTAGTGGAGGAGATACAAGAGGGCTATATTGAGAGGTGAGGGAATGTTTGGTCAAGAGAGAAATTTTGGCCTGTTCATTTTCGAGATCATCATGATCTTCCGTTTAAACCGAGAGGTCGAGTGAAAGCACGGGCCACGACCTATATCCAGCATCCAAAGGTGCTCATTGTGTTCATGCAATTATATGTACAGAGGTATATAAGGCTATACCGAATATCTTTGAGGGTTGGAAATTTTGTAAGAAAAATGGCCGTACTTTCGATTATATGCTGATACCGTGTTACCGTAAGTCGAATGAAAGTGTGTTTAATTAATATCGTAACAAGAGGTATATTGAGCGCTGAAATTTTGTAAAAAGAAATTTGGGGCGGGGTATTTCGCATATGATGATTGATTTCCGTTTTATACCGGAAGTCGCAGTAAAAAGTGATGTTTATTTAATACTATGAATACAACAGGGATATGTTATAAGAGTGAAATGTTGGTCAAACACAAATTTCGGCGGTATTTCCATGACTCATGAATTCCCGTATGAGTGATCGATAGTAGAACTTTAGTCGACATATTGTGAATTGTGAATAATCCCAACAATTTTCTCGTCGCACTGTTGTGGTTTTTGTCTAAGCCGGCACTTTCCGAAGAATCCGCGTCTTTGTCCGCTTAGACTTACCCGGTTTTGTTCGCTTAGACTTAATCGCTTCTAAAATCACCTCCTGAGAGGGCACTCGCGAGCTTAAAACAGAAGCCAAATTACGCTGTTGACACTGGTGACCTCATAAAAAAGAACTCACTGCCAAAAGTTAAATAAGAGTTTTTGTTTACTATGTTTTTATTTTCGAACTAAACTTAAAAAACCCTCTCCTAGCGGACAAAATAAATTTACCCGGTTTTGTCTCGCTGACCTTATTCAGCTTCAAGCACCCGAAGGGTCACTAAAGAGCTTAAAATTAAAGCGAATTCGCTATTAGACACAAAAGTTCAATCGATTCACATGCCTTAAGTACACTAATAAGGTTTCCCCTATTTCTTCTGCAAAGATAAAAAGATGATTGCTTCTATGTCACTCTGCGCATCATAATGGCATATTTTTTGTTATTCCGAAAACTTGAAGTTAAAAAATCTCTTGTAGCTCGACATAATCGAAATTTGTAAAACAGGATCAGAAGCGCTCTCGATGCATTTTGACAGATACGGATTATGGGCTTTTGATGAACACTGCTTTATCTGGGTTAATATCTTTCTACAACTAACCATCACAAGTTATTTCATAATCCAGGCAACTTTCTGTGACTACAAAATTGACGAATTATTCGCTTTTAGACTTCCTATTGGCCGACAAATCCTGTACCTCGTGGATTCTGAACTTAAGAAGCAAGCCTAAAGTCGATCCCAGGATTTCGAAGACATTTATCCAAAGTGAAACTTATGAAACTAATGAAAAACAAGAGTTTATGGCTGAATACCACATAAACCCTTACAACTTCAAAAACTACAACCGAATACAAAAAACACTGCAGTTTTATTAAATGCACATACTCTATTTTACAAAAAAACGCCGGAATATTATTATCGACTTCCGTCTGAAGCATTCTACATAGCGTATTTCAAGACCTACAGTCAAACATCCAAAATAACCAGAAGTATTTTATAGATTTTTTGGAAAAGTCTGGGACTTGAAATTTTTTTCTTTTATTTACGCCCAAACTGGAAAGTTTTTTGGCAATTACTAGGACATCGGCTGTTTCTGACTTCGTGTGTTTCTAAGAAAAACTCTCTATATGTTAATTATCTGCTTTGATATCGATATACGAAAACGTTCGCAACAATAAAAATAAAAGTGGTATTGAACTGTAATATAAATATATGGTTACCCCGTTATTCGAACCCAAGGCTAAGAGATAAGAAAATAACTTCTGCCGAGGCTCTTCCCCACTCTGCCGACACTGCCGTCTCAAGAGAATAATTATCTAAAAACTTGTTAAAATTACTGTAAGGGTAGCGGGGTCGCCAAAATTTACTTGTACCTCCACTTTACCAGAATACTCAGAACCTGCTTCACCTTTTGAGCAAAGTTCATCTTGTTAGATCTTAATCTACAATAATAATTTATCAAATAATTAGTTTGGTCGACCCTGGTGACCATTCATGCGGCATGTTCTTAAAACACTAACGAATTTGCCAAATGATCATCTCCCCTCTAAAATTGGCATACGATTTCACTCAAACTTGTAATGACCACGGCAAACAATTATGATATGTAATATGATCGAAGGATTTAAATGTCTAACTAGTAACTTGCGGAAATAACTCCGCCTAATTTAAAAAACACTATATTATTTCAAAATCTATCTCTCCTCTAGGTACATTTCAGAATGCAGGTACTAAACTTCTGGGAAAAGATGGATAGAATGTATTTGGTTAATGATGATCGAGCATGAATCTAAAAAATTTTTTGTTGAAGTTCTAGAGAACGCAGTTTTAGTAACACTGCAAGTGATAAACTTGAAGGAATAAAAGTCGTTCCGGATTTAGTCCGACTAAAGTACCACCAAATGAAGCTGCTTACCAGCGTTTTGAATAGTTTTGAATTGTTTTCTGGTCGAAATGAGTTTCCAATGTCCAAAAAACATAACTCAGAAAATTCTGAAAAAAAATGAATTTTTTCCGAACGTTTTTCATTTTGAATTTGTTCGTTTTTTTAAATAAGTTTATCTTTCTCTGAGTGACTTCTCTAGCCCATTCGTGCTATTTTTTCACCCAAACCAGTATCCCAAAAAAGAGTGCGAGCCGAATCCCCTTCAAAATTAAAAGGCTTGAAAATTTCTTTAAGAGTTTCGAAAGAAATCCGGTTTTGTCCGCTAAGATTTAGCGTTTTCGAGAAGAGTCTTTTCAGAAAATGCGCTAGAGTTTTTGCCGGTTTTGGCTACGCTCAGACTTGGTGTCCGCTTAGACAAGAACCACATGTAGTGTCGATGTATTATAATTCTCAAGATTAAACAGAAACATGACCTAAACATGTAACGATTTAAAAATCTTAGAATTTGCAATTGTGAATGTCCATAGTGAATGGACACATTTTTGGTCAATTATTTCACTTGTAATCCAGTTCTGGCGTATTATATGAGTAATCAAACTAATTGTTTTAAGACAATCTGAACAGGTAAGTGTACCATTTATCGAAATGCCACCTTTTCAAATTCATTTTACTTGTTAATCCAACCTTCCCTAATAAATGAACTCATAAAAAGTAAAATTTTACTGACTTTCGATTTAACCAAGAGTCATCGAAAAAACCACCAATTTTTTTGACAATATTTTTTGAGATTATTTCACCCTCAAATATACCCCAAAAGTATATATATATAAATAAATAAACACAATTTTACCTGACTTACGGCTTTAACCGGAAGTGATGAGTCACGCGAAAATGACCACAATTTTTTTGAGTTATTTTACCCCCAAATATACCCCTAGAAGTAATATATAAATAAATAAACACAATTTTACCTTACTTCCGGTTAAACGGAAGTGACTGAGTCATCGAAAATGCCACCAAATTTTTTTTGAATTATTTTACCCCCAATATACCCCCCAAGTAATATATAAATAAATAAACACAATTTCAACCTCACTTCCGGTAAACCGGAAGTATGAGTCATCGAGAAATACCGCACATTTTTTTTTAAGTTATTTACCTTCACAATAACCCCCCTATGTTAATATATAATATAAATTAACATCAATTTTTAACCTCACTTCCGGTTAAACCGGAAGGTGAGTCATCGAAATACCGCAAATATTCTACCTTCAATTTTTCTACCTTCAAATCTACCCCACGTAATTCCGTCTGCATTGTAAATTGATTCGTACTTATAAAAAACGGGATAAAAAGGGATAAGGCTATCCCGGATCCGGGATAAAAGGGGTAAATCTATTCCTTCATCCCTATCCCGTTTTTATTCCCGCGTTTTGGGGGATAAAACGGGATAGGGATAGGGATGCATCCCTTTTCGAAGCCAGCCTTTGATAGCAAATGCGCGTTTTTTGAGTGTTTTTTCAAAACACAATTTATAAAGTAAAAATAATCGATCTGAGAAAAACCTGATTAAACAAAGTGAGCTCAAAAGCAACTTTTGTTCGAAAAAGTTTTTATTCAAAAATTTTGAAGTGGCAAAAAGTTTCCCATCAAGGGAAAAAAAATGAAAAAGTGCAAATATGTCAAAATGCACCGACCCCCTTGATAGAATACATGTTTATCCTTATTGTATGAACCAAGTCGACAATTTTTTATTCCCGTGGGTTACCGAATCAAGTTTTTTTGGTATCATGCAATTTTCTTGCATGTAAAGCAAATTAAGAAAAAAATAGTCAAACATTTTAACGACGCTGTTCAAATCAGGAGTTGGATTTTTTTTTAAGATAATCAAAGATCAAGTCCGAGAAGAATTGAAAAAAGAAATGAATCTTACTCCGAACACATCTTCGACAAATCATAGCCGACTTAATAGTCCCACAATACCAACTGATAGACAAAATCATAGTCGAACTGATAGTTTAACACGACCAATAATTATTGAAAATAAACAAGCGCCAATATTTCACAAGTAAGTTACTAACTGAATAAATATGTGTCTGGTTGAGAGGGTACTGGTCGCTGAAATTGATTTTTCTCGATGAAAACTTAGCCAACCAGGGCTTCAAAGATATTATTCAGATTAGCCAGTTTGTAGAACTAGCCTTCATCTTGCGTAAAACATGTGTCAAAACTTTTTTGCATGCAGACTCTTTTAGACACATAAGCGAGACAGGGAGACCTAAGCCAAAACGGAAAATGTATCTCCTCTCAGGTTTTATTTTGAAATAAACCTAAATTTTAACATAACCTGTATAATTAGTATTCAAAACTTCTGTGGAGCATTTTTGTCGATAAGTTTCTTCTAAGCATACTAACAGAAAAATCGAAGCACTTTTTTTTCGAAATTTTTCTCCTGGGTCCTCAAAAAAATGTAACTAGTATCCTAAAAGCCTTGTTTGGCTAATTTTTCATCAAGAAAATTCAATTCCAGCAACTAGTGCCCCCTTGATGAATTGAGGCTCAAGCAAAAAATGTTCACAATTTTATTGTCATATTTTTTTTGAAAATATGGACAATTTGAAACAACCCAGTGGCATGCCACCCATCGCATTTCTATCGCTATTTTTGTCAGGAAAGTACTCTTCCGTCATCTTGAGAATACATCGTCTTGGTTTTTAGCATTTTAATCCAAATTTATGGATTATCAGAAATTCAAAGTAGAATTTTCAAAAACAAAAAAATTTAATGTTTCGATAGTACCAGCTTTTCGCAAACTCATCAGGTATTTAATTATTGAGGTTTTTAATTTGTAAATACAAAATTTGAGAAGGAGTAGGTTTTTGCGTGAAACTCCTAAAATAAGCTCGAAAAAACGTTTTTTGCCGATTCTGGAGCAAATTTATAACAAATTTTTATAAGATCTAAATTCAATTTTCTCAACCTTAAAACTCAAAGAGGAGCAGTTTTTCAACAAAAATATCACTTTATTTTGAATTTTGTTCCTGATTGATCGAGCAATTATATTTTAGGATGTGAGATTTTTGTTTAAATTTTACATTATATTAAACTTTTGTGTCCTACAATGTGGAGTTTTCCAAATATTTGGCCTCAAAAATAAAGAGAACCCGAACCTCAAAATGATTTATCTCAGCGTACGGAGATAAAAATCATTAATATGCAATTTTCGAAAAACAAATATCGATAGCTTGCATATATACTGTCGATCTAAATTAAAGAGCAAAAACTAAAAAAACATGTTATATTCATAGTTATATTTGATATATTTTAAGAAGAAGATCTCTAGGACCGGCGTAGCGCGTTCGCGTTTGACCTTAATTTCCGAAGCCATAATTGGTTAACGCTCACATTTCCGATACACTCATTTTTCGGAGGCGATCTCTGAGATCCTCGACATTGAAAAAATTTTTTTTTCAAATTTGAGAAAATTATTCTAGATTTTAGACGAGAAGTCTCAAGCCCTCCTAGCTACCGCGAATCGATTTCATCAGCAATAAGTCAACGGTCACCGCAGTCTCCTCTCATGAAATACAGAATCGATGTTTTAAGCAATGGCGCGAGTATTGAAACCTTTACATAATTTTATTATTGAAATAAATGTCACCGCCAAAATGCATACTTTATGTATTATATATATAGTGAATTCACAGTGAAAATTAATTATACAGTGTCTACCAAATAGGTAGGGATAGTGTTTACCTTTTTAAGGGGGGGGGAACTTTTTTGTACAAAAGTTGTATTTTATTCAAGATTGGTGTAACCGTAGGCTGTGTCCATTGGCCTTGAGACACATGTCGACACAATTTTTTGCTCGTAATCTGAAAACCAGGATTTATATTTTACAATAAGGGTTTTCCAATCACCCATGAATTTCCGCGATGACAATTTATTTTGTTATAATACATGTTAATATCTTACTGTGACGCGCTTGGCGTTTCAAAATCCAACACTGTCTCACAATAAAATATTTGAAATAGTCCAGAAGTTCAATTTCATAGAACCTTAAATTTTGTACAGATATTTATACACAATTTCCTAATCTCACTTCTTGTAATTTATGCAAACTGACGACCGTTATATTCGAATAAAGTTCATTTCAATTTAAGTATTGTAAACTCACAAAGAAAAATCTAACTTCAAGGAAAATAGTTACATGAATAGCTGGTGTTTAGAAGATTCTGTATAATAAAGTAGGAACGGCAAAAATTGTTGTTGCTAAACATTTTTTAATTATGTTTAAATTGTAGCCCTCGAAAAAATATTGCGTTCAGTACACTAACTGTACCCTTATCCTAACGTTGTACCCTTATCCCTTTATTACACTTTGCTTAGAATGCGTAGCCACTACTCCTTTTAACGTGTGATTTTAACGTTGTGGCTATGCATTCTAAGCAAAGTGTAATAGAGGGTTATCTGTACGATTTTTGGTCGAGATGAAAACGCTTATAAGCCTAAACGCCTATATCGAAGATTATACCTACGTGTCCCGTAGATCTTTGACGTCAGATAAATACACAAGAGTCAATGTGTACTAACCAATCAAATCACACGATTCTTTAGGTCTCTCACGTCAAAGTTCTACGGGACTCTCCGATATAGACGCACTCTTTTCGGAACGATTTTTGGCCGAGTTGTGGTGTTCGAATAAGGGCACAGTTAAAGTTATCTTTCTTTAAATTGTCAGCTACTGCTTGCAAATGAAAATCCTTTTTTGAAATTGCTTGAAATTTTTGAAAAAATATTTCAAGAAAAATTTCAAGCATAAGCAATTTCAAAAACGGGGTTTCATTTTTAACAGTAGCTGAAACTTTAAAAGAGATTTGTACTGAACGGTACATTTTTTCAAGGGCTACAATTTAAACATTAGTGAAAAATGTTTATAAAACAGCAGTTTTGCCGTTCCTACCTAACTGTATTACTAGCATCACTAACAAAAAACGACCAATATCCAAAATTAATTTACGTTATCTTCTCTGACTGTATATATGTGTAAATTTATTTTGTAAATCAACCAATAAACTTTTAATAAATCAGTCATCAAATTTATATTTATTGTTATTTACAACTCGATTCAAAATATCTTCGCAAGTAAAGTTTGTGGGCAAAAATCCTCTCAAAGCTTCTTGTTAAAAATTTGAATCATTTTATTCTCATTTAAAGTTTTATATTATAGTTTTAAAATTGGCAAGCCGTAATCCCAGCATAAATTAAATGTTAATTAATTTTGAAGTTTTTATGTATTGGGGTCCTCGCTAGAAAAACTTCCAATCTGGGTTTTCGATGGCAAATTGCCGCAATAGGACAAGTTGTTCGACAAGTGGTGTTTTGTCGGATTTATTCAAAAAATCTCGCGCCCTCAAAATTATCGAAGGACACGGATGGCTCGTCCAATCGGAAACAAGCTTATAAAGGTGATGAAATCATTTCTGTCAAATTTTTTTTTCGTCAAGAGTTATTAAAGTACATTGTATAGTAATGATTTCAAAGCCAAGTTACCCAGATGAAACGTGTTCAGACTTTCTAGGAATATTTTGGAGGTCTCAATCAAACGTTTATAATTCATGGATAAATTTAAAATCACATATTGAAAACCGACATGATTGTGCAGTTGAAGAGTTCGTCGCAACCATTTAAAAAAAAGAAGGATTTAGTAACCTAACTTTCTTCTTAACCTCATCACACCCAGAAACGAGAACTTCGCCTCACACCCAAAAGCCTAAAGGCACTTCTTTGAGCGCTTATCACGGGAAAACTGAAAAAGATATCAATTTATTTATTTGTCACTGATTGAGATCAAGGATAGAATTGAGTGAATAACACGTAACATTTTCAAATTTCGAAGTTTGTGAACTAGCGCTTTCGCGAGGTCACATCTTATTTAGCCAACAATAACTGCGAGAGAAAAGAGAGGTTCACTCACCTTATCTTTCTTGAAAACCATACATTTTTCACAATGACATATAAGTTACAAATTTACAATTGAAACTTTAGCTATTTATAACGGGTCTCAAATTTGAAATATGATATCTCGATCGCTTACAAAACAATTATTTATATCGCCGCGCGTCAAAATATATGAAGTAAAATGTGAAAAATATTGCTGAAAACTCAAAATCAATACCATCTTGTGTTCTTCATTTGATCGATTTGTCTTCGTCGGCTTTATTTTGGTTAAATTGCCGTTCAATTCTTTCGTAAAATAATTTTTTGAAATTTTTTTTATTATTTTGAGTTTCATGAAAATCACTTGTGAAAAAATTATGTTCGTATAGAGACTGCAGATAAAATTAAACTTATATCAAAATAATCCTCAAGTAATTTCCTAAAAACTGGCTTCCTCAGAATGTCGATATTATGTATCGTTTTCACACAATTAATTTTTTAGGAAATTTTGGCGAAAATCCTAAAAAAAAAGTAGGAAAAAATAACTTTCGAACGGCTAATCGTATTAAATTTTGAACAATATTTTTGGAAATAAAATTGCAACCTCTATGACATATTTGAACTGTAGGTCTGTGACAATGTTATTTCTGCGCCGTTTTGGCTCCCGAAATGTTTTTTGCCTTTAGATAGTCAAAGGGTGTGAGGGGGTTAAATAAATCGATTTTAACTTTTTGCATTTGTGATATTTTCATATCATGAAAAAGCGTTTTCTGACTATGCTTGAAAATTAAAAAAAAAATCATCCTTGTTGTAATCCTTGTTGTAATTACATATTTTCCTGGAAAATTATTCAATAAAATAGAGATTTTTTTTTCTTGAGGCGCATATTGAGGGTGCCATAAGTCCGGCAGATTGGTACATTTTAAACAAAGTGTGATAAAAGGATATGAAAGAAAAAAATGTGAAAATGTTTTTTATTAATTTTTATCGACAATAAAAGTGTTCATTCTTAGAAACGTTTATATTTTTAATTTCTTAACATGACTAATTATCTGTGAAAATATTAAAAACCACTTTTCACTTTACATCCATTTCCAACTTAACCTAACTATAGAATTTTCTTTGAAGACGATATTTATAAACTTCAGACATTGTCGGGTGTACTGCGCTAAAAAGTCTTGTTTCAATTCCGGACAGTAAAAAATTTCTTCAATATCAAAGTTTTTTTTCCATGAAAAATTGTCAAAAATGGCCAAAAGTAGAGAAAAACAACTTTTTTTTGAGATAAAAAATTGACCTTTAATTGCGTTTTGATATTAAAAATTTTTCTTACGATCTGAAGAAATGCGCCTATTACACCGCCATTTTATAGAATTTTTTGTGGCATACAATGTTTATAATTTAGTGCCAAACAGCACTTATCGAGTGTACAGCCAAGTGTTAAATTTCAATCGATAGTTTAGAAATGATAATCGCGCGACCAACTCATTAGTTGACATACGGCAGATTTAATAGATACCAGAAAACTCAATTAGTGATTCTGCCTGATTTTTAGTGAAGAATTCAAAAAACTCCTAATAGAAAATAATTTGGTTCTGATTTGCGGAAAATTTTCATAATATTTCAAAAAAAGTCGATAAAAAAGGAAAAATGAAAATTTTATGATTTCTCAAACAGCGGTCAGAATATATGTAGACATCCATGAAAAAAGTTAAACTATTTTTTTGGTTTTTACCCACAAATTTTAATGAACAAAATAGAAGAAATTTTGGAAGAAAAATGCGGAAAATTTTCATAATGTTTTGAATTTTTTTTTAAATTTTACGATTTTAAAGATAAAACTCGAACTCAACTCTTTCCTAAAATGGATAAAAATGATTTTATCAAGCTAAAACATATTTATATCGGTTCAGCTAACTATAATAAGCATAAACAAATATACTGACTTATTATTTTCGTAAGTTATATCCCTTTATCACCTTTTGATTAATCTTTGAGATGTGGGCTGAAAAGCGGCCTCGTGAGTGGCTAGGAGGGGTCTTAGGAGTGTTAGGATTGGCTTTCTCTGCCCACATCTCACAGATTAATCAAAAGGTGATAAAGGGATAATGACTCCAGTCTGCCGCGTTTATGGCACCCCCTTAACTCATTTTGAATATGATTTGTAACTGTCTAATCAGAAAACTCTAATCATTAAAGTCTAGTGGACTATAGGTAATGATGCGATTGATATAAAAAAAAATTTTGAAATTTATTATGCTATCAATTCAAAAATCTTTAACTAAAAAACGAAAGTAAATTTTAAAAATTATTTGCCGCGTTTTAAAATGTAGAAAATGAAAAAACAACGGACAAAATCGTCACGCGGTGGCCGTTCAGACGGTATGAAAGTCTTTAACTAACCAAATCTGTGTGATAACGCGGACCATCTTAATTCAGAAATAGCATAATTTATACACACATCATAAATAAAGCAAAGTTTTATTTAAATCAAACCATAATTTAAAAGATGAAACAGGTGTGAAGATGTGCACAGGATTTGCGTGGGTGAAGCTAGCTGAAAAAATAAGTTAACGCTAAAATTATTATTTGGGGATTTATTTCTAGTTCTGGGTCGTTCAGCATCAAAAATAAGAATGCCCGAAAACGCGATTACCGTGTTTTCGAGCGCAGTAGCAATTTCGGTAAATTGGGCTACCGGCACTTTTAGGGTGTCCACCCCTTGTTAACAGCCCCCAGACCAATTTACCGGTAAAAAGAACAGTTTTTTTCTCTTCGTTAAAAATAATTTTTTTTCAAAGCATTCTGACATCGAAATTTGGAGTTCTTTCGGATTGTGGCTGGAACTAAAATTTGTTAACGCAAAAATTTAAAAAAAATCAAGATTTTAAATCTAGAAATTTTGGCTTCTAGGGTCAAAAGAAATCTATGTCCTCGCCCTCTCATATTTATTAACGATAGAAGACGTGTTCGAGACAATAAAATGTCTAATCAAATGGTTTGCACAAAAGGGGTTCCCGCAAAATAGAACTTATCCCAAAAATTTTCTCGAGGAAAATTTCCATTTTTTGAATAAAATTCAAAATTTTTGTTAACGCTAAAATTATTTAAAACTTGAACGAAATCTTTCTGAACAAAACTGTACTGAAGTTCGGAATTTTTTTCGCTCAAATTAATTTTATCGTTACAAAAGCCGTCTAAATTTTCATTTTGGACATTATCGGCTGAATCCTAGTTATCGGTATCACTCACATTGAAATCTGAGTCGGAATTTCTACCTCTTCGTGAGCTAAATTGTTTTCAGGGAAAAAAATAAAATTCAAACATTTCTCGGTGAACGTAGAAAGTTTCCATCAAAAATACGGCGGCTGGAAATTCAGGATAATTTTTCGTAAAATAGTTATCGGTATCCCCCTGAAAGTCAATAAGTGACAATGACTCACCATCGAGTATTTTATAGAAGCGTTTTTCAGCCAAAAATAACTGCAATTTATAATGAGGGATCATATCCCGAAGTACAATATTATTTTAGGTATTTTCTAGCTTATGCCACCAAAATTTTCGAAAATAAAATGCTGCCTGAATAGGCGTAGCATTATAATCAACGTTATCTAGGTGAGAAAGGGTTTCAAAAAATGCTATAAATTTGGGAATTTTTTTCGCTAATTTATACCGGTATTCAATATCCTGATCAGTCATAATTATTTAAAAAAATAAAAGACAAAAAAGTGCTTGTTTAGGCGCATTAAGAAAAGTCACCATTAAATTATGTCAATTTACTAACTTTTTTTTGTCGGTCAAATATGACACAGTAATTTGAGACATTTATTTTTTTCTCAAGAAAAACACTAAAAAAATATTTTGAGCAAATAATAGAAATTTAGCATTAAACCGGCTTTTTACAGCCTTAAAATTTCCGTCATATAACTGATAGCGTGTTATTCATACGATAATTCGCAAAAAAAATTGCAAATAAATTTGATAAATTTTATTGTAGCTGCTAAAAAATTGAAAAAACACTTTTGTGATTAATATTACCGGTAAAATATGCTTTTCGTCGTTCAGACGGGCAATAATAAATGACTATTGTGAAAACAGTTCTAAGTAAAAACAATTTTTTAACGAGTGTCAGTCCTCCGACTATTGTACTCTCGTTCGCACGACACCGGTGAGGCTTTTTTAGACAGTTTCAAGTCTTTTTATAACTTCACGACTGCTCGTGGATTCTATTTTTCTCTAAAATATCAAAGATTCTCTGAAATTAAATATATATAAATCGCTTAAATCTCTTTTAAATAATCTCTCTAGAATATTTACAAAATATATCCCTTTTTTAAAATTAACCTTCATTAAATTGAGTTGAAATAAATTTCAACCTACACTAAAATCCAAAAAAGTAAAATTTGAAAGGTTCCAATTATAACTCAAGACACTGAAAAATCTATGGGAGAAATTCTGAAGGACATCGAAGGAACAACCAAAAAAATAGTTTCAAAATGCAAAAAAACTTATTAAAAGAACACAATTATTGGAAAATCAATTACAAGAATTCTCAAAGTACAACAGACAAAAAGACCTGTAGAGATGGACCAAGATGATGAATTGAGTGTAGCAATGAAAAGGTATAACAAAATATAATCAGAATCTTTTAAAGATTTACAATAACTAAAAAACCTGGACGAGTATGATTTTTTAAATCATTCTTTCATTGTGATAAACTGCATCAGGCTGTCCCAGGTAACTAACTTTTTTGATGTTCAGCGTGATATTCAGATTAATTGGAAAAAATTAAAGTTTTCTAAGAAAATCATAACAAAACCTGCTCGCTTTGGGTTTTTACTTAAATATATTACAAACAGGAACTTTGCGGTCAATTCAAGAAATTGGACCTGTATTAATTGCGGGATTTACAAAGTTTTAATTTATGTTTTTTCTGCAGATGAAATCCTTTATGCTGAAATTTTATTTTATTTCATGTAAGATTACCGGACAATAAGAATATTATAAAAATCCGTAATTCGAAAATATATACAGGGTGTAAGGTTTTTCTCTTCTTTTTTCCAAATTGAATAGACTTGAACTCCGCCGTTCTGATTGGTTGAATCTGAGAAAGACGTAGGTTTTTGCCATAATTAATCGTTCTCATTAGCGTTCTCATCGCTCTCCAATTTGGAGAAAAGAAGGGAAAAATCTTACACCCTGTATTTAACCCACCCGATGACGGAAAATTTGAATACATTGTAGCTCAAAAGATGGCCTTGTGGACGCGCTACATTTTTAAGTCATCAAGCAATTACGCTCGCTAGGTTTGATATGTTCCAGAGCACAAATACAGCTATTTATGGTCATTTTTGAGGTTTCCGGCGATTTTGTATAGCAAATATCTCGAGATTTATTATGAAAACCTATTTTGATTTTTATATTATTAACCTCAGAAAAGTATGGAAAAGACACTCCAAGATTAATATTCTGATTTTTGATCAATCCGAAGGCCGTATTTTTAAAAAAATTTTGAAAATTTTTGGTCATTTTTTCAAATCTTCGAAAAAACTGAACAAAATGTCTTTTTTGGTTTTTCCATATCTACAATATATCGCGAGATCTGAATTTCCAAGAACAGCCTAGTTGTGCTATTAGAATGAGATTATAGCGTACATTTTAAGAGTAATACCGAGCAAGTTTTGAAATCTTTTTAAAGCTTTTATTCGAAACAAGGTGCTTTTCACCATCAAATATTAAAGTTATAAAAATATTTCCCTGAAAAAGTTTTTCGGTGTTTTGCACTGACGATTTGAAATAAGGAATTTCAAAAATAAAAAATCGGTTCTAATGTGTTTAAGCTTTCTTGTAGAGATTTTTTTTATGGTCATTTTAAGTCCCAGGATTTTTTTGTTCTTAAAAAATTTTTCAAAAAAAAATCCATTTTTCGGTCAATTTTTCTGAATTTCACAGGTAGTCTGGATCCAGTTCTAGCGAAGCCGTATGAAGTGCTAGAAGGCTGATTTTTGGCCAGTGAAAATTAAGCGTTTTTCGGTTAGCCATTTTTTTGATTGAGGGTCGGCGATCAATTTTGACCTCTAATGACCGGTCAAAGTTCAAGGTCAGTCTCAAGTTCATCGTATAGACTTAAAAGTACCCCTTAAAGAATCGGAAGGATCGACTTTCGGATGATCGTATTAGCAACTATGGGTCAATAATGTTACTGAAAGGTCGCTAGAGATAAAAAAACTGGTCAACACCCAAGGTCAACCTCAATTTCATCGTTTAGACTTGCAAGTACCCTCAAAAGAATCGGAAGGGTAGACTTTATAATGAACGTATCAGCAACTATGGGTCAATAATGTACTGAAAGGTCGCTAAAGAGCAAAATCTAGAGAGCAAAAAAGTTTTTTATTTTTGAATTCCTTATTTCAAATCGTCACTGCTCATGCTTCAGTATTGAATAAATTGATATCTTCAAATTATTTTCAAAATATTTTTGACCTGAAACAGCCTAAACTGCATACTTCATTAACTTTTTATGCACTAAAATCAATTAAAATGAAAATAAATTTATTCGTGATTGATCCGAAAAACAATTGAGAAAATGGTCTCCAGTTATCTTGAACATTTTACAGCATTATTATTTAAAGCAGTTCGCCGAAATTGTTTATTTTATAAGATATATTTCATTTCGCTTCGTTTATATTTTTCATTTTCGTAGACATCTTTCGAGAACATAGTCATCTTTCGGGAAAATAGTCATCTTTCGAGAACATAGTCATCTTTTGAGAAAATAGTCATCTTTCGAAAACATAGTCATCTTTCGTCGATATAGTCATCTTTCGTCGATATAATTATCTTGCCATAGACTTGAGGAGTCTAGACATGTGACATCAAGTGAACTCTAGGCATGTGATTACGCGAACATGTTGTTCAAATCCAAATTTATTATTTATTTATTCAATTTTCGAAAAATTATGTGAAGTATGAAAATACATATTAATTTTTCAAATATGCCACGAAAATGCAAAAACGTACTTGATACCGCAATAGCCAGAGAACAGTCAACAAGTCAAAATTATTCGTTTATGGCATGTATCAGAACTTTTTATCTCAATTTTAGTAATTGTTGATTTGAGTTCAAAATTATATTCAAATAAGGGTTAAATTTATGTTTTTTACGTTGAAATTTTTCAAATTAGATTCAAAATTGTAAAAAAAAACGATTCGCGAAAATGACTAATCGCAAAAATTAAAAAAATAGATGATTTTTTTAAAGTTATTTATATCAAAAAATTTGATGATTTTTCTAAAGTGTATTATATGATATAATTTATATCAAAAAATAAGATGATTTTTCTAAAGTTAATCATATAAAAAAAACACAATAAAACACGAAAATACTATATCCATTGATATAATACACTTTAAAGTTGACTATGTCGACGAAAATGTTAATTATAATAAGATTAGAATTTTTTTTTTAATTTTTGAAGTTATTTCCATTTATATTTCGAAAATATTTTGGAAAATTTCAAAACCTTGGAAACGGCGTTATTTGAGTTTCAGTGTAGTTTGTGTCAAAAAGAGCTCAGGAGCGTCACTTCAAGTGACTTACTTGTGGAAATTGAAAAAGGTTATTCGTAGGTTTTTTTCAAACGGCTAAAAGTTTTATTAATTATTTTATATCCTTTTCGTGCTAAAATATAAAAATAAGCAAAAAACATAAGATGTTCGTCAATTTTTATATTTTTCCGGTTTTTAGTGATAAAAAAGGGCAAAATTTGATAATAAACATGTATTAATATCCCTTTATCACCTTTTGGTTAGAATGCGTAGCCACAACGTTAAAATCACACGTTAAAAGGAGTAGTGGCTACGCATTCTAACCAAAAGGTGATAAAGGGATATAAAACACTGATGAGCAATTTTGATTGATTTGAATTTCAACGAATCAGAATCAAAATAGGACTTGATTTTTGCTCGTCTGCACACATACTATGGTATACCGTATACATATTGCGGTATACATTCTAATAATGTTCAAAAAGGCAATTAAATAAAAAATTCTAAAACAAAAATGTTAATTTAACAAAAACAGCTAAAAACCCAAAAGTTCTTTTGTACAATTTCATCCCTTTGTTCCGAAAAGTTGAATTCTAAAAAGTTTCAAGTATTCTTCTGTCTTACTGATAATTAACATCTGAGATTATTTCGAATTGTACATCTAGCTGTAAATATAGGTAATGTAGTTGTGCCCCGAAGCGTATAAAATATGAGCTATTTTTATGATTGCGAGAATAAAGCAGAAACAGTGGAAAAAAGAGAAAATTCAATATGATTGAGGATAAATTGTAATATACAGGTAGGCTAAAAAATTTGATTATTTTAACCCTCTCACGGGGGAAAATATCTACAACTATTGTCATTATTACAAGCTAATATTTGATACATTACCAAAAATTGTGATTTTTTTTTGAGATATTTAAATTTATTTTTTGTTAAACTATTACTTGATAAGCATTCGATTTATTTTAATCATTTTCAAATTTAAATTTTTTGAAATGAAAAGAATTGCCCATTTTCAAGGCTTACTGAAACCAATTACTTTTGTGTTAACCTTTGACATTTTCTTCGCCGTTTAAAAATTTAGATTCTATAAGGATTATGATAAATCGAAAGCTTGAGAACAAAACATTACCAAAAAGTACCAAATTCATTCATTATCAGACAATATTTATTATTTTACTATTCAAAGGGTCTTTTCGTTATCCCTAACAAATTTAATCCAATGGCTTCCCGCCACCTACTGTACAATCAACTCGGGGGGCACCGCTACAAGCGTGAACATGATAGGAAAATATGACTGATAGTTTGCGACATACGTCGCTGCAACCCGAGTTCATTGTACTACATTTTGTTCAAAATTAACACATAAGAATTAAACACATAAGAAAATTATGAAATATTTCAGGTGATTCTGAAATAGGCTCGTTTTTTAGCTCCAATTTCTAGATAAACCTCGGACGACCTAGTAATGGAAGCAAATTTAGATGAAGCCTTATCTCAGCTGTAGTTAAAATATATCCCNTGTAAGCAGATTTTTTGATCAATGAAACTCAAGCTTTAATTTGATGGTACTTTCGACTTAATCCGACGACTTTCATTTTCTGAGTTTTTGCCTTCCGGTTTACTAAAATGCAATTTTCTAGAATTCAACAAAATATTTCAAAATTCGGCTTCATCAAAATAACGAACACATATTTTTCCATCTTTTCCCAAATTCATACTGCATTCTGAAATGTAACCTATGAGGAGTAGTACTTTGAAGAGCGAAAATCTTAAAATTAGGCGGTTTTTCGCAGTTCTAGAAAAAACTAGTTAGAAATTCAAAAATCCGCTTCATCAAATAACAACCATAAGTGTTTCCGTGGTTAATGTCAAGTTTGAGTAAGATCGTATGCAAGCTCTAGGAGGAGTAGTAATTTGAAAATTCGGTTAGGTGCTCTAGAACTCGCTGCATGATGGTCACCAGGGTCGACCAATATTTATTCTGATCAATTATTTATGTAGATCAAGGATAGATCTACCATATGGCTATTCTCAAAACTTTCCAAGCAGTTTTGTATTCTAGTAAATTGGAGTACAAAAGTACATTTATGCGACCGCTTCCCCCTTAAGTACACCACATTATTCAACACAAAAATTTTTCCGGTATTTTTCAAGACATTTTTAATTCAAATCCGGTACATAAGGAATTCAAGTTCTATGTGATTTTTTGAAATTATTATTTGAATAAGCGTAATGATTTTTCATTCGGATCTAAGCACAATAGAACATATTATTTTTGACGATGAAGCTGTTTCCTTTCGGAAGAAGTAGACCGTAAATATACTTAGTTCGACATATTCGAGGAAATCTAAAATTTGACCAAAATAACAAAGAGAGTTTCAGTCATTTTTATATAAAAAAAGATCCCACGTAAACTATTATTTTGTGTTTCAAAAAAGGAAAGACCAACTTAGGTGGGCCAGGCAGAAATTTCAAAAATAATAACACCGTTTAGAGTGGAATTATCTATTTTCGTTTTTATGAAGATTTCAACCATTATTTTTTGAACTATAGATTTTTCTTAACCAAAGTGCTTTTTTATTTAATAGGGTATCCACGCTGTTTAAATTTCGAATTTTGGTAACGACTTATCCGAGTTTTAAGGGGGTATATCTGGCAGATTTGACATATTCACGGTGATATATTCTGAAAACTAGAAGCTTCTAAGAAAAACCGAAAATGCTTATTTGTAGGTCTATCTTTAATCTTGCGAAAAAGTACATCACAAATTATTTTTGACCATTACATCAATAGGTACAGTATCGTAACAAGATGACATTTTCCAAACTGCAAAATCTATCTCCTCCCAGACGGTATATCAAATTGAGCTCAAATTTTCACAGATAACGTAATGGTAGTATGTCAAACTTTAATTACAAGATTTTTTTGATCCGGTGACTGAACAATTCTAGAACGCCAAATAACCGACGATTTTTCACAATTTCAGACTTCAAAATCTATCTCTACCAAGGATATATTTGCAAAATGGCTCAAATTTTTATCAAGTACTCCTCAGAACATATGTAAGAAATGATCACAAGATTTTTTGCAATTGACAGCTAAAACTCGAAATATGATTTTTTTGNTCATTTTCGAAAAAAATTCCGAAAAAAAAAGTGCTTCGATTTTTTCGAAAGTAGGCTTAAACGAAAGTCAGTGTAACACTGATGAGAAAGTTGGCTTACGTCAAGTTGATATTTTGAAGATTTAGTGGTCAAATTCGAGCAAACGTTATTTTTTAACTTCATCTGTAAAAAAATACTTAGAAAAAATCGAAAAAATGCGAAAAAATTTCGAAAAAAAAGTTTTGATGATTGGGTTCTTAGTACACTTAATTATCACCCCGTATCACTTTGGAGCATTTTTAATGCTTCTAAGGCCTTTATTTTATCAGACAGATATACCCTCTTAAGATAGCTTTATAGAACCACACATATTCAAAGAAAATAGAGAATCGGGTCATTTTTCTATTTTTTTCTCAAAAACCTATAATAGATCTAAACTGTGCTTTGACTTGAAAAATTGAAAAGTCTGATTCGGACTAATTGTTTTTGCCATTTTTTTTTCAAATTTGTGGGATCATTTTAGCTATCTAATAAACTCAATAAGATGGGTCGTTTCCAAATCCAAACCGTAAATATCCGAACCGTGGACACACTACTATTACTCATAATCATACTATCATTTTCAAGTTTTAATACCCAAATTATTCATAAATTGTTAGAGATTTATAATTATGAATTCCTTCGACTGAAATGCCTTCGTAATTAAATTACCAATCAATATAAAGTTGCGGGTGAGACTAATTCATAATGCTCCAATTCCCATGCCAAAATATATCTATCCGTTTCCATCAGATTTCTCAATTGAAAAAATCAATAAAAAAACGAATTTCTTAATATTTTAGTAAAGTATTCCTTTGACCAGTCAACCATTCAATGTCAATTTGCTTGTATCTAAAATGACATCACCAAAAGTTTGGTCGCCAAGAAGAATAAGCTAGAATAAATATATCCGCTAAAAAGCCTTTTCATTGTTGATTTTAACTCTATAATAGTCATTTCTATTCAGACAGAAAAAATGAATGTTACGAAGAAAGAGCCTCCGTTTTATTAAAATAAGAAACTACGATTATAAAATGAGAGATGAAAATTCGACTATCAGTGAAAATAAGTAAGTTTGTGAGTCAAAAAGATGTAAAAAATATTTTTCTAAGATTTTTTGTGGCATAATTTTCTTCTCCAAAAGTTTGATTTTGACGATAGGCGTACTTATTTTGACATTTGGGTTTATTAAGCCCGGCTTAACCACCATCTGCGCCGCAGTGTTTTGAAACAGAGAGACCAAAATAAAGACCTCAAAAAGTACCTCTTATTATTGATGATACATTTTTTTGAGACAATTAGCAATCAATTATTGGTCAGCCAATGCCATATTCGAATGCAAATCTGAATTTTATACACTCAGGAAGGCATTAATTAAGGGAGTGGGTGTCGCAAATTTGAGCCTCTTCCAAGGTCCTTTCTCGCCAAACTAGCAAAGGTGATATTCCAAAAACATTTGTTACTAACAGAACCAACCTTCGCGGTAATTTGAAACTTAACAGTAATCTGATACAATCCCACCTACGCCGACACCTACGCTTTTAAAAAGCCTCCTAAAAAGACACGCAGTTAGTGCCTACTCCTTCAATTTTCATCATTTTGAAATGGTCAGTTTGGGAGGCTCAGGCAAAAGCTATCTCCTCCACCAGTTTGAGAGATACAGTTTCGACTCATACTGCATCAGAAAGCACAGGACTTTTTGACAATGCATTAGAGCGTTTTTTTGAAATTTTGCTTNATTTGGCGTCTCTTGAAGGCCACGCCAACTTTTCATTTTGAGCCTAAATTTTTGAAAAAATTTAGAAACCAGAAAAAATGCTTCAAAATAATTTTTTCCGTAAATACAAACACTTTTAAGGATTTTGGTGCTATTTTTAACTCGGTAACGTCAAAAGAAAACAAATTAGCGCACTTTCAATTTAAATCATAAATAAATCAATAATTTTTGTTTTCGTTTTTTGGCTTTTTTGGCCGCTGAAAGCAAAATTTTAAAACAAAGGCGCTTTTGCATTATTCGTAAGGCTTCTCCGGAGCCTCACACAAAAAAATAATAAAAAATGATGAAAATTGAAAGAGTAGGCACTTACTGCGTGTCTTTTTAGGAGGTTTTTTAAAAGCGTAGGTGTCGGCGTAGGTGAGATTATATCAGATTACTGTTAAGTTCAAAATTACCGCGAAAGTTAGTTTTGTTAGTAACAAATGTTTTTGGAATATCACATTTGCTAGTTTGGTGAGAAAGGACCTTGGAAGAGGCTCAAATTTGCGACACCCACTCCCTTAAGGGGTAAGATTGGTAAATTTTTCATGAGAAAAAAATGTGAAAATTTATTTTTTATCTTCAATGAAAGTGTTCATTCTTGCAAAATTTTATATTTTTATTCTCTTAACATAACTAAGTATCTGTGGAAATATAAAACAATACTTTTCATTGCAACGCCATTTTCTACTAAACCCGACTTAAAATTTTGTCTAAGACGATATTAATAAACTTCAGCAATTTTCGGGTGTTATGCGCTAAAAGGTACCTTGAAAATTCTGCACATTGAAAAATTTCCTTAATATCAAAGTTTTTTTCATGAAAAATGGTCAAAAATGGCCTTCAATTGCGTTTTGATATTTAAAAATGTCCTGACTATCAAAAGAAATGCCGCCTATAACAACCAAAATTGTATTGGGAATTTTTTGCAAGAATACATTTTTGAAAATTGAGTGCCCAATGGCATTAACGGGTTGTGCAACCAAGTGTTCTAAATCATCAATTTTAAATTTTTAACGCCATTAACACCACCAAGTGGTGCCGAGTACCAAAATAAATAATGGAAAAATATTCATCTCTGAAAATAACCCTGATAAGTATATTTGTAGATTATTATCTGGTTCCAGTGCTTTTTTGATTGCATTTAACAAAAAATTGCATCCAAATCATGCATTTCCAGTCTGATGAGCAATTTTTGAACTCACCAAAATCTTGAATTAAAATAAGGGGAATTTCGGGCGCTCCTTCGATATTCGCCGGCCAAAGAACTTCCCTGAAGCGCCGTTTTAGTCTCAATCTGTCAACATCAGATTGAGATCTTAACGTTTATTACGCCTATGACAATGAGGTTCGCAATGATTTTTTATTGACTTGCCTTATTTCTGGTCCGATTAAGTTAACGCAAACACTAAGTATGGGTCACGATCATCGGAGACGGCCCGTAAATTACACGTGTTTGCGTTAAATACCTTAGGAAATATCGAGTACCGTCAGGGATTTCAAAACCCAGTTACTCAGTTCGTTTTTTTTGTTAACAAATAAATTCTTCGCATTTTTAAGTTGTGCTTTGATGCCTGCGCAAACACAAAATATAATAAATAAATGCAAAAAGCCCAGAACAGGGATAATCAATCCGCCTCCTAGAGCGTGCAACTCGGCAATCTTTTCGCATTCCTCAAAATATTTTTGG
Organism: Oikopleura vanhoeffeni; assembly: GCA_004367855.1. NCBI lineage: Eukaryota > Metazoa > Chordata > Appendicularia > Copelata > Oikopleuridae > Oikopleura > Oikopleura vanhoeffeni. The sequence continues at coordinate 285,020 of SCLH01000994.1, read as the reverse complement.
TCTCTGTCTTTGAAAACACAGAAATGCACGTGGGGGTTGACTTACATAAATTTGGTATTACTCATAATATGAACATACCGTATGTTGCATAGGCTGTCCCCTAAGGCGAAACTATACCATTGTAAAAAATTTAAAAACTACAATTTTAAAAAATCAAGATTTTATCGAAAATTTTGAGCATGGCTTTCGATTGGTTGTCGCAAAAAAGCTCAGAAATAAGTTTTGATATGTTCAAAGGGAATCCCAAATCAATGCGATCATTTTAAACATTACAATCAACCCACTCAGACCTCCCCTATGCAAAAGTTATGGGGGACCCATTGGGGGTCTTCCGACTACTTGTCCTTATAAAATAACAGTTTTTTATGATATTTTGTTTGTTTTAGAGATATGCCATCTATGAAAATTAAACAAAAACGGAAAATATCATTTAGGGAGTCTTTTAAGGGGTTGTATAGGCTGGAAAGGCTTTTTCAAGGGCTAATAACTTTTTGTTCCTTCATAACAATCTTATAAAAATTTCAAGAATGGTAGTTCGTAATCTCTGGTAATTTTTTTTTCTAATTTTTTCATAGCATGTTCGACCAACTGGTAAATTAAGTTAACCGCCAGCAAAAAAAAATTAAGTCGTATTTTTTTTCACCTTAATTCAAAAAAATTTGATTTTTCCACAGAACATGTATATTTGACAAACAAAAAATGGTAGTGTTGTTTTTTGCTTTTTACCCTAAGAGTGCTTCAAAAATAACGAAAAGTGCCGTTTTTGGCCATTTTTGTCACTAAAGTGGTATTTTTTATTCATTGTATTTACGAAATAAACATTTTCAAGCCAATTTTAAAAAACTGGTAGTGTCCAAATTTTTAATTTCAGGTCTTAACTCCAAGGATCACATTTTTAAAATTATTTTGTGAGCTCAAGCTCATCGTATCAAATTTATAAAAGTATCAAGCAAATCGCAACTATCATTTTTCTGTAAACTGAATTATAAACTATGGCCAAATTATTCACTGCGCAAGAGCAGAAAACACTAATAAAAAATTTTAATATTTTTTTGTAAATTTTTGAAAAAAATTTCACACTTTTTAAATTTCATATAACTAAATAGGCCACGTTGAGATTAAAAATCGTGAAATTAAGTTGACAGTACTACGAGTTAAGATGGTATGAACTGCCTATACAACCCCCTTGAGGGGGGTAGCGGTCGCACTTTTTTTAGGGTACTTTGGGGTGTGAAAATAGCACGAAATTGCTAGGGAACACTCAGAAAGCATAAACTTATTGCAAAAAATCTGCTTACAGCTTTTTGTATATTTGAGTTTTTTGTGAAAAGTGTTTCAATGTTTTCAAATAAAAATATGCAGAAAAATATCGAAAAAAACATGAAAATTTCGAACTTTTTGGATTTTTTTCTTTTTTTAATAAGTTTATGCTTTCTGCAGTGTTCCCTAGCATCGTGCTATTTTCACACCCCAAAAGTACCTAAAAAAAGTGCGAACCGCTACCCCTCAAGGGGTGTGTATAGGCATTCATACCTTCTAATGTAGTACTGTCAACTTAATTTCACGATTTTAATCTCAACGTGGCCTAGTTTATTATATAATTTTAAAAAGTGTAAATTTTTTTCAAAAATTTACAAAAAAATATTAAAATTTTTTTATAGTGTTTTCTGCTTTGCGCGTGAATAATTTGCCATAGTTTATATTCGTTACAGGAAATGATAGTTGCATTTGCTTGTACTTTTATAAATTGATCGATGAGCTGAGCTCACAAAATAATTTTAAAATTATCCTTGGAGTTAAGCTGAATTAAAATTTCAGACACTACCAGTTTTTTTTAAAATTGGGGCTTGAAAATGTTATTCGTAAATACAATGAATAAAAAATACCCTTAGTGACAAAGGCCAAAAAACGGCAACTTTCGTTATTTTTGTGAAGCACTCTTAGGTTAAAAGCAAAAAACACACTACCATTTTTGTTTGTCAAATATACATGTTCTGTGAAAAATCAAATTTTTTTATTAAGGTGAAAATACGACTTAATTTTTTTTTGCTGGCGTTAACTTAATTTGCACCAGTTGTCGAACGATGCTATGAAAAAATTAGAAAAAAATTACCCAAGATACAAACTCATTCTGAAATTTTTATAAGATTGTTTTAGAAGGAACGCAAAAAGTTTATTAGCCTTGACAAAGCCTTGTTCAGCTTATACAACCCTTAAAGACCCATAAATGATTATTTTCGTTTTTGTTTAATTTCATAGAGGCAATATCTCTAAAACAAACAAATATCATAAAAACTGTATTTTATAGGACAAGTAGCGGAAGACCCAATGGGTCCCCATAGTACTTTTGCATAGGGGAGGTCTGAGTGGCGTGATTGTGTAAGTTATAAATGAATCGCATTGATTGTATTCCCCTTTGAACAACTTCAAATTATTTTCTGAGATTTTTTTGTGCGAAACATCGAATGGAAGCCATGCTCAAAATTCGATGAAATCTGTTTTTAAAATTGTAGTTTTAAATTTTTAGCAATGGTAGGTTTGCGCTTAGGGTGACAGGCCTATGCCAACCATACGGTATGTTCATATTATTAGGTATACAAATTTATTAGTACCCCACGTCTCTTCTGGTTTTTCAAGACAGAGACAAAAATTTTGAGGGAATGCGAAAAGATGCCGGGTGGCACGCTTAGGAGGCGATTGATGTATCATGTTCTTGGGCTTTTTGCATTTATTTATTATACTTTTGTGTTGCGCAGCACAAAGGCCACAACTTAAAAAATGCGAAGAATTTATTTGTTAACAAAAAAACGAACTGAGTAACTGGGTTTTGAAATCCCTGAGGTATCGATATTTCGCTAAAGGTATTTACGACAAACACGTAATTTCGGGCCGTCGAATGCATCGTGACCCATGCTTAGTGTTTGCGTTTAACTATAATCGGCCAGAAATAAGGCAGTCAATAAAGAAACACCTTGCGAAGCCTCATTTCATAGGCGTAAATAAACGTTAAGATCTCAATTCTGATGTGACAGATTGAGACTAAAACGGCGCTCAGGAAGATCTTATGGCCGGCGAATATCGAAGTGAGCGCCCGAGTTCCCCTTATTTTAATTTCAAGATTTTGGTGAGTTTCAAACATTGCTATTCAGACTGGACAATGCATATTTGATCAATTTTGTTAAATGCAATCCAAAAAGCACTGGAACGATAATAACTACCACATTACTTATCAGGGTTAATTGTCAGAGAGAATATGTTATCCAATTATGATTTTGGTACTCAGGCACGCACTTGGCGTGTGTTAATGCTGTAAAATTATAAATTGATATCTTAGAACACTTGGTGCACAACCGTTAATGCATTGGGCATCAATTTCAAAAAGTGTTTCTTGAAAAAAATTCCCAATTACAATTTTGTTGTTAAGGCGCATTTCTTTTGATAGTACAGGACATTTTTTAAATAATCAAAACGCATTGAAGGCCTTTTGACATTTTTCATGAAAAAAACTTTGATATTAAGGAAATTGTTTCAGATGTGCAGAATATTTCAAGGGTACCTTTTAAGCGCAAACACCGAAAATTGCTGAATTTATTAATCGTTTAGACAAAATTTTAATCGGGTTAGTAGAATGGCGTTGCAAATGAAAGTATTGTTTCTTTCACAGTATACTTAGTTATGTCTTAGAGATAAAAATAAAAATTTGTGCAAGAATCACACTTCATTGAAGAAAAAATAAATTTCACATTCTTTTTCTCTGAAAAATTTATCAATCTGCGGCGACCTGATGGCACCCTTTAAGGGATTGAGTGTCGCAATTTGAGCTCTCTCAGTCCTTTCTCACAAAATAGCACAACTGTGAATTCCAAAACATTTTGTTCACTAACAAACTAAACTTCGCGGTAATTTTGAACTTAACAGTAATTGATATATCTCACCTAGCCAACACCCTACGCTTTTAAAAAACTCCTAAAGACACGCAGTAAGTGCCTACTTTTCAATTTTCATCATTTTTATTATTTATTTTTTGTGTGAGGGCTCCGGAGAAGCTTCCTACGATAATGCAAAAGCGCCTTGTTTTAAAAATTTTGCTTCAGCGGCCAAAAAGCCAAACAACGAAAACAAACATTATTGATTATTTATGTTATTAATGAAAGTGCGCTAAATTTTTTCTTTTGACGTTCGATTAAAAATAGCAGCAAATCCTTAAAAGGGGTGTTGTTATTTATCGGAAAAAATATGATTGAAGCATTTTTTCTGGTTTCTAAATTTTTCTGCAAAAATTATTAGGCTCAAAATAAAGTTGGCGTGGCCTTCGAAGAGACGCCACAATAAAAAATTTCAAACAACCTCTCTAATGGATGTCAACAAGGCTGCTTTCAGATGCAGTATTAGCCGAACTGTATCTTCTAAACTGGTTAGAGAGATAGCTTTCGCCTGAGCTCGCCAAATGAACTATTCGAAAATTGCTAAAATGAAAATTGACATGGCCTCAAAGTACCCGAAGCAAAATTTCAAAAACGCTTAATGCATTGTCAAAAAGGTCTGTGGCTTTCTGATGCAGTAGAGCGAAACTGTATCATCTCAACTGGGGAGAGATACGCTTTTGCCTGAGCCTCCAAAACGACATTTAAAATGATGACAAATTGAAGGAGTAGCACTAACTGCGTTCTTTTGGAGCTTTTTTAAAAGCGTAGTGTCGGCGAGGTGGGATTGTATAGATTATGTTAAGTTTCAAATTACGCGAGGTTGGTTCTGTTAGTAACATGTTTTTGATATCACCTTTGCTAGTTGCGAGAAAGGACTTGGAAGAGGCTCAATTTGCGACACCCCACTCGCTAATTATGCTTCCTGAGGTATAATTCAGATTGATTCGAATATGGCATTGGCTGACCAATAATGATGCTAATTGTCTCAAAAAAATGTATCATCTCATATAAGAGGACTTTTTGAGGTCTTTATTTGGTCTCTCTGTTAAAACAACTGCGCGCAGATGCGTGTTAAGCCGGGTTAATAAACCAATGTCAAAATAAGTGCCTATCGTCAAAATCAAACTTTTGGAGAAGAAATTTGTCCACAAAAAACTCTCTAGAAAAATTTTTTACATCTTTTATTGCTCCAAAACTTACTATTTTCAACTGAAGTCGAATTCATCTTCTCATTTTATAATCGTACGTTCTTATTTTAATTAAACGGGCTCTTTCTTTGTAACATATATTGTTGTCTGTCTGAATAGAAATGCTATATTACGAGTAAAATCACAATGAAAAGGCTTTTAGCGGATATATTTATTCTAGCTATTTTCTTGGCGAGCCAACTTTTGTGATGTTCATTTGTAGATACAAGCAATATGACATTGAATGGTTGAACTGGTCAAAGAATATTTACTAAATATTAGAAATTGCGTTTTTTTATTGATTTTTTCAATTGAAAATCTGATGGAACGATAGAATATTTGGCATGGAATTGGAGCATTATGACATTAGTTCACCCGAACTTTCTATGATTGGTATTTATTACGAGCATTCAGTGAAGATTCATAATTATAAATCTCTAAACAATTTATGAATATTGGGTATTAAAACTTGAAATGATTAGTGATGATTAATGAGTATAGTCGTGTGTCACGGTTCGAATATTTACGGTTTGGATTTTGGAAACGACCATTTATTGAGTTATTAGATAAGCTAAATGATCCACAAATTTGAAAAAAAAATGGCAAAAAACAATTAGTCGAATCGACTTTTCAATTATGTCAGTCAAAGCAGTTTAGATCTATTATAGGTTTTTGAGAAAACTAAGAAAATGACCGATTCTCTATTTTCTTGAATAGTGTGGTCTATAAAAGCTATCTTAAGGGTAGGTGTCGTAATTTTTTGAGCCCGCTTATAAAATTTTATGATAAACATTAATATCGGTTATGACCAAGTTGACCCAAGGGAATTCGTGTGGCAATCTTTTGTTTCAAACCATCTAGACAAACATCTATGAATTTTCAAAATTTCGAATATCTGTTACTTTAACCCGCATAAACCGGTATTCCACATGATATGAAATTTTTTATTGGTGAATATGACACCACGAAACATGCATGACATTAAAATTATCGAAATGTCTTAATCGAATTCTAGAAATTTCATTTATTTTTAAAGCCACAAAATGTTAAACCTAATTATCGAATTTGACGCTGATTGGTTAACAATTTGATAGCTGTAAGCCAACTTTTGAATCGTGAAATCTCAGTTCATTTGGTGTACTTTTGTTCCGCACGCTACACCTTTTTTCGAATATTTTCATTTCCGTTTACGCTTATTCATATTCCTAGATATCTAGGGGAAATTCAAAATCCGAGACCAACTATTGACTACAGTGATATTTATTACTGAGGTCGAAAAAACGCTTTCTTCTGAACATTAGTCTAAAGAAAGATAGTTGAAGTCGAAAATTGTAAAATCCATCACGGCGTTCAAAAGTGATTCTAGAAAATTCAAGAGCGGAAATTCAAAAAATGGCTCCAACATATTAGTAACCTCACTCTTCCCGTATCTATGTAAATTTTCAGCGCTTTGTATGTGGGGTNATTTTTCTGAGTATTTTATTTGAAAAACATTGAAACCAACTTTTCGACCAAAAAACTCAAAATATCAAAAAGCTGTAAGCAGATTTTTTGATCAGTGAAACTCAAGCTTTAATTTGGTGGTACTTTCGACTAAATCCAACGACTTTCATTTTCCAAGATTTCACTTCTGGTTTACTAAAATGCGATTTTCTTAAAATTCTGCACCACCATAATAACCAAAACATTTTTCTCCATCTTTTCTCAAATTTATACTGCATTCTGAAATGAAACCTAGGAGAAGCTAGATTTTAAATAGCGAAAACCTTAAAATTAGGCGGTTTTTCGCAGTTCTAGAAAAAACTAGTTGGAAATTCAAAAATCCGCGCCATTAAATTAAAACCATAAGTTTTTCCGTGGTTCATGCCAAGTTTGAGTGGAATCGTATGCGAGCTCTAGGAGGAGATAGATTTTGAAATTTTGATAAGGTGTTCCAGAATTTGCTGCATGGTGGTCACCAGGGTCGGCCAAAAATTATTTTGATTAATTATTTTCGTAAATTAAAGGATAGATCTACCAAATGGCTATTCTCAAAAGTTTCGAAGCAGTTTAGTATTCCGGTAAAGTGGAGTACAAAAGTACCATTTTGCGACCGCTACCCCCTTAAGTGGTTGTATCGGCTTGAAAGACTTTTTCAGAGGGATATAACGCTGCACCCCAACTTCGGATTAGAATGAAAATCTCCAGATTGTTAGTTCGTTATCTCAAAAACAAAATATTTGGATAATTTTGAGAATTGTATGTTGAACCAACCGGTAAATCAGGTTAACCGGAAGCAAAAATATATTTTTAATGATCGAATAACTTTTACACCCAGCATCATAAATGTTTGATTTTTTGGCATAAGCTAGAGAATTCAAATGTGAAATAAAATGTTTGACGTTGTTTTCAAATTTCATCCTGAAAGGGCCTCGAAATCGACGAAAACTATCGTCTGTCATAGTTTTGGCCACCGAAATCGTATTTTTTCTACATGTTACTTAAAATAATATTTCCACAATTTTTTTTAACAACGCAGAAAAGTCTGATTTCGCGTGTTTCTAAGCGTAAAAATACCAGACCAAAATTCAAGAAAAATACTACCTACTCTAGTAGAAGGGGGTTCTGAATAAGAACTTCTGATAACAAAAATGTAATGTAGTAAATAGTGAAAGTGTGCAAAAAAAATTAGTTACATGTATTTATCGTTTAACTTTTGGTTCAACATGATAAAATTTCAACTTTGATGAATCAGATTTGCTCAAAAGAGGGAGGGGAGGTAACTAGAAGTTTGTTTCAAGTGGTCAACCACTGTATGGAATTTTGCAGGATGTCGAATTTGATTCACTTTGTTAAGTGTTCTCTTGAGCGGTGTCGTTAAACGACAGTAGATTTCCTAGTACCTTTTTCATGTCACGATTCCTGACTTAAGAATTTTTGTCTCTGACATTTATAACGGCAATTTTGTTTCGAGGCTCTTTTGAAGCAAAAGTTTCATTTTTCTGCTATCTTTTCCTGGTGACCACACTGAAAATGAAGGTGAAGCCGATACGTCATAATAAATACGACCTTTGATCGAAATAAAAATATATTTTTGTGTCTAAAATATTTTTATTATCACTTTCATGGATTAATTTATACGCCATTAATGAGGCTCCAGTTGATCAAGAGTTAATTGAAAACTGTAACAAAAATGATATCATAAATTTTTGAAATTTTACTGGCTTTTGACGGTGACCAAATTAAAATCTCACGGTTATTTTCATTATGACAATTTACTTTCTTAATACAATTGACTCTTTATTTTGCTTATGTTTCGCTCTTAAAATTTTTGTTCCCTTCCTTTTCACAAGCATGTTCTGCTATAATAGGATTAAATAGGGAGAATTTAGTTATCATTCAGGTTTCAATCCCCAAATAGACAGACGAAATCGCTAGAGAATCTGAAACACTGGCCATATTAACGAGAAGAACCCACTCTAATCGAAAAATACTTTTTTTCTTATAAAATAGAGATTTGAGGATACTTTACCATGGTAATTTTACGAAATGCAGAGAAAGAAATCTAAAACTTTTATGACGAATCGTCAATGACAATCTCATTTTATTCAGGCAAAAACTATTTATTATATCAATCTATTATCTGCGTAATTATAATATTAAAATCAATTCTGATTTGTTTAAACTTCGACCAAGCAGACTCAATTTTTTTCCATGATAGCGACTATCTTTTTTGCATGGTGAGTGCCCCAGCGTGAGAACTATATGACCCTTTATGACCTTTTGATTAATCTAATAGATGTGGGTAACACCCCAGAGAGAGATAAGCAATATTTTCGAAATTTTTTTGTTCTTATTTGGGTTTTTTGTGGCTTTTAAAAAACACTAAGAACGAAATTGACTTTGGTGCATTTTATGACATATCAACTGCAGCAAAAAATGTTAGACCACCATAGCGCCGGTATGGTCCATACCCTTGAAATTGCGTATGATTAATGAAAAAAACTTATCAAAACGCAACTCACAACCAAATTCAGAAAAAAAATATGAAAAATTAATTCACCGTCAAAGTAATTTTGGCAAAAAAACCTCAAATGGGGGGCCAGCATATCAGCGATATTGAACAACTGGAAAATATTTTCCAGCTAAAAATCGTGAATTGCGTGGTTTTTTCCCGGGGTAGCGATATTTGGGAAATTTCGGACGATCATTTGAGGCACAATCGCGTTATATTGCGAGCCGCGCCGCGGAGGCCGATATAGGGGTACTCCTGTATTAATTTTGTTTTTAGCGCTTTTTTTTAAATTTTTAGATAAATTATTGTACTGATGATCCAATTTAGCCTTTATTCACACTTTTGTGTTAAAAAAAAAATGACGTGGTTTATAAAGATTTTTTTAGGCTTAAATATATACTAGAAAATATCTCCAACGTCATTGTTCCAAGCAAAAGTGTTGATTAAGGGAGGTAGGGACTCATATATCATAATGAAGTTTCATATCATAATGATACTCTGAAATATCATATATGAGTCACTTCCATTTCCATTTGAAAATCTGAAAAAATTCAAAAAAAAGTTTTTTTTTTCCCAAACTGTTTCAAGATTTGCCATCCGGGATATGTGTTTTGTATATCTTGGCCTTTCGCAAGACAGTCTAGTTATCAGTGAAATTCTTTGTTAATAATCGTGTGAAAAAATTTCAAAATATCAACTTAGGGGTTCCCTGGCTTTTTACCTAGATTTTAGGCCGCAAAATATTTATATATATTCGGACTTTCGAAAACACTAACGGAACCCGATTTAATTCCTGTAAATAGCTCAAACTGAGCAACTAAAAATCTCGTAGATATTAAAGATAAAAAATTTGGTTCCGAATCCGACCCTTATTGTTTTTTCTTTAACCCTAATAATTAAAAAACAATTTCAAGTAATTTTCCGAAAATAATTATAATAAAGTTGGTCCGATGGACGGAAAATTTGTTTATTGTTATCTCATATACGGGAAAATAATTTGTGCTCAGTTTGAGCTATCTAAACTAAGAATGTAATTGGATGGGTTGTTTTCAAAAGCCGAATTAAATAACAAATTTTGGCTTAAAAATCAGTAAAAATGACCCAAGGGAAGCCCCGTAATAGACATATATATTTTTTCCTGTATAATAATTATACAGTATATCGAATATTCCTTGGAATGAACCGAGTAAGTGTCACGTCTGGTTGTACTTTGACAAACGATGACAATGAAAGACTGCGTCTCGTGAAAAAAAGAGCTTCTTTTTTGCACCCCAGGGGTCCGTTAAATCTCGAATACAAATATCCCTTGAGGGAAATTCCTTTATTAACCTTTTGATTAAAGGGTATCCTGCTCTTCAATTTGACATATTCTCGATGAAATATTTAGCCGAACAGGGCTCGAGGATAAATTCAGATTAGCAGTTGTGTTGAAGATAGCCTTCAACTTGCGAAAAAAATTTGCCAAAATTTTTTTGCATGAATACACTCCCAGACACATTAGCGAAACAAGAAGACCTAAGCCAAACCAGAAATTCCTAACTCCTCTGAGGTTATATTTTGAATAAACCTAAATTTTAACAATAACCTGTATACATTATGTAACAAAACTTTTCAAGTGGCGTTTTTGTCGATAAGTGCTAATTTTTTTCTAGAACATGCAAAAAACCACCGTTTTTTTGGACATTACGCCTCGAAAAATCCTACTCCTCCAGGTTAAATTTGCAAATTAGCGCTCAAAATTTTGCAAGCTAGTTCCAGAACAAAAATAGAAATTTACAGTGGCGTTTTTTTTTGCAATTTCGACCTCAAACCATCAAAATATGAATTTGTCAAGGTCACGTGAAAAAAATTTCGGAAAAAAAGTGCTTCGATTTTTTGAAAGTAGGCTCAAAAGAAAGCTGAGGAAACACTGAAGAGAATTTGACTTACGGCATGACGAAAATTTTGAGTCTTAGTGGTCAAATTTGAAACAAACGTTATTTTGAACATAATTTGAGAAAATACAGAAAAAATTTCAAAAAACGCAAAATTTTCGAAATTTTTTTGTTGTCATTTGGGATGTTTATTGCGTTCAAAACATAACAATTGAATTTGGTGCATTTTATGACATATTAATCAGAAAAATGTAGGAGCAGGGATACCCTTAATCTCATAGATGTGGCGCTGAAAAGAAGAGAAATCGGCCTCATGAGTGGCAGAAGGGGTCTTAGGAGTGTTAGGATTGGCTCCCTCACCCACATCTATTGAGTTGATTATCAAAAGGTCATAAAGGGTCATATAGTTCTCACTGCGGAGCGACTGGCGGCAACTCACATGCAAAAAGATAGTCGCCTATCAGTGGAAAAAATTGAGTCTGCTTGGTCGAAGTTTAAACAAATCAGAATTGATTTTAATATTATAATTACGCGCAGATAATAGATTTGATAATAAATAGTTTTTGCCTGAAATAAAATGAGATTGTATGTGCACTGTATGACAGATTTTTTTTCTTGTCCTCTTTCAGTAAAAAATTAACCATGTGTAGGAAGAGTATCCTCAAATCTCTATTTTATAGAGAAATAAAAGAGTATTTTTCGGATAGTGGTTCTTTCTCGTATAATTGATGGCCAGGTTTCAGATTCTCTAGCGATTTCGTCTGTCATTTGGGGATTGAAACCTGAATGATAACTAAATTCTCCCTATTTAATATCCTATTGAAGCAGAACATGCGTTGGGAAAAGGAAGGGAACAAAAATTTAGAGCAAACATAAGCAAAATAAAGAGTCAATTGTATTAAGAAAGTAAATTGTCATAATGAAAATAACCGTGGAGATTTTAATTTGGTCACCGGTCAAAAGCCAGTAAAATTCAAAAATTTATGATTCATTTTTGTTACAAGTTGTTCAATTAACTCTTGATCAAACTGGAGCCTCATTAATGGCGATAAATTAATCCATGAAAGTGATATAAAAAATATTTTAGACACAAAAATATATTTTTATTTCGATCAAAGGTCGTATTTATTATGACGTATCGGCTTCACCTTCTTCTTCAGTGTGGTCACCTAGAAAAAGATAAGCAAAAATGAAACTTTTATGCTTCAGAGCAGAGGCCTCGTGAAACACAATTGGCCGTTATTATAATTCATGAGACAAATTTCTTAAGGTGCATGAATGGTGACAGGAAAAAGGTACTTGAGGAAATCTACTGTCGTTTAACGATCACCTGTTGCTACGAGGTCTTGAATTGACTCCCTGGATAAAAAAAGTAGTAGATTAGGATGTGCAAAAATGTAGTTACATGTATTTATCCGGTTTAACTTTTGGTTCAACCCATGAAAAATTTGCAACTTTGATGAATCAGATTTGCTCAAAAAGAGGGAGGGGAAGGTAACTAGAAGTGTTGTTTCAAAGTGGTCGAACCACTTGTAAAGGAATTTTGCAGGATGGTCGAATTGACTTCACTTCGCATAAAGATGGATTACCTCATGCAGTCGGTGTGTATAAACACCGAACAGTAGATTTCCTAGTAACCGTTTTTTCACACCATGTTCCAACGAATACTCTGTACTTCGTAACACGCAAATTCCTGTGCATAGTACCTGGACCCACTCTATTTACAAAGCTGGTGTGACAATTTCTGTTTTCGAGGCTCTTTTCGCACAGCTCGAGAAAAAGCAATAACTTCCTAAGTTTTATCTCCTGCGCCCCTCATCTTCTCTTTTGCAGGCGAACACATCTGAAAATGTTGAAGGTGAAATTCCGATACGCTCCATAATAGATATTCGATGACTATTAGATTTTGAGTCCCATGATAAATAGTAATATTTTTTGGGGTGCCTCAAAATAAATGTTTTTAACTAACAACTCTTCATGGATTAATTAATACATGTCAATAATCATCGCTTCATTTTATTGTCAGAGGACCTTTTCACTACTATTTAGGCATTCAAGAGTTAATTATTGAATAAATACCCTGCGGTAACCAAAATTTGTTAGTACTATTCAAAGTTTTAAGTGGCAAATTATTTCTATGGTAAACCCTCGGCTCCTTTCGTACAGGGCGGTGTATATAAAGTAGATGTATAACTCGACGGGTATTTTCATTATAAATTTACTTCTTAATACAATATGGATCTCTTTATTTTTGCTTCATTGAGTTATCTGTCTCTTTTGAGATCAATTTTGGTTTATGTTTCCTTTCTCTTTTTACACGACTAGTCATGTGATCTGAGACTATACATGGATAAATGGGAGAATTTAGAGGTCGCTATCAGTATACAGGTTTTCCACTCCCAGAGAGAGACAGACGAAAAGTACCTCTTGTCCTGCGTTAGTGGTAAAAGAGGCAATTTGTCTGTAAACACTGGGCCATATTTAAAGAAGAAGCATAGGATACCCTCATTTTACGCAAAGATATACATCGTATGTTTTTCTTATAAAATACGCAGAAATACTGATTGATCGGTTGGTCCAATAATCTACTCCAGATAAGCGTTAATATGATCTGAAATGTCTAGAGAACGAAATATCCTAGATTTCGAGGCCTCTTGTCATCTGCGAATCGTTCACAATGAACAATGCGCATTATTGATAATTTTCAGTGAAAAAAAACTACATATCTATGTCAAAACATTTATATCTAATTCACATATTTATTCGTAGAGTTGTAATACTCTCTATGAACTATTTATGAACAAAATCAAATATACTGATTTGTATCTTAAAAAAACTCTATTCGACTCCAATGGCTAGAGCGGATCTCGTAAAAAAGTTATTCGATTCATTTTTCACCATGCATATAATTTCGAATGCTTCGGTCTAACTTTTTTATGGCATGGGTGGTAGGATGGCTCCATCGAGTACCCGTAGTTTGGTTCAATCAGTACAAATTTCTCCTTCAAATTTATTTATACCATATGTATATTCGTTTTTGGGCTTAATTCTGACTAAGATATAGCGAGACTGGTAGAGCACGGGACATGCATCTCTCTCATTCTACATCCTCACGACAGAACGCTTGCGGGCTGTCAGCGTTTAGGAGCTCCCTTCATGGCACTGTTATAAAAGTCTTCACCACGCTTGTATTATCAAAAGCTCTAAGGGTGCGTAAGCTTGTGTGCAGATTTAATAGGGTGGGGATACTTTTGTACCCTGCCCTACACATTTTCTGGTCAAAAGCGGTGAAAATATCCATATGACTGTCTCATTCGAAAAACTTATTGAAGAATAGCACTCTAAGACAATATTGGTAGATCTATCCTTTGTACTTTTTACACTGGAAAATATTAGTAAATCAGAATATAAAAAAATACTATTTCTTCTGGCCGACCAATATGGTGACGGAACAAACACCACAAAATAGCTAGCAATATTTTCTGCGAGGGAACACACTCTTTATTGGGGGCGATATTAATTTTTCTAAATAGTCTAACAATCTTTTCTTAGATGCTCTCGTCTATGAGCGGAGTTCCCACATTCAAACTTGGCTTATGAACCCACGTGCACCACAATAGTTTTTATACAATAATATATCAAAGTGTTCTGGGGCTGGATCTCATAAATTTGTGAATCTCTCCACAATCAGGATACTTTTTCTATAAGAACAATGCTGAAGATATACCCATGCCGGGTCATAAATTGGTTCATTTCCTCTTAGTAAGGTTTTCGAGCTTCTTCATTTATATATTTGCGAGTCTCCTTCTAGGTTTTTCGGCGGATTTCAAAAAATGTCGAAGCAAAACCCTTTTGAGATTAACAGCACGATGAGAGAATATTATATTGTTCTACGCGGTGTACACTTATTACGTACGAAGTGAGTGCATCATAATTTTGAGTTTGAGGTCGAAATTTAGAGAAAAAGAACGCCACTCGTAATGTTTCTATTTGGTTCTGAACTAGCTTTTGCAAATTTTGAGCTAATTGTGGACAATTTAAACCTGTGAAGTGAATAAGTAGGATTTTCGAGGCGTATGTCGCAAAAAACGGTGGTTATTTTGGCATCGTTTCTAAGAAAATTGACACTATCGACAGAAAACGCCACTGGAAAAGTTTTTGGTGATACTAATTATACAGGTTATGGTTAAAATTTAGGTTTATTTCAAAAATCATACCTCAGACGGAAAGTAAGGAATATCGGGTTTGGCCTTAGGTCTTACTTGTTTCGCCTAATGTGTTGGGAGTGCGTAAATCATGCAAAAAAATTTTGGACAAATTTTTTTCGCAAGTTGAAGGCTAGTTATCCAAGAGCTGGCTAATCTGAATTAACCTCGAGGGCCCTGTTCGCTAATATNAAGTTTCTATTTGTTCTGAACTAGCTTTTGCAAAATTTTGAGCTAATTTGCAAATTTAACCTGGGAGGAGTAGGATTTTTCGAGGCGTAATGTCCAAAAAACGGTGGTTTTTTGCATGTTCTAGAAAAAATATAGCACTTATCGACAAAAACGCCACTGTAAAGTTTTGTATACTAATTATACAGGTTATGTTAAAATTTAGGTTTATTTCAAAATATAACCTCAGAGGAGTAGGAATTTCGGTTTGGCTTAGGTCTTCTTGTTTCGCTAATGTGTCTGGGAGTGTATTCATGCAAAAAAATTTTGGCAAATTTTTTTCGCAAGTTGAAGGCTAGTTCTACAAACTGGCTAATCTGAATTATATCCTCGAGGCCCTGTTCGGCTAATATTTCATCGAGAATATGTCAAATTAGGAGCAGGGATACCCTTAATCAAAAGGTTATAAAGGGAATTCCTAAGGGATATTTGTATTCCGATAACGACCCCTGGGTGCCAAAAAGAACTCTTTTTCAGAGACGAGTCTTTCATTGTCATCCGTTTTTGGTCAATAGTTACGTGAACTACTCGGTTCATTCCAAGAATTTGAATATACTGTATATTATATACAGGAAAATATATATGTATTACGGGGCTTCCTGGTCACTTTTTACTAGATTTTAAGCCAAAATTTGTATTTAATTCGGCTTTTGAAAACAACCCATCCAATTACATTCTTAGATAGCTCAAACTGAGCACAAATATCGTGTGAATAATACAATAAACAAATTGGTCCATCGGACCAATTTATTTTATATTATTTTCGGAAATTACTGAAATTATTTAATTATTAGTTTAAAGAAAAAACAATGGTCGGATTCGGACCAAATTTTTTATTTTAATATCTACGAGATATTTGTGCTCAGTTTGAGCTATTTAAGAATTAAATCGGGTTAGTTGTTTTCGAAAGCCGAATTATATAAATATTTTGGCTAAAAATCTAGTAAAAAGGACCAGGAAGCCTAATTGATATTAGAAATTTGTCAACACATTATTAACAAAATTTTCACTGATAACTAGACTGTCTCTGCGAAGGCCAAGATAAAAAACAATCCCGGATGCAAATCTTGAAAGTTTTGAAAAAAAAACTTTTTTGAATTTTATTCAGATTTTCAAATGAATGGAAGTGACCTCATATATGATATCAGAGTCATATGATATGACTCATATGATATGAATCATATCCCTTAATCACACTTTGCTTGGAAAATGACGTTGGAAGATTTTTCTAGTATATTTAAGCCTAAAAAATCTTCCAACGTCATTTTTTAACCAAAGTGTGATAAAGGGATATGGATATCAAACGAATTATTAAAAATTGTAAAAAAGGCTAAAAAAAATTTAATACAGGAGAATCCCTATATCGCCGCGGCCGGCTCAATATCAACGCGATGTGCTCAATATCGCCGAATTTCCCAATATCGCCGGAAAAAACCAACGCAATTTCACGATTTTTAGCTGAAATAATTCCAGTGTCAATATCGCTGAATGCGTGGCCATTTGAGGTTTTTATTGCAAATTACTTTGAGTGAATTAAATTTTATAATTTTTTTCTGAATTTTAGTTTGATTGCAGTTATTATGTCATAAAAATGCACCAAATCAATCGTTTGTGTTTTAAAAGCACAAAACAACCCAAATAAGAACAAAAAAAATTTCGAAATTTTTGCGTTTTTTCGACTTTTTTCCAAGTATTTTTCTCAAAATTATGCTCAAAAATAACGTTTGTGTCAATTTGACCACTAAAACTTCGAAATATCGGGTTGACGTAAGCCAACTTTCTCTTCAATGTTTCTCCAGCTTTCTTTTGAGCCTACTTTCGAAAAAAT
The DNA here is from genome assembly GCA_004367855.1 of Oikopleura vanhoeffeni. NCBI lineage: Eukaryota > Metazoa > Chordata > Appendicularia > Copelata > Oikopleuridae > Oikopleura > Oikopleura vanhoeffeni. The sequence goes on along the minus strand of SCLH01000994.1, from coordinate 267,778 downwards.
AGAAGCACATTTTTTTCGGAAATTTTTTCACGTGACCTTGAAAAATTCATATTTGAGTTTGGGGTCGAAATTGCCAAAAAAACGCCACTGTAAAGTTTCTATTTGTTCTGAACTAGCTTTTGCAAAATTTTGAGCTAATTTGCAAATTTAACCTGGGAGGAGTAGGATTTTTCGAGGCGTAATGTCCAAAAAACGGTGGTTTTTTGCATGTTCTAGAAAAAATATAGCACTTATCGACAAAAACGCCACTGTAAAGTTTTGTATACTAATTATACAGGTTATGTTAAAATTTAGGTTTATTTCAAAATATAACCTCAGGTAGGAATTTCGGTTTTGGCATAGGTCTTCTTGTTTCGATAATGTGTCTGGGAGTGTATTCATGCAAAAAAAAATCTGAATTATATCCTCGATGCCCTGTTCGGCTAATATTTCATCGAGAAAATGTCAAATTAGGAACCACCATACCCTTAAGTGTTCAAATCAGTTTTAACCAATTGTTAAACTCTTAAAGAGTTACTCTTTATAAAATTGAAAAAATTTTCAAATTATGACGTCATTTTGAACGCGTACACTTTTTTTTTATTTTCGAACGAAAAATTATATTTTTGTTCCTATGAGCCGAAAGTGCTCATATTGCTGAAATGCTCAATATCGCCGAAATTTCTTTCGATTTTTTCAAAGTTAAGATTTTTCCTAGAATTTTGTTTGCACCTTGAGATCGTGATCGATAATCGCATGACTTGCCTGTTGTCCCCTTTCCCAGGACAAATTCCAAAAAATACGTTTCGTTATAATAACAATGAAATCATTTATACGATCATTTTACAGCTCTATCCACTAATTTGNATAAAATTGAAAAAAATTTCAAATTATGACGGTCATTTTAACGCGTACACTTTTATGTTCGAATACGAAAAATTATATTTTTTGTTCCTAGGAGCCGAAAGGCTATATTGCCTGAAATGCTCAATATCGCCGAAATTTCTTTCGATTTTTTTCAAATTAGGATTTTTGCCTAGAATTTTGTTTGCACCTTGAGATCGTGTCGATAATCGCTAATGACTTGCCTGTTGTTCCCCTTTCCCAGGGACAAATCCAAAAATACGTTTTCGTAAACAATAACTAATAACTCACTTTTTCTATACGAAATCATTTGACAGCTCTATCCGTCATTTTACAGCTCTATCCAATAATTTGTCAAACTGGCACTTATATGAAAAACGAACAGCTTTGAGGTTGTTTAACTGATAACTCAACTTCACCTACGCTTAATGCCAACTTCCATTAAAAAAGCCAATGGAGTCTGCATTTGTATTTCCCCGTATCTTAATGATCCTTTTGAAACGATATAGAACATAAACTTAGTAGGCCGTTAATTATTGCCAATTTTCGAGGCCCCTACATCATTATGAGGGGAAATGTTCAATTTGCATTTGCGGTGAATAAATTGGATTTACATTGCCGCGCTGTGCATTAAAATTCATGTATATTTTTCGAAAACAGATGGGCCCGCTCCAGCGCCGCTTTTTCTGGAGGGAAAAAAATTATGAAATATGCACCACAATCTGTCAAAATTTTAAATTTATTGCCAGTCTTAATTGATTCATTTCACATCTTAATGTAAATGGATTTTGGACACAATGTCATAAATTTTTGTTAAACAATAATTTTAAAATAACATAATGTATAAGCCTTAACGATAATTAACCCTTTTTACGATTTTATGCCACCAAAAAGAGTGTTGCCTGGCTTCTTTACGATAACACATAATTTACGATTAATAGGGGAGGGTCGAGTGGCCGGGCGGGTGTGGGTAGTTAATATAGTACGTAGTATTCCTATTCGAGTACAGTAATCAAATTGCAAGGTAAAAATACAACCATTGTGTGCTGATTCAGGGTGTTGGCTAGATATAAGGGGGTGGGCAGGGAAGGCATCCCGAGCAGAATTATTTCAAGATTCGTTCGGTTCGGAAATTTTGGGCATTTCAAAATTTTACAAGAATCGGATCGGATTGCAAAACAAAGGAAGGAGACCTCGAGCGCCGCCCACGTTATCGCTCTAGTTCCGCGACTCGGAGAGATGAAACTTGTCCTCACACCCTGATTATAAACTGACCCAACTCCTGAATTCAACACACAATTCGGTTTGTTTTGTTGTACCTTGGGCCATTTTTGATCTACTTCGTTACTCGGATAGGTATACGTATGTGGTTTTTTTTTCGTGCGACAAAAAGTAACAATCAGGAGATTCTTCCCAAATTATGGCAATTTCTCCGGAACTTTGAGATTCTGTTCGCACGAAAAAAAAAAAACACATTACTGTATATAATACGTATTATTTAATTATATAAGTATTTCTTGAGAAATTTACCCGTATTATAAGTACGTATTAATTAAATGAAATACTAAAATAATATTTTGAGGATTTAGGGTCTTTGTTTTATAGAATATTTAGCACCAAATAACTTATAAATTTGAAATTTTCGGTGTTAAAAAATGTGGTCCGGCTGAAACTACCTAAAGAATCATGTATTCTTCTCAGGTCAAATTTCTACGTCTGCTTCAAAAAGTTCAAAGGCCTGCTCGGGCCACAATTCATAGGGTTTTGACCCTTTTCAAAACCTTAAAAGTTCAATATTTTTGCCGCCTAGTGCGTGACTGAACAATTTAAATTGGTCATTTTGTATTGGTTAGATCGATTGTTTTGATTAGTATAAGTGAAAAGTTATGACTTATGTCAAGATAGCAAAGCACTTGAAATTAAAAAAAGTATTATTAAAAAGGTGTTAAATTTTGTCCGCCAGACGAAGTAATTTTGACACCATGTCAATTAATTTCTTCATTTGTAAAGGCACAATGCTACCATTACAAGTCTAATTTGCTATTTTCATAAAACATTAATTTCAACAGAAATTTGAAATTAAAAAATTTAATTGTCAATATTTTTGACATTAAAAAATTAATTTTCAGATACAATTTTGAAATTAAAATTAATTTCGAATTAATTTGTAAATTAAACGATTATTTTACTATATTGAGGACCCATTATCGATCCAAAACACCGATAATGTAGAAAAATCAAATTATACCAATATGGATTTGAACATTATGAGGGGATATGTTCTATTTGACAATTTGCGTGAATAAATTTGAATTGTGAATTGTGTGCTATGTTCTATATTTTCGGAAAAAAAGATCGGGGCGCCAGCCCGTTATCTGAAGAAAAAATTATGAAATTTATTGATGCACACAATGTCAAAATTTAAATTTTTGCAATGTCAAATAGATCATTTTTCACATAATGTTCAATATATTTTTGGACACAATGTTCAATAAATTTTGTTAAATATAATTTAAAATATAAAAAAATATTTGAAGCTTAAGTGTTTTAACAGGATGGTTATTTAAGCCTTTTTACAGATTTTTTATGCAAAAAGAGTGTTGCCCTGCTTAACGTAACATTAAATAGGCGGGTAGATGGTCAGAATATCTACGCGATTATTAATAAATAAATTTAATTTCTTTGATATTCCCCTCGCTTCTGGCGCCTTGTACTTATTGTCTCTAAGCAAATTTCCGGGAACCAACTACATCAATTTAAATTCAAGGCAATGGTTCATTGTAATATATGTGAAAAACAAAAAAAAAGTTTTCGAGCGGATTTCAAGAAGGAATTTGGAATTTGAGTGACTTTAAAACAAAGGTTTTAGACGTTTCTACTTGTATTTTTAAAGAGAATATTAAATAACAAAAAAAAGTTATTTGCGGTACTGTTATTAACGGTGAGGTCTCACAAGATAAATGTATTCAATAATAAATGGTCCCGAAATATTTTATCGAAAGTGTTTACTGGTTTGTTCCCTTAGCGCGCCACTGGTGGTTTCTGGACCGCAGAGCAGGGACATGTCCATTGTCATTTTTTTTTGCTTAATTAACTATTGGTCAAAATTTTCAGAAATTAAGTTCGCGAGGGCGGACTCCCTTTAAGGTCTTGTTTATATATTCAATGATACTTTAGCACAAGATAAATTTTATAAACTTTGAAATTTTCGTTGTGCAGGTCAAAAATAAGTCATGAAAAAAAATATGACGGTCGTAAGTAGAGAATTAATTAACTTTGTGGGCACCTTTTACCACGGATCCGTCCAAATTATGTTGGATCGTTATACAAATTGCAGCTTCCCAGAACAGCATTTTTATTGTCAACTTTTTTCCACAACTCAAAGAGTAAGGATCGATCTTGCGTATACCAGTTTTTTATGCCAGAAAGATAACCTTTAAAGTCGCCAAAAGTCACATGTTTGAATTTATTCCCCAGTTTGGCTTATAAAAATAAATGAGAAATTTTCCTATATGCAATTGTTATAAATTAATTTGACTGTGACTTAAACAATACGGAGGATTCCGAAAATGTGAACGTTTCATTTTCAATATCGTTTTGTTTAAATCAGTCTTTATTTTTTATTTCAACTTACACTTGAGTTTTTTTTTCACAAATTTATGTTTGGCATCATTGAAAAACAGTTTTGCGTCAAAAATTGTGTCCGATATTTTCTGCAACAAAAAAAACATCTTTCCAAATTTGTTTTGGCTCCAGTGAAATTAACTGCGTTCCTTATCGGATTCCAGATTTTCTTCCAAAATTGCTGAAAAGTGGGACAAGGATTTTTTTTATTTTACAAAAAGTCGCGCCCGAAATTAGCATTTCTTTATTAAAAATTATAGGGCTGAAAATGGGCACGCACTGTATTTTTTGTCCGAAACATTTATTGGTTTGAATATATGATATAAGTTCCTATCTTTTTAAAAACCCTTGGACACCACCTTGGTAGCTGCTTTCAAAATGGCATAAAACTCTTTTTTTGCAGGACGTCCGGCGGCCAGTGTTATAGTGCAATTTCCATAAAAACCAACGTTGTTAAGTCGCCTTATGTGTCTCTCCATAATAATTTTTGAATGATTTAATATTCATGGCCCTTGTTTTTGCCTCTTGATTGAAGCCCTGCTGGTATTTTTTGAAAAAAAGTGTTAATAGTTTTTAGCCGCCAGGACGAACTTATTTTTGAACACTATGTCAATTACTTTGTGGCATTTGTAAGGCAAAATGTACCAAACTAGTCTTATTTGATTTTCAATAAAAGTGAATTAAAAAATTATTGTCTCAATAATTTCTGTCATTAAAAATATTATTTCAACGTAAATTTAAAATTAAAATTAATTTCGATTAATGGTATGACATTAAACATTTATTAGTGATCATTGAGGACATTATCGCGTGTTTTAATATCGATTTATCGATGTTTTTTTTAAAATTAATTTCGTATTTATCTATGACATTAAACAATATATTGCTGATATTGAGGACATTATCGATTTAATATTTTCAAGTTTTAAAAATTAAATGTTAAACAGTAATTTTCTCATAATTCTTACATTAAAAATTATTTCACATAACTTCGATTAAAAATAAATTTCGATTATTTATTGACATTAAACATTATTTTGCCGATGTAAAGACATTACCGATTTATAATTCATTAATGTTACTAACATCAAAATACACTTACTATCAATTTGACATTATGAGCGAAAATTACTTTTGTGTTAACCTCCTTGCGGACATTTTCTCAATTCTTATAATGTTGTCGAAAATGTTGATAAATCGAAAGCTCAACAGATTTTAGATTTTCTAAATGCAAAAAAAGATATAATAACAATGAACCTGATTGTGTTGCCAGTGGCAACTTGCCACGATGTATGATTGTTATTTTATAATAATAATTATAAGTGTACATTTTAATTATAAATAATTTTAGGTCTGTAGACAGTCGAAGACGAAATAGTCACAATTCTGCAGTAGTCTCTCGTTTTGAACTTAGATTTCCCTCTCGATTCGGTGGCCAAACTTTGGAAAGAGCTGCGGCGGAAATTATAGAAGAAGAAGAGTATCACTCTACTAAAAACGATAGGACAGTGAATTATAGAAAATGCATCTGTCCCTTTGTTTTAGGGATAGTCCTCATGTTCACTGGAATTGCACTCCGTAAGTTTTTGTATTTTGATAATAACTTAGTTATCAAGAAACTTAATTCTAAATGGGGTGGTTAAACCTGAATTCTGACATGTTTGAATGTATCGTATGGACTGAACAGATGTCCACCTTTGATAAAAACCAACTTGAATTAACTTGCCCCTCAAATACGGCCCCTTAAACCTCTCACTCATGGCGCCATTTAAAATAACACCTGCAGATTAAAACCCAGAAACTGCAGGTTGGTTCTGAATGAATCACTTTTTAGGAAATAATTTTCTGAATCTGCTGCATTTTCAATTTTTGAACTGACGCCCTGAGTAAATTTTTATTTTATTTATAGTGATTTTGATAAATTCCGTAGATTAGGTTCTTTTTTCGGAAACACCTGTAGATTAAAGCCCGAAAATTGCAGGTTGTTTCTGAGTGAATCATTTTTTAGCCAATTTGTAAATGTCACTTTTCTACAGGGTGAATAGAGCCGAAATGTAAATTTAATAATATAAAAGTTTAAGTCTATCCTTAACTTCGGGGACTGAAGAACAATAAAGTTGCTAGCACTTTTACTTTTCCCGTAATAAGCGCTCAAAGTTGAGCCATAAAAGTGTATTTCATGACTGAGAGGGTTAATACGTCCGAGCTTTCGTTTAAAAAAAAGTTTCTTACGTAGAAAATTTGACCACCAATTAGCGCGTTCTATTATCTTCCAGCCTATTGATGAGGTGAAAAATCATGCTTTTTCCACTTAATTTCATTTTTGTTAATTATCTTTGATTTTTCGCACCATAATCGGCCATAATAAATAATTTTAAATTTTAGTGTCTGAATTATTAAAATCAGCAATGAGGATTACCAGTGGTAATTTATCACTTAAAATTTATAAGTAAAAATGTATATTTACCATTGTTTCATCAAAAAATAAAGCGATTCATTCGCTAGTAGCGCGAGTCGCTAGAACGTATGGGGTATTTAAAAATTAAGTATAAATTAAGTATTTCCGTCGGTCGAATTATTATGGCCATCTAGACTTGAAAAAACATTTAAAATACCGTTAAAATTAATTTCGATAACCGGTAATTTGACCGGTAAAAGATTTTTGCCTGTTTTCTAAGGTTAAATTTATTTTTTCAGTCGCTATTGGTCTTGCTGTCCGCGGTAAATTTGATATTCTTGGCTACCTCGGTGGAATTTGTATTTTATTAGCTTTAATGTTTATGATTTTCTGGTACATTTGCAGTCTTGAAGTAGAAGATAGGGAAATGCCAAAAATAATACTGCCAAAGAAATCTAAAGCGCCACCTCATGTAAGTAAAAATTTTGTAAGAAGGTTTCTTTCTAGAAAGGTTTCATTGTTTTAGAGTAATTATTTATTCCAGTTTTTACAAGGGTGAAGTTAACTCAGTAAAAACGCAAAAATTAAATATAAGAATTCACCGTGCCGCTTTTATCAGAATCTTCAGGATAGACTGATTTGTTCAGAGAAATATAAAGAGTGAGTTTGAAATAACCCTTTATGGTTATATTAACTAATGAACATTGCTAGAAAAGACAAGTGTGACCAAAAACAAGATTTATTTAAAACTCAGTTTATTTGATAGCAAATTAAAGTTAACTCGCAGGTTTTATAAGAGTGTAGACCACTAGGTGTTTAACAGTCAGCCGGTCAGTTAACCGTGAAGTTAACTGACCGTAAAGGTTATTTACTGCAAATTAAGATTAAGTTTGATGATTTATAGCAGCTGATAAAATCTAAGCAATAAAAGATTTTATCATAATGGTAACATTCAAGTTCATCGAACATAATAATTTAGGGGTCGACCCATTTGCGCTGGTTTTTTCGAGACGATGGCATTTTGCACTATGCGCGGCAAAGTGGTTTTTTGAAAGCGGCTTTTTGCAAAGCGGCGACTACGATGGGCCATCGTCGATGGCCAACGACTAGCAAACAAAATATTTTGTCTTTAGCGGATATTATTTACTCAAATTTATTCTAAAATAGTTGATGAAGATAATCTGTTAATTGACATTATGTTTATATATTTCCTTAAAAATCAAGCTTAATTCGGACGATGATAATTTAGCACCCTTTTAAGGGGGTAGCAGCGATGTGGCAGATTGGTACATTTTTTCGGAGTGATTTTTGAAAGAAAAAAAAATGTGAAAAATTTTTATTTTATTTTTTATCTTAAAAGAAAGTGTTCATACTTGCAAATGTTTATATTTTTAAATTTTTTACATACTTAAGTATCTGTAAAAATATCAAAAACCACTTTTCATTACAACTTCATTTCCAACTTGACCCGACGTGGGATTTTTTTTTAAAGGCGATATTCATAAACTTCAGATATTGTCGGGTGTAATGCACTAATTAGTGGGAGAATCATTATCCACATGCAAAAATTTCTTAAATATGAAAGTTTTTTTTTCATGAAAAATAGAGAAAAACAGCTTTTTAGGAAAAAAAATTGACCTTCAATTGAGTTTAAATATAAAAAAATGTCCTGACTTTTAAAAATTAAGTAGCCTNATAAAATTGAAAAAAATTTCAAATTATGACGGTCATTTTAACGCGTACACTTTTATGTTCGAATACGAAAAATTATATTTTTTGTTCCTAGGAGCCGAAAGGCTATATTGCCTGAAATGCTCAATATCGCCGAAATTTCTTTCGATTTTTTTCAAATTAGGATTTTTGCCTAGAATTTTGTTTGCACCTTGAGATCGTGTCGATAATCGCTAATGACTTGCCTGTTGTTCCCCTTTCCCAGGGACAAATCCAAAAATACGTTTTCGTAAACAATAACTAATAACTCACTTTTTCTATACGAAATCATTTGACAGCTCTATCCGTCATTTTACAGCTCTATCCAATAATTTGTCAAACTGGCACTTATATGAAAAACGAACAGCTTTGAGGTTGTTTAACTGATAACTCAACTTCACCTACGCTTAATGCCAACTTCCATTAAAAAAGCCAATGGAGTCTGCATTTGTATTTCCCCGTATCTTAATGATCCTTTTGAAACGATATAGAACATAAACTTAGTAGGCCGTTAATTATTGCCAATTTTCGAGGCCCCTACATCATTATGAGGGGAAATGTTCAATTTGCATTTGCGGTGAATAAATTGGATTTACATTGCCGCGCTGTGCATTAAAATTCATGTATATTTTTCGAAAACAGATGGGCCCGCTCCAGCGCCGCTTTTTCTGGAGGGAAAAAAATTATGAAATATGCACCACAATCTGTCAAAATTTTAAATTTATTGCCAGTCTTAATTGATTCATTTCACATCTTAATGTAAATGGATTTTGGACACAATGTCATAAATTTTTGTTAAACAATAATTTTAAAATAACATAATGTATAAGCCTTAACGATAATTAACCCTTTTTACGATTTTATGCCACCAAAAAGAGTGTTGCCTGGCTTCTTTACGATAACACATAATTTACGATTAATAGGGGAGGGTCGAGTGGCCGGGCGGGTGTGGGTAGTTAATATAGTACGTAGTATTCCTATTCGAGTACAGTAATCAAATTGCAAGGTAAAAATACAACCATTGTGTGCTGATTCAGGGTGTTGGCTAGATATAAGGGGGTGGGCAGGGAAGGCATCCCGAGCAGAATTATTTCAAGATTCGTTCGGTTCGGAAATTTTGGGCATTTCAAAATTTTACAAGAATCGGATCGGATTGCAAAACAAAGGAAGGAGACCTCGAGCGCCGCCCACGTTATCGCTCTAGTTCCGCGACTCGGAGAGATGAAACTTGTCCTCACACCCTGATTATAAACTGACCCAACTCCTGAATTCAACACACAATTCGGTTTGTTTTGTTGTACCTTGGGCCATTTTTGATCTACTTCGTTACTCGGATAGGTATACGTATGTGGTTTTTTTTTCGTGCGACAAAAAGTAACAATCAGGAGATTCTTCCCAAATTATGGCAATTTCTCCGGAACTTTGAGATTCTGTTCGCACGAAAAAAAAAAAACACATTACTGTATATAATACGTATTATTTAATTATATAAGTATTTCTTGAGAAATTTACCCGTATTATAAGTACGTATTAATTAAATGAAATACTAAAATAATATTTTGAGGATTTAGGGTCTTTGTTTTATAGAATATTTAGCACCAAATAACTTATAAATTTGAAATTTTCGGTGTTAAAAAATGTGGTCCGGCTGAAACTACCTAAAGAATCATGTATTCTTCTCAGGTCAAATTTCTACGTCTGCTTCAAAAAGTTCAAAGGCCTGCTCGGGCCACAATTCATAGGGTTTTGACCCTTTTCAAAACCTTAAAAGTTCAATATTTTTGCCGCCTAGTGCGTGACTGAACAATTTAAATTGGTCATTTTGTATTGGTTAGATCGATTGTTTTGATTAGTATAAGTGAAAAGTTATGACTTATGTCAAGATAGCAAAGCACTTGAAATTAAAAAAAGTATTATTAAAAAGGTGTTAAATTTTGTCCGCCAGACGAAGTAATTTTGACACCATGTCAATTAATTTCTTCATTTGTAAAGGCACAATGCTACCATTACAAGTCTAATTTGCTATTTTCATAAAACATTAATTTCAACAGAAATTTGAAATTAAAAAATTTAATTGTCAATATTTTTGACATTAAAAAATTAATTTTCAGATACAATTTTGAAATTAAAATTAATTTCGAATTAATTTGTAAATTAAACGATTATTTTACTATATTGAGGACCCATTATCGATCCAAAACACCGATAATGTAGAAAAATCAAATTATACCAATATGGATTTGAACATTATGAGGGGATATGTTCTATTTGACAATTTGCGTGAATAAATTTGAATTGTGAATTGTGTGCTATGTTCTATATTTTCGGAAAAAAAGATCGGGGCGCCAGCCCGTTATCTGAAGAAAAAATTATGAAATTTATTGATGCACACAATGTCAAAATTTAAATTTTTGCAATGTCAAATAGATCATTTTTCACATAATGTTCAATATATTTTTGGACACAATGTTCAATAAATTTTGTTAAATATAATTTAAAATATAAAAAAATATTTGAAGCTTAAGTGTTTTAACAGGATGGTTATTTAAGCCTTTTTACAGATTTTTTATGCAAAAAGAGTGTTGCCCTGCTTAACGTAACATTAAATAGGCGGGTAGATGGTCAGAATATCTACGCGATTATTAATAAATAAATTTAATTTCTTTGATATTCCCCTCGCTTCTGGCGCCTTGTACTTATTGTCTCTAAGCAAATTTCCGGGAACCAACTACATCAATTTAAATTCAAGGCAATGGTTCATTGTAATATATGTGAAAAACAAAAAAAAAGTTTTCGAGCGGATTTCAAGAAGGAATTTGGAATTTGAGTGACTTTAAAACAAAGGTTTTAGACGTTTCTACTTGTATTTTTAAAGAGAATATTAAATAACAAAAAAAAGTTATTTGCGGTACTGTTATTAACGGTGAGGTCTCACAAGATAAATGTATTCAATAATAAATGGTCCCGAAATATTTTATCGAAAGTGTTTACTGGTTTGTTCCCTTAGCGCGCCACTGGTGGTTTCTGGACCGCAGAGCAGGGACATGTCCATTGTCATTTTTTTTTGCTTAATTAACTATTGGTCAAAATTTTCAGAAATTAAGTTCGCGAGGGCGGACTCCCTTTAAGGTCTTGTTTATATATTCAATGATACTTTAGCACAAGATAAATTTTATAAACTTTGAAATTTTCGTTGTGCAGGTCAAAAATAAGTCATGAAAAAAAATATGACGGTCGTAAGTAGAGAATTAATTAACTTTGTGGGCACCTTTTACCACGGATCCGTCCAAATTATGTTGGATCGTTATACAAATTGCAGCTTCCCAGAACAGCATTTTTATTGTCAACTTTTTTCCACAACTCAAAGAGTAAGGATCGATCTTGCGTATACCAGTTTTTTATGCCAGAAAGATAACCTTTAAAGTCGCCAAAAGTCACATGTTTGAATTTATTCCCCAGTTTGGCTTATAAAAATAAATGAGAAATTTTCCTATATGCAATTGTTATAAATTAATTTGACTGTGACTTAAACAATACGGAGGATTCCGAAAATGTGAACGTTTCATTTTCAATATCGTTTTGTTTAAATCAGTCTTTATTTTTTATTTCAACTTACACTTGAGTTTTTTTTTCACAAATTTATGTTTGGCATCATTGAAAAACAGTTTTGCGTCAAAAATTGTGTCCGATATTTTCTGCAACAAAAAAAACATCTTTCCAAATTTGTTTTGGCTCCAGTGAAATTAACTGCGTTCCTTATCGGATTCCAGATTTTCTTCCAAAATTGCTGAAAAGTGGGACAAGGATTTTTTTTATTTTACAAAAAGTCGCGCCCGAAATTAGCATTTCTTTATTAAAAATTATAGGGCTGAAAATGGGCACGCACTGTATTTTTTGTCCGAAACATTTATTGGTTTGAATATATGATATAAGTTCCTATCTTTTTAAAAACCCTTGGACACCACCTTGGTAGCTGCTTTCAAAATGGCATAAAACTCTTTTTTTGCAGGACGTCCGGCGGCCAGTGTTATAGTGCAATTTCCATAAAAACCAACGTTGTTAAGTCGCCTTATGTGTCTCTCCATAATAATTTTTGAATGATTTAATATTCATGGCCCTTGTTTTTGCCTCTTGATTGAAGCCCTGCTGGTATTTTTTGAAAAAAAGTGTTAATAGTTTTTAGCCGCCAGGACGAACTTATTTTTGAACACTATGTCAATTACTTTGTGGCATTTGTAAGGCAAAATGTACCAAACTAGTCTTATTTGATTTTCAATAAAAGTGAATTAAAAAATTATTGTCTCAATAATTTCTGTCATTAAAAATATTATTTCAACGTAAATTTAAAATTAAAATTAATTTCGATTAATGGTATGACATTAAACATTTATTAGTGATCATTGAGGACATTATCGCGTGTTTTAATATCGATTTATCGATGTTTTTTTTAAAATTAATTTCGTATTTATCTATGACATTAAACAATATATTGCTGATATTGAGGACATTATCGATTTAATATTTTCAAGTTTTAAAAATTAAATGTTAAACAGTAATTTTCTCATAATTCTTACATTAAAAATTATTTCACATAACTTCGATTAAAAATAAATTTCGATTATTTATTGACATTAAACATTATTTTGCCGATGTAAAGACATTACCGATTTATAATTCATTAATGTTACTAACATCAAAATACACTTACTATCAATTTGACATTATGAGCGAAAATTACTTTTGTGTTAACCTCCTTGCGGACATTTTCTCAATTCTTATAATGTTGTCGAAAATGTTGATAAATCGAAAGCTCAACAGATTTTAGAAATTTTTCTAATATGCCAAAAAAAAGTATAATACAATGAACCTGATGTCGTTGCCAGTGGCCAACTGCCATCGATGTTGATGTGTTATTTTATAATTAATAATTATAAGCTGTACATTATTTATAAATAATTTTATGGTCTGTGACAGTTCGAAGACTAAATTGTGTGTAGTCACAATTCATGCAGTTGTCTCTCGTTTTGAACTTTAGGATTTCCCTCTTCCGATTTCGGTTGGCCACTTTGGAAAGAGCTGCCGGCGGAACTTATTAGAAGAAGAAGAGATCCTCTTACTAAAACGTAGGACAGTTATTATAGAAATGCATCTGTCCCTTTGTTTAGGATAGTCCTCATGTTCACTGGATTGCACTTCCGTAGTTTTTGTATTTGATAAATAACTTGTTATCAAGAAACTTAATCGAAATGGGTGGTTAAACCTGATTCTTGACATGTTTGAATGTATTCGTATGGACTGAACAGATGTGCCACCTAGTTTGATAAAAACAACTTGCCATTAACTTGCCCCCTTTCAAATTACGTCCCCTTAACCTTCTCACTCATGGCGCCCATTTTAAAAAACACCTGCAGAATTAAAACCAGAAACTGCAGGTTGGTTCTGATTGATCACTTTTTAGGAAATAATTTTCTGGAATCTGCTGCATTTTCAATTTTTTGAACTGACGCCCTAGTAAATTTTTATTTATTTAGTTAGTGATTTTGATAAATTCCGTAGTATTTAGGTTCTTTTTTCGGAAACACCTGTTAGATTCAGCCCGAAAATGCAGGTTGTTTCTGAGTGAATCATTTTTAGCCAATTTTGTAAATTGTCACTTTTACAGGGTGAATAGAGCCGAAATGGGAACATTTAATAATATAAAAAGTTTAAGTCTATCCTTAACCTTCGGGGACTGAGAACAATAAGTTAGCTAGGCGACTTTTGACTTTTTCCGTAATAGCGCTCAAAGTTGGGAGCCATAAAAAGGTTATTTCATGACTCGAGAGGTTATACGTCCGGACTTTTTCGGTTTTTAAAAAAAAGTTTCTTACGTAAGAATTTTGACACCCAATTAGCGCGTGCTATTATCTGTCCAGCCTATTGATGAGGTGGAAAATCAAGCTTTTTCCACTTAATTTCATTTTGTTAATTATCTTTGATTTTCGCACCCATAATCGGCCATAATAAATAATTTTAAATTTTCAGGTGTCTTGTTATTAAAGATTCAGCAATGAGGATTACCTAGTGTAATTTATTCACTTAATTTATAAGGGTAAAAAATGATTTACCATTTGTTTCATCAAAAAATAAAGCGATTTCATTCGCTAAGTAGCGCGAGTCGCTAGACGTATGGGGTAATTTTAAAAATTAGTATAAATTAAGTATTTCCGTCGGTCGAATTATTATGCCTCTAGACTTGAAAACAAACATTTAAAATACCGTTAAAATTAAATTTCGATTAACCGGTAATTTGACCGGTAAAAGATTTTTGCCTGTGTCTAAGTTTAAAATTTATTTTTTCCAGTCGCCTATTGGTCTTGCTGTCCGCCGTTAAATTTGATTATTTCTTGGGCTTCCTCGGTGGAAATTTGTTATTTTATTAGCTTTAATGTTTATGATTTTCTGGTACATTTGCCAGTCTTGAAAGTAGATAGGGAAATGCCAAAAATAATACTTGCAAAGGAAATCTAAAGCGCCCCCTCATTGTAAGTTAATTTTTGTAAGAAAGGTTTCTTTCTAGAAAGGTTTCATTGGTTTTAGGTAATTATTTTATTTCCAGTTTTTACAGGGTGAAGTAACTCCCAGTAAACGCAAAATTAAATATAAAGAATTCCGTGCCCGCTTTTATCAGATCTTCAGGATAGATAATTTGTCAGGAATTATAAAGAGTGAGTTTGAAATAACCCTTATGGTTATATTAACTAATACATTGCTGAAAAGACAGTTGTGTGACCAAAAACAAGATTTATTTACAACTCAGTTTTCATTGATAGCAAAAAGTTAACTCGCAGGTTTTATAGAGTGTAGACCACTAGGTGATTTAACAGTCAGGCCGGTCAGTTAACCGTTGAAGTTATGACGCGTAAAGGTTATTGACTGCAATTAAGATTAAGTTTTGATGATTTTATAGCAGCTGCTGATAAAATCTAGGCTAATAAAAGATTTTATCAATGGTAACATTTCAAGTTCATCAAAAATAATAATTTGGGTCGACCCATTTGCGGTGGTTTTTTCGAGCCGATGGCATTTTTGCACTCATGCGCGGCAAAAGTGTGGTTTTTTGAAGCGGCTGGTTTTGCAAAAGCGCCGACTACGATGGGCATCGTCGATGGCCAACGACTAGCAAACAAGAATATTTGACTTTAGCGGATATTATTTTACTCACATTTATTCTAAAATTAGTTGATGAAGAAATCTGTTAATTGACATTATGTTTATATAATTTCCTTAAAAATTCAGCTTAATTCGGACGATGATTCAATTTAGCACCTTTTTAAAGATATGATTATCATAAAGAAATAAATTTAAAATATTGTTGTTTTTCCAAATCTAAAAGAATTTTCTTGGTAGTGAATTATAATATAATTTATATCTAAAAGCGATGAAAATATTTGATGGTCACATATTTTAGAAAGCAGTCTTTATATGCCGATTTTTATGAGAAAAATCACATTTTCCCAGCAGTACAATCGTTAAGAAAAAATTCAAATCATGTTTAACCAGA
>SCLH01000994.1:235129-251639 GCA_004367855.1 Oikopleura vanhoeffeni | reverse complement strand
ATAAAATTGAAAAAAATTTCAAATTATGACGGTCATTTTAACGCGTACACTTTTATGTTCGAATACGAAAAATTATATTTTTTGTTCCTAGGAGCCGAAAGGCTATATTGCCTGAAATGCTCAATATCGCCGAAATTTCTTTCGATTTTTTTCAAATTAGGATTTTTGCCTAGAATTTTGTTTGCACCTTGAGATCGTGTCGATAATCGCTAATGACTTGCCTGTTGTTCCCCTTTCCCAGGGACAAATCCAAAAATACGTTTTCGTAAACAATAACTAATAACTCACTTTTTCTATACGAAATCATTTGACAGCTCTATCCGTCATTTTACAGCTCTATCCAATAATTTGTCAAACTGGCACTTATATGAAAAACGAACAGCTTTGAGGTTGTTTAACTGATAACTCAACTTCACCTACGCTTAATGCCAACTTCCATTAAAAAAGCCAATGGAGTCTGCATTTGTATTTCCCCGTATCTTAATGATCCTTTTGAAACGATATAGAACATAAACTTAGTAGGCCGTTAATTATTGCCAATTTTCGAGGCCCCTACATCATTATGAGGGGAAATGTTCAATTTGCATTTGCGGTGAATAAATTGGATTTACATTGCCGCGCTGTGCATTAAAATTCATGTATATTTTTCGAAAACAGATGGGCCCGCTCCAGCGCCGCTTTTTCTGGAGGGAAAAAAATTATGAAATATGCACCACAATCTGTCAAAATTTTAAATTTATTGCCAGTCTTAATTGATTCATTTCACATCTTAATGTAAATGGATTTTGGACACAATGTCATAAATTTTTGTTAAACAATAATTTTAAAATAACATAATGTATAAGCCTTAACGATAATTAACCCTTTTTACGATTTTATGCCACCAAAAAGAGTGTTGCCTGGCTTCTTTACGATAACACATAATTTACGATTAATAGGGGAGGGTCGAGTGGCCGGGCGGGTGTGGGTAGTTAATATAGTACGTAGTATTCCTATTCGAGTACAGTAATCAAATTGCAAGGTAAAAATACAACCATTGTGTGCTGATTCAGGGTGTTGGCTAGATATAAGGGGGTGGGCAGGGAAGGCATCCCGAGCAGAATTATTTCAAGATTCGTTCGGTTCGGAAATTTTGGGCATTTCAAAATTTTACAAGAATCGGATCGGATTGCAAAACAAAGGAAGGAGACCTCGAGCGCCGCCCACGTTATCGCTCTAGTTCCGCGACTCGGAGAGATGAAACTTGTCCTCACACCCTGATTATAAACTGACCCAACTCCTGAATTCAACACACAATTCGGTTTGTTTTGTTGTACCTTGGGCCATTTTTGATCTACTTCGTTACTCGGATAGGTATACGTATGTGGTTTTTTTTTCGTGCGACAAAAAGTAACAATCAGGAGATTCTTCCCAAATTATGGCAATTTCTCCGGAACTTTGAGATTCTGTTCGCACGAAAAAAAAAAAACACATTACTGTATATAATACGTATTATTTAATTATATAAGTATTTCTTGAGAAATTTACCCGTATTATAAGTACGTATTAATTAAATGAAATACTAAAATAATATTTTGAGGATTTAGGGTCTTTGTTTTATAGAATATTTAGCACCAAATAACTTATAAATTTGAAATTTTCGGTGTTAAAAAATGTGGTCCGGCTGAAACTACCTAAAGAATCATGTATTCTTCTCAGGTCAAATTTCTACGTCTGCTTCAAAAAGTTCAAAGGCCTGCTCGGGCCACAATTCATAGGGTTTTGACCCTTTTCAAAACCTTAAAAGTTCAATATTTTTGCCGCCTAGTGCGTGACTGAACAATTTAAATTGGTCATTTTGTATTGGTTAGATCGATTGTTTTGATTAGTATAAGTGAAAAGTTATGACTTATGTCAAGATAGCAAAGCACTTGAAATTAAAAAAAGTATTATTAAAAAGGTGTTAAATTTTGTCCGCCAGACGAAGTAATTTTGACACCATGTCAATTAATTTCTTCATTTGTAAAGGCACAATGCTACCATTACAAGTCTAATTTGCTATTTTCATAAAACATTAATTTCAACAGAAATTTGAAATTAAAAAATTTAATTGTCAATATTTTTGACATTAAAAAATTAATTTTCAGATACAATTTTGAAATTAAAATTAATTTCGAATTAATTTGTAAATTAAACGATTATTTTACTATATTGAGGACCCATTATCGATCCAAAACACCGATAATGTAGAAAAATCAAATTATACCAATATGGATTTGAACATTATGAGGGGATATGTTCTATTTGACAATTTGCGTGAATAAATTTGAATTGTGAATTGTGTGCTATGTTCTATATTTTCGGAAAAAAAGATCGGGGCGCCAGCCCGTTATCTGAAGAAAAAATTATGAAATTTATTGATGCACACAATGTCAAAATTTAAATTTTTGCAATGTCAAATAGATCATTTTTCACATAATGTTCAATATATTTTTGGACACAATGTTCAATAAATTTTGTTAAATATAATTTAAAATATAAAAAAATATTTGAAGCTTAAGTGTTTTAACAGGATGGTTATTTAAGCCTTTTTACAGATTTTTTATGCAAAAAGAGTGTTGCCCTGCTTAACGTAACATTAAATAGGCGGGTAGATGGTCAGAATATCTACGCGATTATTAATAAATAAATTTAATTTCTTTGATATTCCCCTCGCTTCTGGCGCCTTGTACTTATTGTCTCTAAGCAAATTTCCGGGAACCAACTACATCAATTTAAATTCAAGGCAATGGTTCATTGTAATATATGTGAAAAACAAAAAAAAAGTTTTCGAGCGGATTTCAAGAAGGAATTTGGAATTTGAGTGACTTTAAAACAAAGGTTTTAGACGTTTCTACTTGTATTTTTAAAGAGAATATTAAATAACAAAAAAAAGTTATTTGCGGTACTGTTATTAACGGTGAGGTCTCACAAGATAAATGTATTCAATAATAAATGGTCCCGAAATATTTTATCGAAAGTGTTTACTGGTTTGTTCCCTTAGCGCGCCACTGGTGGTTTCTGGACCGCAGAGCAGGGACATGTCCATTGTCATTTTTTTTTGCTTAATTAACTATTGGTCAAAATTTTCAGAAATTAAGTTCGCGAGGGCGGACTCCCTTTAAGGTCTTGTTTATATATTCAATGATACTTTAGCACAAGATAAATTTTATAAACTTTGAAATTTTCGTTGTGCAGGTCAAAAATAAGTCATGAAAAAAAATATGACGGTCGTAAGTAGAGAATTAATTAACTTTGTGGGCACCTTTTACCACGGATCCGTCCAAATTATGTTGGATCGTTATACAAATTGCAGCTTCCCAGAACAGCATTTTTATTGTCAACTTTTTTCCACAACTCAAAGAGTAAGGATCGATCTTGCGTATACCAGTTTTTTATGCCAGAAAGATAACCTTTAAAGTCGCCAAAAGTCACATGTTTGAATTTATTCCCCAGTTTGGCTTATAAAAATAAATGAGAAATTTTCCTATATGCAATTGTTATAAATTAATTTGACTGTGACTTAAACAATACGGAGGATTCCGAAAATGTGAACGTTTCATTTTCAATATCGTTTTGTTTAAATCAGTCTTTATTTTTTATTTCAACTTACACTTGAGTTTTTTTTTCACAAATTTATGTTTGGCATCATTGAAAAACAGTTTTGCGTCAAAAATTGTGTCCGATATTTTCTGCAACAAAAAAAACATCTTTCCAAATTTGTTTTGGCTCCAGTGAAATTAACTGCGTTCCTTATCGGATTCCAGATTTTCTTCCAAAATTGCTGAAAAGTGGGACAAGGATTTTTTTTATTTTACAAAAAGTCGCGCCCGAAATTAGCATTTCTTTATTAAAAATTATAGGGCTGAAAATGGGCACGCACTGTATTTTTTGTCCGAAACATTTATTGGTTTGAATATATGATATAAGTTCCTATCTTTTTAAAAACCCTTGGACACCACCTTGGTAGCTGCTTTCAAAATGGCATAAAACTCTTTTTTTGCAGGACGTCCGGCGGCCAGTGTTATAGTGCAATTTCCATAAAAACCAACGTTGTTAAGTCGCCTTATGTGTCTCTCCATAATAATTTTTGAATGATTTAATATTCATGGCCCTTGTTTTTGCCTCTTGATTGAAGCCCTGCTGGTATTTTTTGAAAAAAAGTGTTAATAGTTTTTAGCCGCCAGGACGAACTTATTTTTGAACACTATGTCAATTACTTTGTGGCATTTGTAAGGCAAAATGTACCAAACTAGTCTTATTTGATTTTCAATAAAAGTGAATTAAAAAATTATTGTCTCAATAATTTCTGTCATTAAAAATATTATTTCAACGTAAATTTAAAATTAAAATTAATTTCGATTAATGGTATGACATTAAACATTTATTAGTGATCATTGAGGACATTATCGCGTGTTTTAATATCGATTTATCGATGTTTTTTTTAAAATTAATTTCGTATTTATCTATGACATTAAACAATATATTGCTGATATTGAGGACATTATCGATTTAATATTTTCAAGTTTTAAAAATTAAATGTTAAACAGTAATTTTCTCATAATTCTTACATTAAAAATTATTTCACATAACTTCGATTAAAAATAAATTTCGATTATTTATTGACATTAAACATTATTTTGCCGATGTAAAGACATTACCGATTTATAATTCATTAATGTTACTAACATCAAAATACACTTACTATCAATTTGACATTATGAGCGAAAATTACTTTTGTGTTAACCTCCTTGCGGACATTTTCTCAATTCTTATAATGTTGTCGAAAATGTTGATAAATCGAAAGCTCAACAGATTTTAGAAATTTTTCTAATATGCCAAAAAAAAGTATAATACAATGAACCTGATGTCGTTGCCAGTGGCCAACTGCCATCGATGTTGATGTGTTATTTTATAATTAATAATTATAAGCTGTACATTATTTATAAATAATTTTATGGTCTGTGACAGTTCGAAGACTAAATTGTGTGTAGTCACAATTCATGCAGTTGTCTCTCGTTTTGAACTTTAGGATTTCCCTCTTCCGATTTCGGTTGGCCACTTTGGAAAGAGCTGCCGGCGGAACTTATTAGAAGAAGAAGAGATCCTCTTACTAAAACGTAGGACAGTTATTATAGAAATGCATCTGTCCCTTTGTTTAGGATAGTCCTCATGTTCACTGGATTGCACTTCCGTAGTTTTTGTATTTGATAAATAACTTGTTATCAAGAAACTTAATCGAAATGGGTGGTTAAACCTGATTCTTGACATGTTTGAATGTATTCGTATGGACTGAACAGATGTGCCACCTAGTTTGATAAAAACAACTTGCCATTAACTTGCCCCCTTTCAAATTACGTCCCCTTAACCTTCTCACTCATGGCGCCCATTTTAAAAAACACCTGCAGAATTAAAACCAGAAACTGCAGGTTGGTTCTGATTGATCACTTTTTAGGAAATAATTTTCTGGAATCTGCTGCATTTTCAATTTTTTGAACTGACGCCCTAGTAAATTTTTATTTATTTAGTTAGTGATTTTGATAAATTCCGTAGTATTTAGGTTCTTTTTTCGGAAACACCTGTTAGATTCAGCCCGAAAATGCAGGTTGTTTCTGAGTGAATCATTTTTAGCCAATTTTGTAAATTGTCACTTTTACAGGGTGAATAGAGCCGAAATGGGAACATTTAATAATATAAAAAGTTTAAGTCTATCCTTAACCTTCGGGGACTGAGAACAATAAGTTAGCTAGGCGACTTTTGACTTTTTCCGTAATAGCGCTCAAAGTTGGGAGCCATAAAAAGGTTATTTCATGACTCGAGAGGTTATACGTCCGGACTTTTTCGGTTTTTAAAAAAAAGTTTCTTACGTAAGAATTTTGACACCCAATTAGCGCGTGCTATTATCTGTCCAGCCTATTGATGAGGTGGAAAATCAAGCTTTTTCCACTTAATTTCATTTTGTTAATTATCTTTGATTTTCGCACCCATAATCGGCCATAATAAATAATTTTAAATTTTCAGGTGTCTTGTTATTAAAGATTCAGCAATGAGGATTACCTAGTGTAATTTATTCACTTAATTTATAAGGGTAAAAAATGATTTACCATTTGTTTCATCAAAAAATAAAGCGATTTCATTCGCTAAGTAGCGCGAGTCGCTAGACGTATGGGGTAATTTTAAAAATTAGTATAAATTAAGTATTTCCGTCGGTCGAATTATTATGCCTCTAGACTTGAAAACAAACATTTAAAATACCGTTAAAATTAAATTTCGATTAACCGGTAATTTGACCGGTAAAAGATTTTTGCCTGTGTCTAAGTTTAAAATTTATTTTTTCCAGTCGCCTATTGGTCTTGCTGTCCGCCGTTAAATTTGATTATTTCTTGGGCTTCCTCGGTGGAAATTTGTTATTTTATTAGCTTTAATGTTTATGATTTTCTGGTACATTTGCCAGTCTTGAAAGTAGATAGGGAAATGCCAAAAATAATACTTGCAAAGGAAATCTAAAGCGCCCCCTCATTGTAAGTTAATTTTTGTAAGAAAGGTTTCTTTCTAGAAAGGTTTCATTGGTTTTAGGTAATTATTTTATTTCCAGTTTTTACAGGGTGAAGTAACTCCCAGTAAACGCAAAATTAAATATAAAGAATTCCGTGCCCGCTTTTATCAGATCTTCAGGATAGATAATTTGTCAGGAATTATAAAGAGTGAGTTTGAAATAACCCTTATGGTTATATTAACTAATACATTGCTGAAAAGACAGTTGTGTGACCAAAAACAAGATTTATTTACAACTCAGTTTTCATTGATAGCAAAAAGTTAACTCGCAGGTTTTATAGAGTGTAGACCACTAGGTGATTTAACAGTCAGGCCGGTCAGTTAACCGTTGAAGTTATGACGCGTAAAGGTTATTGACTGCAATTAAGATTAAGTTTTGATGATTTTATAGCAGCTGCTGATAAAATCTAGGCTAATAAAAGATTTTATCAATGGTAACATTTCAAGTTCATCAAAAATAATAATTTGGGTCGACCCATTTGCGGTGGTTTTTTCGAGCCGATGGCATTTTTGCACTCATGCGCGGCAAAAGTGTGGTTTTTTGAAGCGGCTGGTTTTGCAAAAGCGCCGACTACGATGGGCATCGTCGATGGCCAACGACTAGCAAACAAGAATATTTGACTTTAGCGGATATTATTTTACTCACATTTATTCTAAAATTAGTTGATGAAGAAATCTGTTAATTGACATTATGTTTATATAATTTCCTTAAAAATTCAGCTTAATTCGGACGATGATTCAATTTAGCACCTTTTTAAAGATATGATTATCATAAAGAAATAAATTTAAAATATTGTTTTTTCCAAATCTAAAGAATTTTCTTGTAGTGAATTATAATATAATTTATTCTAAAGCGATGAATAATTTTGATGGTCACATATTTTAGAAAGCATTTATAATATGCCGATTTTTATTGAGAAAAATCACCATTTCCCCAACAAGTACAATCGTTAAGGAAAAAAATTCTCAATTCATGTTTTAACCAGAGTTCGAACTTTTTCAGGATTTTCCAAAGAGGTTTTTAAAAGAGTTGTCATTTATAGTATAATATATAATTCATAGGACCTTTTTACCGGTTGCTCATTTTTTGCTCGGGAGGCCTATATATACAGCATGTCAAATTTTTGTTCCCATTCTTGGTTTTTGCAGAAGCTAACCTCCGCGAATCAAAACGTTTAAATTTGGCAAACACCTACAGAAATCTTAGAAAGAGAGCATGTGACATGCTGTAATGTTCAGACAAAGGAATCTTAATAACAAAATAGACCACTTAATTTGGAAGATGTATTCGCTTTGGGGACCTACATTGACCCCCTTTCGTATTTTATTGACCCCTCATTTTGCACCACTGGGCTGGTAAAATATACGTAGCTGATAAAATGGATGAAGTTTTTTCTTAAAGTTATATTCAGTGGATGAAAGAAAGTAGAACGCAAAGTAGAATAGGTACACCAGGAACTCCGACCAATTGTGGACTAATGTGTTTCCCTATTAAAAATGACATAGAATCGTAAGTGTGACTGATATAATTCTACACGAAATCTAATTTTTTAGTTAATCTTTAAAATTAAGAAAAGCAGTGGTGGAATTAGATGAATTATCAACTTCTACATCATCAAAAAATGCTGATCATTTTCCAAATTCAAGGTCTCCTCCATTTGTTGGTTTTGAGTCCAACGGAGTTGACAATCCTGCTTTTGATGCACCTTTCGAAAATACTTCTTGCTGAAACTGACTTCATATTTCATACAAAAATTTTCAGAAATCTCAAGGTCCTTGCGTCAAGGACCACTAAAAATAAGTCCTAAGCTTTAAATAAGTATCATAGACAAACAAATCACTACTCTTGCGCTTATATTCATCTCGTTCGAACCTGCTCTTAGAAGTTCAAAACCTTTTTTTTTTATTATTTTCCAGACTGAGCCAACAGAAAAATTCAGACCATATTTTATATTATTTTCTCAACCAAAGTGTATCTATAATATAGAGTCTATATATTCTGAATAGGCTGTCCAAACCGTTTATAATTCAGCTTTTGGAAAAGATTCATCCGACTGAGTTTTTAGATAAATCAAAAAGATCTGAAATATTTATAAACAATAAATAGAACAAAATTGATCCAAATCGGACCATTTCCCCAATTTTTTTAAACAAACTTTTCAGATTATAAAGTTTTTGATTATAGTTTCATGACGAAAAATTGGAAAATGGTCCGATTCTGAGCAATTTTTATGTTAGAGTTCTCTCAATATGAGCGGTCATAGGCTATGACTCATAGCCAACTTTATCGGATTTGTCGTTTCCAAAAGACGAACTGTGAACGGTCTGGACACCCTATTTACTAAAGAGATTCACTTTGGTTTAAAAAATAATTTAAAGCAAAGTACTAGTACAATTGAGAAAGCCTTTACATTTTCTATGCATTAAAACAATTATAAATTTCTGTAAACGTAAAAGTTTGTATTAATTAGTCATTGCTTTTCCGTTTGTAAATAACTTATTCTTAGATCTTAATAAATATCATTAAATTATAGTTTGAGTTGGTGAAATTTGAAAACTGCATCATTTGATTCAAAAACTTGTACTAAAAAACCAAAAATTTACAGAAAATTCCAACAAACAGTATGTGAATTAATTTATCGAGAATAAAAAAAGGCTCAATGGAGATTTTTTCTTTTTTTATCGGACTACCGGTTCACCGCTCACCGCAGATCTATCATATACATTTATATTACATACAGATTTATTATAGACATTTTCAGTATAAAATTTGAGAAAGAAACTCGAAACTCGTTTTTTTTTCCAGGAATTCATCAAAAATATATTTTAAGCAGTAAATGTGTGAACAATTGTGATATAAGAATGAAAAAGATACAAATTTAACTTTCCGGCTGATTTTAATACATAAAATTTCGGGCCGTTCGAAATTCGAACATACCAAAAAATAAACTTTGGTAAAACCGGATACCAAATCAACTTAATAAAATTTCTCCATTGAACCTTTTAGTTGTCAGTTTAATGCTAAAAACCATTTTTCGATTTCATCTATGTTTTTTTTCGTAATCGTCATCAGATGGGTGGCACGGTGCCACTGGCACCCGTTGAAAAAACTACCTAAGGCCTTGTTATTTATAATTTTTTATCCAAAGTTGATCATTTATTGATGCAATTATCAAAAATACAGTATCCTTAGAAAACTCTCCAAATAAAAACAATGCAAATCTTTTACATAACTGATTCACTTAATATAATGAAAATAGGAATAAACAGCTGAATCAGTATTGCAATTGAATGTTACTACTCGGTAACAATGGATTTATTTTCGGATTTAGGTAGAAGAAAATATTTTTTTTGAACAAAGTAAGAAATGGCTATAAAAATTGACATCAGTCCAATAATTCCCATACTCAACCCGTAGAAAATCCAAGCTGAATCACTGGGATTTCTTTTGAATAGTGAATCTGAAACATGGAAATCAAAACACTTACAAATGCTGATATCAATTTATTTTTTAAAGGGGGTGGTCGTCGCTTAAAACAAATGGGCAAGGTTTTCGATGGCAAATTGCCAGAGTAGTATGCATTGTACGACTAAAGTGAGTTCTTTAATTGTGAAAGCCGAATAACTCGAAAAATGAGCAAGATATCAAAATTTTAAACAATAAACTGAAATCGCTAAATGATTATGATATAATATCATAATCATTGATATTCATTTCATATAAATATTTCAGTCATCATTTTAGCCGCTGACCTTGAGCTACAAAAAGTTACTCAAATTACGTCAAAAAAATTCCAGGCTCAACTTCAAACGTTTTTAAGACTTTTTCTCATTAGATGAAAGTCTGAATTAAATCACGTGACGAAATAATCCAAAAATAAGGTTTAAAATATGTCATAAAACAGTACTATTTTGGTCAACCTTATTCCTTGAATATACGGTCACGTGATCACTTTGGGCTATTGGTGTAATGGGAAAAGTCTTAGAATTTTTTCTGATCACGATGAAAGGTTTAATTTTGTGATTTAAAAATTTTTTGCAAAAAATAAGTACTGTAATACAGTAAAAATTTTCAAAAAAAAACGCAAAAAAACGTCATTTTGTTTCAAAGTTTATCGATAACTTTATAACTGATCTTGTCATTAATGATTAAGCGCGTAAAATGCGATTAAATGGTGTGCGGCAAATAGTTGGCTAAATCGAGTCTACGAGTTAATATATGAAAATAGGAATAAAAAAAAAAAAAAAACCAAAGCTGAGGATTTTTGCTTTTAATAATTTACAATGCTCAAAAAATTTTTCTAGAACTGCCCCATTGAGAGATATGTCGATGACCACCCACATTTCTAGGATGAAAATATTTTTGTTCAAATTACTTTGCGTGACATCAACCTACAATGTGATTGGGTATCCATATTTCATCGGGGAAAAATTTTTTTTATCGAGCGTCAATTTTGCGTTTTAGTGTTTAGAGATCAGACACCCCAAAAAATTTCAATTTTTGTCTAGTCTACCCGAAATAGGGTGCGGCGCGAAAAATATTTGAGCCCTTACGGCCATGAGTACCGATAACCGGGTCAATATGTCCCGGCGGATTCTACATCGGGGCACCGACAGACTTCACCTGGAATACGAAGATGGTCACAGACAGGAGTTCTTCGATAAAGAACAAATACGCTGGCTTCTACTTGAGTGCCACGCATTGGTGAGTTTTAATTTTTTCATAATAAAATTTTCAAGAAAAAAATTTTCAAAAAAAACATTTTCAAAAAAAATATTTCTCTTATCACGAGAAAATTTCACCGTTTGGTCATAACATAAGAGAAATATGGAAGAGGCCTCTTTTGTGTTTATTATTCCTCAAATTTCGAAAAAAACGGTTATTTTCGGTTTTCATCAAAAAAATTCGGTCTATTGTGATTTTAGGGTCCCCCTTATAGCTTTTTCGCATATGCTAACTTTCTGTATTTTCAGGAAAACCCGGATGATTTTCGACGGGAAGAGCGTGCTTATGAGGTTCTGGCCGCTAAGGATATGATTTTGTGTTATGCAAAATATCCGCAAAATTTTGTAAATTTTCGAGCTGAGCTCTTTAGCGCTATATATTCATCAGAGGCCAGATATAAGCGATTATGCATGTATCATCCCGGCATCGTACGATCATCGCGGTGGACACGGGATCGGATCACAGGCTATCCCAGCCACTTTCCCCCCCGGGTATATCGCGTTGAGTATATACTTCAAATGCTCTACTATCATTTTGAGATAGTACATTTTGAACATTCGTGTATGGTCAATCTGATCGATCTTCGACATATGGTTGGTGAATTGACGAAAATATACGTAGTAAGTCACCCTTTTTCAAAAAAATGTTTTGTATTCACAATTTTTATAGAAAAAAAATCTCAGAAAAAACTCTCTGCTTTTTCCTAAAAAAATTCTAACTCGTAGCAAAATCGTAAAAAAACTCGAATTTTTTTAAGATTCATTTTTTTAGGATTATGATTTCATTGGCAATTCTGTGCCCGCTATCGAATCTTATTTTGATACTGAAATAATTCTTCTTGAAATCGTAAGTTTTTATAGTTTTCAACTGTCATTCTCATTGTCAACGGCTGATCACCCCATTTTCGAGTCCCCCCAAAACAACCCCATCATAGAAAAAACGGCCACTTCGAACCCTTTAAAAAAACTATTTTTCTTTTTTTTAAAGTTCATTTTTCAGGCTCTTGACGAGATTTGGCTTTCACAGGTCAAATGCATGGATATTGAAGCAGTAAATTCCATGCAGAATTTCTGCAATGTTTTTGACCGGGATGTGGGTCGACCCGACAAGATGGTAATCATAAACATACCACACTTGGTAGATGATTACTACTCTAAGGATCCGCTTCGGCTAGAAATTGTAAAATTTT
Source organism: Oikopleura vanhoeffeni (assembly GCA_004367855.1). Taxonomy (NCBI): domain Eukaryota; kingdom Metazoa; phylum Chordata; class Appendicularia; order Copelata; family Oikopleuridae; genus Oikopleura; species Oikopleura vanhoeffeni. The sequence goes on along the minus strand of SCLH01000994.1, from coordinate 239,151 downwards.
CGTATTATCAACGTGCTCAAAAAACCCGAATAATCCAATTTCGCGACCCTGTAAACGACTCCGGGTCTGACACCGACTCACTTTATGAGGTATCCTCATCAACCTCCGATGGGTGCATGCGGCCAAAACTGGTTTTTCCGTCCCCAGATGAGTTTAGTGACGAAGAGACTACCGGAGATGTTATCAGCATGTTATCAGCATTTCGAAAGCTATGACTTCTGAAAATGCTCTATTTAAACTGAAGGCCATACTGTAATGCATTGAAAGTCTTAGAAATTCGTTACAATTCTTTTAAGGGGTCTCCCGCATGATTTGAGTACTTTTGAAAAAAATAGTATCAAAATTCAGTAATTTGAAAAAGTACTCAAATTACGTCAAAAAATTCCAGGCTCAACTTCAAACGTTTTTAAGACTTTTTCTCATTAGATGAAAGTCTGAATTAAATCACGTGACGAAATAATCCAAAAATAAGGTTTAAAATATGTCATAAAAACAGTACTATTTTGGTCACCTTATTCCTTGAATATACGGTCACGTGATCACTTTGGGGCTATGGTGTAATGGAAAAAAGTCTTAGAATTTTTCTGATCACGATGAAAGGTTTAATTTTGTGATTTAAAAATTTTTTGCAAAAAATAAGTACTGTAATACAGTAAAAATTTTCAAAAAAAAAAACGCAAAAAACGTCATTTTGTTTCAAAGTTTATCGATAACTTTATAACTGATCTTGTCATTAATGATTAAGCGTCGTAAAATGCGATTAAATGGTGTGCGGCAAATAGTTGGCTAAAATCGAGTCTACGAGTTAATTATAATGAAAATAGAATAAACAGCTGAATCAGTATTGCAATTGAATGTTACTACTCGGTAACAATGGATTATTTTCGGATTTAGGTAGAAGAAAATATTTTTTTGAACAAAGTAAGAAATGGCTATGAAAAATTGACATCAGTCCAATAATTCCCATACTCAACCCGTAGAAAATCCAGCTGAATCACTGGGATTTCTTTTGAATAGTGAATCTGAAACATGGAAATCAAAACACTTACAAATGCTGATATCAATTTATTTTTTAAGGGGGTGGTCGTCGCCTTAAAACAAATGGGCAAGGTTTTCGATGGCAAATTGCCAGAGTAGTATGCATTGTACGACTAAAGTGAGTTCTTTAATTGTGAAAGCCGAATAACTCGAAAAAATGAGCAAATATCAAAATTTTAAACAATAAACTGAAATCGCTAAATGATTATGATATAATATCATAATCATTGATATTCATTTCATATAAATATTTCAGTCATCATTTTAGCCGCTGACCTTGAGCTAAACATTAAAAAATTCAAAATAAAAGCTGAATTTAACTCGTAGACTTTAGACATGAATCTGTACCCAGACCGATTTCCGGCAACTAGTGACCATTCTATAGATCGAGCCATATAAGCAAAGTTTCATTATCAAACATACATTTTTCAATAGCTTAAATAATATTCAGCCAATTTGCAATAAAATTAAATAAAAATAAAAAATTCCGAATGAACAAAAAGGCATTTAATGGGGATAGAAAAAAAATTCGCGAAAATGTACCCCAGTGACGGGCAGCAGTGCAATAATCATACGAATTCAAACGTTTATTTATATTTTTGAACTACTGTTTAGTTAACTTCAAAGGGTTTTCTCTAGTTCCATTTAACAATTATTATATGTTTTCATCAAAATTCTCTCGTAAATTGACTCTGAAATTATTGTTTAATATCATTTGTTGTTCTACACCAGAGACGAAGTCACGCCTACGCGTACTCGCAAACCTTTTTTGATTCTAAGTAATTAATTTTCGGAAGTTTTGGCTTCTAGAGGTGCTCTATTCTACCGGAGGCCAATTTTCACAAATAATACAAAACAGAAATCTTGAAATTAAAAAAACCCAATCGGTATTATTCATTTTCTCACCTTCTCTCTCGCCTACGCATTCTTATGTCATCAGCATTTCGAAGCTATGACTTCTGGAGATCTGGCTCTATTTAAACTGGAGGGCCATACTGTAATGCATTTAGAGTCTTAGAAATTCGTTACGATTTCTTTGAGGGGTCTTTCGCATGATTTGAGTACTTTTGAAAAAAAATATATGGTACCAATGTACAGTAATTTGAAAAGTACTCAAATTACGTCAAAAAAAATTCCAGGGTCAACTTCAAACGTTTTTAAGACTTTTTCTCATTACAGGAAAGTCTGAATAAAATCACGTGACGAAATAATCCAAAAATAAAGTTTAAAATATGTCATAAAATAAATCCTTATTTTCTTGAAAAATAAGATCACGTGACGTGTTTGGAAAATATTATTGTGTTCAAAACTCTTAAATTAGGTGTGTATTAGTACTCAAAACTTTTCGGCGTAATTTGAGTACTATTTGGGTACTTGGGCCAAACCTCATTTCTTAATTTGAAGGTCACGTGATCGTTTTCGGACTTGGGTGTAATGTAAAAAAGTCTTAAAAACTTCTAAGGAACCACTTCACTTCTTTCAAAAATTGATTTAAGCAATTTTTGGAAAAAAACAGTACTACTTTTACCAACCTTATTCCTTAAATATACGGTCACGTGATCATTTTGGGGCTATAGTGTATTGGGAAAAAAGTCTTAGAATTTTTTTCTGATCACGATGAAAGGTTTAATTTTGTGATTTAAAAATTTTTGCAAAAAAATAGTACTGTAATACAGTAAAAATTTTCAATAAAAAAACGCACAAACGTCATTTCATCTTAAAGTTTATCGATAACTTTATAACTGGTCTTGTCATTAATGTTAAGCGTCGTAAAATGCGATTTAATGGTGAATGGTCACTACTTGCCGGAAATCGAGTCTACGAGTTAAGGGGTTGTCCATGTTGATTTTGCTTGCACGCATGCAGTTTCTTTGTTTCAAAAATAAAACAAAAATAATACCGATTCCGAGTAAACTGATTCTTGTGAATTAATTGGAATTAATTAAAATGCGCTATTGATGACGTCATAGTTTATTTATAGAATCTATATCCGAAATTCGAATAATGAAAAATACAAAAAAATTGTCGTTATGATAATATTTTTCGAGTAGTTCGACTATAAGTTATAGTCTATAACGAATTGAAAAATTCACCATAGACCTAAAAAATATTTTTAAAATGATTTATAAAAATAAATTATCTTTTTTTATCATTTCTCTATTATAAATAATTATCTTTGCAACGAAATGTCAGTGTGCGCGGCACCTTCGATAAACAATAAACAACTCAAATTAACAAAAATTCCATCCCAACATATGTTATGTCTTTATGTGGTGAATCTTTTCAAAAAAAAAATTGAAATCAAATTAGCCAGTTATATCGCAAATTACGAAAACGGGTTTTTTTCATTTTTACGAATGACCTGAACGTAAAAGGAAAATTTCCTTCGCGTTTGACTGACGACTACTTAGTTTCGAACTCAATGGGAGAGTTAAAATTAATTTCAATATCATCTATGCGAGTTTTTAGCTGCTGGGCAAAAATTAACAGTCTCGAAAATCGTTTTCGTATTAAGATTTACGAGTTTGTTCCAAATTAAAAAATGATTTTATTTATATTATTTATACAACAAATGTTCTCGGAACAATAAATTTATTCTCTTTTTACGTTTAAACATTTCAAACAAAAGTTATAGACCGTTGAAAAGCAGTAAGAAATACCCAGCAATTACAACAATCAGCATGGACAACCCCCTTAAAACTCTTAAAAATGGTCGAAAAGTTATCAACCAGTACCTTATAGGTCTCGCAGCGAGACTGTCAAAAAAAAATTCGTGCACGACAAAATTAATTACGTTTGACAAAAATATTTAATATTGTTTATTGTAGAGAATGAAACAAATAACTTTGGAAATATAAACTTTTTGTTAAGAACCCTGTTAAAAATTTAAATCCATTTTTAAAATTGCCTATTAAGGTGGTGGTCGTCAATAATTCGGGGTCAATAACGAATTTCATCGAGATAATTATTTTATAAAAATTTGG
>SCLH01000994.1:222535-233471 GCA_004367855.1 Oikopleura vanhoeffeni | reverse complement strand
AAAAAAATTGGTCCGAATCAAATTATTTCTTAATTTTTTTTGAGATAACTGAAATTATTGAATTATAATTAAATAATTTCAATTATCTCAGATAAAAAATTAAAAAAATAATTCGATTCTAACCAATTCTTTATGATGTTATTATTCACGAGATATTTGTGCTCAATTTGAGCTATCTAGAAACTAAATCAGATGAGTCATTTTCAAATGCCGAATGAATTTCGATTCAAAAATTTTTTTTTTGGCGGATAATTTTTTGGCGGATTAACGTGCCCTCCGCTAAGCACGCCCGTGCTTTCCGTACCCAAATTGACCCAGAATATTTTTTTTATTCCGAACAATTTTGGAACACTAGACACCGACTCCAAAAAATAACGGTCAGGATTATAATTTTTTAATACTTCCGAAAAAATTTCCAATTGAATTATTGTTCATTTTCTTGTGGCTTGAAAAAGAATTTTTTTGCGGTCCCTTGACGGTAAAAGGTTAACTGAGTTGACTCAACTTCTGGGTATTTTTTTTTCTTCTTTGCCTTTGAATTTTAAAAATTATGTTCCAATTATACTGTTCAACAATGAATAAATCTATAGATTATTTTATTGTCAAGTCTATAATCTGTAATAATGTTGATCGCAAATTATACTCTAATTTTTATGAATGCACGTGCAAATTGAAACCACTTATGAATGTCTACAAGTTCAATCAAAAAATCTTTGTTTTGTCAAAAAAAAACGCGGGCAAACAGAATTTTCTAGAAATATTTGCCCACGATTTTTTCTTAATTTTTTTGCCCACGAGTTATCGATAAAACTCAGCTACTCTCTTGTCTTGTTAGGTTCTTGCTTTATGTTAGTCGAATGACATTATGTCATTGACATACTAAATCAAAAAATCAATATTGTCGAAAGTTACTGAGTGAGTACGGTAAAGGTCATTATCAGACATTGTCAACTTTCACAAAATTAAAATTTTTCTAATTTTCACGACAAACTTATTAGGCTGTCGACAGACGGGTAAAAATATAAAATAAGCATTTTTTAGAAAATAGTAGAATGTCTATTAGACATTGTCTAATACCGTATTAGTAATACGTATAACTGATTTGAGGCCCAAGCAGCTGCTGATTGGACGCGTGAAATATTTTGGTTGGTATAATACAAAACATTTTCCGAAATTGATTTATCTCCGAATGAAACTGATGTGACAGAGAAAAAATCGAGAAAATTAACAGTTTCAAAAGGCCGTTTAAAAATAATGTCCGAATGAGTCGTGAATTACTTCCGGTATCATGACAACATAAAATATATTATAATTCTATCAGGCTGTTACCGGTCAGGTCTTAAGTTAAAATTAAGGTATACTGGAGTAAGTGAAATAGCAGGATTTGCAGCTGAGTTGTTAATTAGTTAATAGTAAAACTTATTAGAGGCGTAATTCGGTGGGATACTGCTTTTCATTACTAACAATGAAATCGAATAACTATAAAAATATTAATATTTTCGAATTTTTACGATTTATTTTACAAACTAGTTCTGAATTCATTTTATTAATTAATAACTCAATCAACTTAAGTTTCATTTATTTCCTGGAGTGTAAGTCTAGTATAGTCTAGTTAAGTTGGCGATGAATCAAAGATAGCCTCGAGTCTTTCCATTGTTGCGTCCCAACCTCGAGCGCACCCCCCCCTCATCCTGGCCACGCTTGTACTCACACGATAACAAAAAGGTCTATTTAGGATATGAAAAATTCGAATCAGCAAGTCTTATTGGCAGCAAGTATTATTATTTTTGACTCGAATTATGGCAATATTAGACTCAAAAGAAGAACTATAAATTCTGAGAATTTGGGCTGAAAATATTTTTTCGACAAATTTTCCATTCTTAGAGATATTGGAATTTAAAAAATCGAAATTTTCATGCATGAGTTATAGATTATAACTTATAGTTAATTTTTTTGTCCCAGTCTTGTAAAGTATAATACAACCAAGAAATATAATTTCGACATTTTTTTACTTCATTCCGACCGGTATCAGCCTTAATTCTATACTAAGATAATTTTCAAAAACCTGCTGACTATTATTAGTTTTAAACTAATAGCTTTTCGACTGAACAAGATGAGTATAATTAAAGAACCGATCAGTAAGGAGATTAGTTTTATAGCAAAAGATAGCGAATTAAGAAAAAATTATAATTTCTCGGTTACCAGTGTCAATCGGCACTTACGAATTTCAAAAACTCATACATGTATTTGATTCCGTTTAAATGCCGTGAACATGTCCGTGGTCGTAATGGATATAACCTAGCGCGTTATGCCGTTTATAAGGGTTGGCCAAAATAGAAAAGGGCCAAAAATAATTTTTCAATAGAGAAGAATTTTCTTGTGAAAAAATGCTGATTTTCTTGTTCACTGTGAACAGTTCACAATGAAATTTTTCGATGTTTTCGACAAATTTATATTATTAAAAAAAATTATCGAATTTACTTTTTTGTTTTAAATATTTCACAGCAAACAATCTACAATATCGTTTTTTGGTCTTTTCCTATTTTGGCCTTTTAGTAGAAAAAGAAACAAGATTTACTCGAAGCTTGGATAATTTTAAATATAATTCAAATTACATCAAAGGGTTTTATTGTTAAAATTAACATTTGCGACCAACACTTTTCTTCATAAGTGCCCCATTTCTGTCTATGCGACGACATCGCACGACTGGCCTGAGCGCGTTATTAAAAGTTTAGTACCAAGCGGTCTGTGTACATAGGTTAAGTGTTAGGTTCGACACGTAACCAAAATGCCCAGAATTGACGAAGGTGAAAATCGTTCAACTTGGAACATGTTTTTAACCCTCTGGCATAGATGCTGCATCTAAGATGCATTATCGTCGAGCAAGCTAGCGATAATCTTTCTCACAAAAATGTGTTTGGACTTTTTTTGTATTACAATACTTATTTTTCAAACAAACCCCAAATCGTTTCCGAGCACACGTGAGTCTGATCTACAGACAAAAATAAGATTTTTTCATCACGGTTTAGTCGAAAAATATCACGTGACCACATATATCAGAAATGAGATAAGTTAGAAAAATTATGTAGAAATGAAAATGTCTCTTATTGAAACAAGCTCTTTATGTGTCAAATTTTTTTTTGGAAGTTGTCTTAACCCGTGTGAGCACAGAGCTTATATTCATTGTTATCCCCGGGTCACTTTAAAAACTTATTCCCTATTCTTTTAACAGGCAAATAAGTTTTTAAAGTGACCCGGTTTTTAAATCATCTAAAAACGGCAAAAAAACATTTTACAATTGTCTCGTCCAAATACATTATATAGAAGTTTGCAGCGATTCGAAAAAAAAGTTCATTTTTTTTTGCAAATTTTGTTCAAATATTAATATGTTTAATTTCGGGACAGGTTTAATCTTTCTTGGGTGTGTATAGTTTATTGTGCTATTCAGTGTATCCCCACGTGATCACCTTTCCCTCTCTCTTGCCATCTCTCGTGCCACCTCACTCGCCTCTATACACAAATTTTGTTGAAATCCCCCAGTTGTTGGTCAAGTCAAGCCACCGCAGCCAACTTGCTATTAAAGCCAAGTTCAAGCCAGGGTCTCTTGGCTTGACTTGGCTTGGCTCAAGCCACAAAAGTCAAGCCGGCTTGCCTGAGGCATGACTGCAACCTTATTTATCATTTGCAAATGTTATAAATCATACGTGGCGGACTAAACGTCCTTCGCATTCGTGCCGAAGAACACACGTACCTTCTCGCTCGCTAAGAAAACTTACTACCACATAGATGCCCAACTTACGTTAAAAACCATATCTTAGAATACAAAAAATTACCTCACTCCTACAGTCCGGACATTTTCGTCTAAAAGTGAGAGATCGATTTTTCATGACCATTTAAGATAAACTGTAAAAGTTTGCACTATTTTAAAGTGGGCCCAAAATTAAAGTTTTCTCTGCCAACACAACATATTTTTAAAACTCTAGAATTGTTAAAATAAAATATATAATTAATCTTTAATGTCAACGAAACCATATTCTCGTAAATTTGATAACACAAGAAGTCATTTTGAAGTTTATGAACTGTTGAACTATTTTTTAATTAAATAGTACATAGAAACTGATACGACTTCAAGTATTTTAGGGTCTTCAAGTTTCTTTTAGGGACTCTTTTAGGGACTACTTCAGTATTTTATAAACTCGGCAGATTGCCGCAAAAGTAGTTGATTATTTTATTATGCTACTATTGTAGGCTAGCCGATTTTCAAATTATCATTTTTTATATTATTTCAACCGGTTATTTTCTAACTCGCTCACATAAAAATACAAATGTGAGATAAATCAGTTTTTAGTAAAGTGATTGTGCATGCAAAGCAGTTTAAAATAAAAATTTATATCTAGGGTATCTAGGGGCAGATATTGTTTTTCGTTAATTTCTTAAATTTTCAACTTCAAGTACCCATGAAAAAATTTGATTATTACGTAACGCGCAGAACTACTTAGGATACACGAGTCTTTACTCGAGCCTTGGAGCTCAACGGGTCGGTGACGAAGATCACTGGCTGAGGGTCATAGACCTCACGGTCGTAGACCTGGAGTAGTCGTGTATGCTAGTGTATGAAGCTACATAAGTGGAAGTACACTAGATTCTAAAGATTGCTTATTCGACCAATAGAGGCGAATAGGGCAAATCAATTGTGTATTCACTCAGATATAAATAACTCGGCACACCGAGAGTTCACATATCCGAGTAAGTACAGAGATAGATTTATTAAACTGTTGAATAACTAAATGAATACTATATCAATTACAAAACGTGTTGTGTCGCAGGTAAGCATTCAAGCAAACTGTTGCAGAAGTTCAGCTTAGAAGGTTTATCAAATTAGACTCTGAATCTAAGACATCAGCAGTTCAGTCTAAATACTCACTACCAGACGTAGTGTAGACTTAGACGTTACTACTTAGACTATTGTTACGTTATAAAAGTGAATATAAGTGAAATTCAAAAAATTCTCCCAGTTGTACTTCAATTACCATGATTTACTTGAAAATTATAGAAAAATTAATAAAAATTTGCTTTGATAGTGTGAAAAAACATTTTCGTATAATAAACATGATTTTTCCATCAAAATTTCGACTTAATTGTAATTATTTTGTTTTATTAATCAAAAATTAAAATCTAAAATATAAAATGTCGGATGCAAAAATATCACTTTTAACTGCTTATTGCAGGAAAAATTGAAATTCTAACTGCCTTAGGCTTCTGTAAAACACGTTCAAAGTAGAGCCACAATTGTGCGAAACCTTGGCGAAACCTTGGCGAAACTTTTTTTTATATGTTCACGAGGTTAAGGGAGTGGGCGTCGATAATGGGCTATTTTTACACATTTTCGAGTGGGTTTCTGAAAACCAGGCTTCAGAAATAAATAATTGTTTTTCCAAATACTCCTAAGGGGGTTGTCCATGCTGTTTTGCTGCACGCATCATAGTTTCTTGTTTCAAAAATAAAACAAAAGAATAACCGATTCCGAGTGAACTCTTTTGAATTGATTGCAAATGATTAAAATGCGCTATGATGACGTCAAAGTCTATTATAAAATCTATTATCCGAAATTCGAATGTTGAAACGTACAACAAAAATTGTCGTCATATATTATTTTTCGAGTTAGTTCGACTATAACGAATTAAAAAATCACCTAGAAAAATATGTTTTAAAATGATTTATTAAATAATTATCTTTTTTATCATTTCTTTATTATAAGTAAGTATCTTTGCAACAAAATAAATTATAAACACTTAAAAACAAAAATGAACCAAAATTTCCATCGCAACATATTCGGTTTTGTCTCCGTCGGTTTGTCGCCGTCGTTTATAAAAATCGCTTACGTTATTAAAATTAGTTTTTTGACGGAGATTGAGAATATGCTGATTTATGTTTTTACCGGAGGAAAACACCGAGTAATAAAGCGAAATTTACAATAAAAAAGATTTGTTTTAAGTTTAGTTTCGAGAAAATTTAGTTTTTGACGGGAGAAGAATATGCGCTGTGAGAGATAAAATAGAAACATTTTTACGATGGAAAACACCGTAATAAGCGATAAGCGATTTTTACAATTAAAAAAGATTTTTTTCGTAGTCGAGGACCTGGATAGATCCGTGAAATTCAGAGGTTAATCCAGATAAAAAATCTAATCCTAATGAAAAAATTCGAAAACTGGAGACAGGGGATGTGGTCAGGGCGCGAGTCTTTTATGAGAAATTATGAGAAAAAAATGATAAGATCAAAATAGTCAATAGTATTCAAAATCATAGAAGATTTAGAATTGAAAAAACATGGTCAAAACTAAAAATCGCCTATCTACACTAGTTTGTCCGTTATCGTCAATTTACACTTTATTTGTGCGATTATAGTGTTAAAAATATTTTATAGTAAATATGCGGTCTCTGAACTGTTTCTCATTGAAAAATTATTTAAAAACTTTGTAAAAACTTTTGTTGAAATTGTGTATTTTTATTTCGACTTCAAACATACTTCAAACATTTGTAATAAATATGTAAATATTGAAATAAGGCTTTCCACCAATGCGCAAACATCGCTTACTTTATTTGTAGAAGAGTGTCAAAATTATTTGTAGAAGGTGTCAAAAGTTTTATTACACATGTTATACACATGTTATGTAAATTATTTAAAATTTAAATTAATTTTCTTATCAAAATTGAAGGTCATAAAAAATGAAATGAAATCGTTATTCACTCTCACTTCAAAAACTTAAGTAGGTACGAGGTCAAACTTTCTAAAATGCTTTCTAAAACCGTACTCTATCATGTTCTAGTTTTTCAGTAATTAAGTTCCAAAGTCAAAAATGACCAAAATGCTTACCCTGACCACCCCCTTAAGTTGAGTCAAACCGTTCTTATTTTCAAAAATTTTAAAATCTGCGTTAAGTAAAATTTTTTCGTCCAGGCGATTTATTTTCTTGTCCTAAATAGAGGGGGGGCGCTCGAGGTTGGGACGCAACAATGGAAAGACTCGAGACAATCTTTGGTTCATTCGCCAACTAAACAGACTATACTAGACTTACACTCCAGGAAATAAATGAAACTTAAGTGATCGAGTATTAATTAATAAAATGAATTCAGAACTAATTTGTAAAATAAATCGTAAATAATTCGAAAATATATTTTTAGTTATTCGATTTCATGTAATGAAAAGCGTATCCCACCGAATTACGCTAAGTTTAACTAAGTTTAACTAATTAACAAATCAGGCTACACAAATCCTGCTATTCACTTTAATTATAGGACGCTTATTAGGAATATTTTCATTGTTAATGGGAGAATTATCAAAATTAACGATCATTTAACGGTATTTTATTATTTAAAAGCTAGTTAAAATTATAAGATAAACAGATTCAGATACCGAAAAAGAAAAAAACTAGTTGATATGAGAATAAAGTGAATTCAAAAACATAAAATTTATATTTTGAATTAATCGCTATTTCGAAAATGATGAAACCTTTTTGAATTATTTACCTTTTTGAATTATTTATATTTGAAATAAATTTAGAACTTACCGTTTGTTTTACCTTATATTTTCATTCTTTCACCTCGAAAACGGAGATCATCTAAACAGTAGAAACCCCTAAGCTAGAAAACCCATTCTAACACATTGAATTCTAAACAATTCCCATTCTATTCCCATTCTAAAACAATTGTTAAAATAATGAAATTCTGAAACGTAATTTCAAAATGTGGAACTCATTTTCGTAGAATTTCGAGAAATTTGCGAACGGAATTTCTGGGTTTTAAAAATATTCCGAGAAAATTTTTGCCACGACTATACCGTTATTTTTTCCAGCAAAGAACCAGCAAAAAAAAAATTTTGAGCCCGCGTGTTTGCTCTCCGAGTGGCCTAACCTTTCATGCTAAGAGCATTCACTAAGAGCTTAACCCTTTCATGCTTTCAACCCTTCAATGCCACTTTAGAGTACTGCGAAAAAGCTTCAGGTCTTACTATGAACCTTACTTATGAGTCTTACATAAAACAAGGCACTTTCATAAGAAACCTTAGACGCTGACGTTAGACTCTGAACGACCAAAACAAATTTTTTTTAACTTCTAACTTCTAATTAAAAAATCGAACTCGCTCTTTCACTAAATTCTGTTCTGAAACACTTTTCTAAAATTCTGAACAAAACTTTTGAATTTAAATTTGAATAAATCTAATGGCGAAAATTTAATTCGAAAAAAAATTAAAAAGTAGAATTCTGAGAAATGTAGATGCTGATAATATTTTAATTTTTTTATCTCTTACTTTCTGAGTCACATCTTTCTCATCATTAATTATTAATAATTATTAATAATTATTAATAATTAAAAATAAACAAAATTTTACAAAACCTCTTAAAAATTCAAAATTTTATGTTTTTGTAAAATATGTTTATTGAAAACCTATTTTCCAACATTCCAACTTATTTTTAAACATATTGTAAACTTTATGTTTAACCTATACATATATATGATTAACCTTATTGTAAATTTGATTAACATTATATGTAAACTTATATGTGCCATTATATATTGCCATTTTTTATTATTTTTTTAGCTAAGATCCGTGGAAACACATTTGATTCATGTGTCATTCATGTGTCATGATGTGTCAAACAAGGTTTTTTATTTTTTCCAATTATTTCGCGTTGCGATGGTCAAGCTCCAAGAGGCGAGAGAATGGACTTCTTTGGACATTTGTGAATCGATCCGAGCTATGTTGCTCATTTATTCACGGAGTCGTTTGGAAAATGTAATGATTCAGCTAAGAGGTCTTATTAATTATTAATTAATTTTATTATATAATAAATTTCAATCAGTAAGAAATTAGAAAATTCGAAACTCGTAATTAATTCGTAATTAATTGTCTCCAATTAATAGATATAATATAGATATAGTCCTTTTCTTAAATAGTTAGTTAAGTAAAAAGTTTTATAAACTCTAAAACTTATATCACCTTTTCACACTTTTATTAATATCTTATTTATTAATATATTATTAATAATAGATGATTAGGAAACGTAGTGTGTTTTTAATTAGTAGGGCTATTAACAAAAGTGTGAATAAGTATGTAATATAGTGAATAAGTGTGGGATATAAGTGGCTATAAGTGTCTGAGGTATAAAGTGGTATAAGTGCAAATAAGATAATTTCGATTTTTCGAAAAAAGACTATTTTGATGTTTCGCTTGAGCCATAACTCCTATTAAATTGCCATAATCTCTAGGCCATAACTCCTCATTAAATTGCCTCTTAAATTGCTCTTAAATAAATTACGAATTAATTACGAAGTTTCGAATTTTCTAATTTCTTATTATTGAAAGTTATTATATGAATAATAATAATTTGAATCGTATAATATCTGAATCGTATAATATCGTTCCAAATGATGAATCGTTCCAAACATTTGCATCCGACGACTCCGTGAATGAAGAAGAGCATAATGAGCAACATCATAATGAGCTCGGATCGACCTTCACAAAGTCCAAAGAAGTGGTCGCATTCTCTCGCCTCTTGACAGGGAGCATTGACCAATCGCACGCGAAACAATTGGAAAAAACTGACCTTGATCTTTTTGACACATCTGATGCGGCGAACCAACAATGAAATCAATGAAATACAATGAAATCAACAATGAAATCAAGCTCGGATCGACTTCACAAATGTCCAAAAGAAGTCGATTATTTTTAAAAAATTTAAAAATTTAAAAATTCGAATTAAATCACGAATTAAATCAAAGAAGTTTATTTTTTTAAAAAAGAGTAAAAATTCAACAATTCGAATTAATTAATTGTTTCATTTTTCGATGTTTTCACGTTCAACAGAAAGTAACGAAGAAATTAGTTTCAGAATTGTTTCAGAATTTAGTGAAAAAGAGATTATTATGAGAGATTAATAAGCGCAGAATTAATACAAGAAAAAATTTGTCGTTCAGAGTTTCTTATCGAGAAGTGTATTATGAAGAATGTGAAGAATGAAGAATGTGTTTATAGTAAGATCGTTCATAGTAAGATCGTTAAAGTAAGATCGCTAAAGTGTTGCATGAAAGGTATAAGCTCTAGTGGTCCGCACGCGGCAATGTCGCCACGCGGGCAAAAGCCGCACGCGCAAAGGTGCGGGCAATTTTGCTGGTTCATAAAAAATAACTAATATAGCAAAACTAATTATGGCAAAACTTTTCCTGCGAACACGATTTTTAGAAACAGCGTCGTTCTACACGAGTTTACCTAGTAGATTACCTAATACTTTCAAGTATCAGTTAAAATTATCACTCGGGCAGCAACACTCGGGGCAACCGTGTATCCGACTTTCCCGTTTTTGTTAGAAAATGTTTTCCCTTTATAATTGTTTTCTTATTAATATTATTCTTAATATTTCTTTTAATTATAATATTTATTAAATTATTAATTATATTCCTTTTCTATTTCTATTTTTATATTTTAAAACTCGTTTAACGTTTTTTTGTATATATAATAATTGTATATAATATAATGTATATATATAATTGTATATATAATATAATTTTGTGAAAAAGAACGAAAGTTATCTATATTCTAATAGATAACTATATTATCAATATATTCACTATAATTCAAAAGTTATGAAAAAGTAACGAAAGTAACGAAGTTATGAAAGTAACGAAGAATAAATATAAAACTGAAATTCTTTTAAGTTCGATATTCAAATTCGATTTGTTATTTTTCTCATATCTAACTATTAATCGTAACTATTAATCTAACAAAAGTAAAATCGGAAAATTTTCAGGTCGAAATTCTGTCGTTCTGATATCGTTTCTGCCAATCATGATTTAGGTTTAGGAGGTTTTCGCACTCTCAGGCACTTCGCCGTATCTCACAGTAAACTCTCCGGAAACACTTCCGGAAAACACTTCCC
>SCLH01000994.1:191733-220898 GCA_004367855.1 Oikopleura vanhoeffeni | reverse complement strand
TACAAGAAAAGTACAATTCTAACAAAAGTCGTTTAACAAAAGAGATTCGTCGTTTAATATGTTAGTATAATGATATGTTACTATAATGAATTAGATAATAAAGTACAGAATACAAGAAAAGTACAATTCTAACAAAAGTCGTTTAACAAGAGAGATTCGTCGTTTAAAAAAAAAATAGAGTTGGGGAAGATTAGGGTTCCGTTGACAAAAAGTTTTGCCATGCCCCGAGTGTTCACTATAATTTTATGTCTATATTATGTTATAAACTGATATCTTGAAAGTATTAGAACTCGTTAGTTAGGTAAACTCGTGTATAGAACGACGCAAAGCTGTTTCTGAGGAAAGGGTTAGGGTTTTAAAAATAGGGTCGTGTTCCGCAGGGGTGTATTATTTTTTGGTGTGGTTTTGGTGTGGTTGGTATTTTTTGGCATATTTTTTAATAATAATAACCATTTCCGAGAAAAGTTTTTTCTATTTTTCTATTTTTCAAAACCCTAAAACCAAAAAAAAATTGCGTGTTTGCTCTCGAGTGGCTTTCGTGGACCACTAAGAGCTTAACCCTTTCATGCAACACCTTAAAAAAGCTTAAGGTCTATAAAACATAATAAGAAACCTTAGACGTTCTGAACGACCAAAACAAATTTTTTACAAATTATTCGTATTTTATATACGTTATTTATATTAATTCAAATATAATAAAAATATAACATAAAATAATTATTAACTTTATAACATAAGTAAGAATTATTAAATTTAAAGAAAAAACTAACTTACGATATTTAGTATATAAACTTATTTATTAATATTTATTAAAACATTATTAAAACAAATATATTATTAAAACGATTTTTTCGGATTTTAGTAACGGATTNGTATTAAGATTTACGAGTTTGTTACAAATTAAAAAATGATTTTATTTATATTATTTATACAACAAATGTTCTCGGAACAATAAATTTATTCTCTTTTTACGTTTAAACATTTCAAACAAAAGTTATAGACCGTTGAAAAGCAGTAAGAAATACCCAGCAATTACAACAATCAGCATGGACAACCCCCTTAAAACTCTTAAAAATGGTCGAAAAGTTATCAACCAGTACCTTATAGGTCTCGCAGCGAGACTGTCAAAAAAAAATTCGTGCACGACAAAATTAATTACGTTTGACAAAAATATTTAATATTGTTTATTGTAGAGAATGAAACAAATAACTTTGGAAATATAAACTTTTTGTTAAGAACCCTGTTAAAAATTTAAATCCATTTTTAAAATTGCCTATTAAGGTGGTGGTCGTCAATAATTCGGGGTCAATAACGAATTTCATCGAGATAATTATTTTATAAAAATTTGGGAAAATACGAGCATTTTGGTGGTATTTTTTCCTTCAAACATGAGTCAGGAAAGCACTTTATATTTTTTTTAAAAATATTGCTTCGGGACCATTATTAAAAATTTATCATTTTTGGACAGTCGAACCGAATTTATTAAAAAATGAGAACCAATTTGCACAAACCGTTCCATTGGTCTCTGCACCCGGATCATCCAGGCTACACATTCACGTTAGGTTCGAATGTGTTAAATTATAGATTAAGGGAGGAGATACATTTTGATTGATACCCCTAAAATAGGGTCAAAATACAGCTTTTTGATGATGCTGAAGCCAAATCCAGGAATTTTCCAAAAATCGTCCGTGGGGCTTGTTTACGTTCTGTCCGGTTAATTTGAGCTATAAATCATTGTTATACCTTGAACACTCAGGTATGAGATACATTTTCAAAAAATAGTTCCGTAAGTTTTGTAAGCTTGTTTATGATCGGACGAGTTTTCTGTCACACTCAAATGTTTTTTATGATGCAAGATTTTTCTTCAAATATATCAAAAAAGGTCATATTAGGGCGAACAATTTGCACTTCTCTGGCAATTGGCCATTGAAAACCCCAATTTTCACTAATTTCTTGACGACCTCCCCCGAAAATTTTGAATTTTTTTGACGACATTCCCTATATCACTTTCATTTGGAAGCGCGCGATCAATAAACTTACTGTAAATTATGCCACCGATTGGAAATCCGACGCCTTCTATCAGTGCTGGTATTGCATACAATGATCCAAATAATTTTGGATCAACATTATCAGTTAATAATTTTCTACACGTCGGAATAAGTATGTAAAGACCACAGGTGAAAGTCGTGAAAAGATAGAGCATTGCTAAAAATTAAATGTTTTAGTCAAAGTACAGTATGTTACATACTGTATGTGCATACTGTATGTACTTTATTTAATTGCAAAATGTCAACTTGCTATGAATAAAATCCACGTTAGTAAAAAATGGTGAATTATTTTTTTGAAACCTTACGGCAAGGTCCTTGTCATCGACGATTTTCATCGGCGAGAATTGATTCACAGCAAGTTGTCATTTCACAAGAAAATAAAGTACGTCCACTACCAAATAAGAAAATTGGAAAATAATTAAATATAATTTTCAAGATTTTATTTGATTCAAATAAGATAAAAATAAAGGATTAAATTTAAAGAAACATTTTAACACATTTTTACTTGAAAATGTGGAGATTTTTAACTTCTGAAATCACTCATGAAATAACTTGATTAATTGAAAACATTTTAAAAAACATTCTAAAAATCGTGCACAAAAAATGTCTTCATAAAAATTGTGTGTTCAAGAAAATATAAATTTTAGACCAATTATTTAATTGAAATAAATCAAAAATTCGGGATTCTTTAGAATTATCTGTCATGGAGACCATAAGTTATGGTCCATAACTAGGGTTTGGACAGGGAGAACCATGGGCCAAACTAAAAGTTTTCATGAGTGTTGCAAGAGCGTGAGTCACGCAGCGTGACCGCAACGAAATTTGGCTCTAGACAGAATAAAAAATTATTGAATAATTTTGAAAACAAAAATTTGGTCAGTTGAGGGAAAAATTAAACCATCGAAAGAGGCGAAAATGAGTAAATGGAAAAATGTTTTTATCAAAATATTTGGCCTGACCTAACCAAACACAAATTTTTTATTCTCTTTTGGTCCAAATTTTGCTCATTTTTGCGATAAACAATCTTAGTTTTGAACGAGTTTTGAGCGATATAAAAAATCGGCAAATTAAACATTGAAACCTAAATATCCCCGCAAAATTCCACCGTAAATTTTTTTATTTTGCAAATTCTTCGTTAGAATTTTTATTTTGTTTTAAGTTCAATTTATTCGTTTAAAGGTTCATATTTTTCCTGGTCCAAACCCTATCCATAACTCTTTGAAGAAAGTCAATGATCTCCACTAGAAGAGACAATTAAAATAAACGAGCGTTTTCATCAGATAATTCAGGTGTATTCAGGATACAGTATGTCACGAAAGGTGACTTTGTTCAAAATTCTCTACATGTTTGAAATTATTGTATAAAATAAATTAATTCTATTATAAATTTATAATAAATTAACACCTTCAGATTTGGCGAAAGCGAAAGTCAGCTCATATCCAATCAAAGAAATAACAGCGAATATAAAGTAGGCCCATTCTGAAATTTTCCATCTTCTTGTGATCATTATAACTCCAAATGCAATAATCGCAAGTGAAGAAGTATAGGTTGAAAATGCCCCTAATTGAGTCGAATTAAATGAAAAAGGTGTCGCGCTGAAAATTTCTTTATTATTAATTAAGGATGAGTTTTTCAGGGCAAGTAAACGTTTTTTTGGATTTTTTTGGTGTAACGCACTAAGGATGGTAGAACCTGTGTTGAGAACGATTCTGAAGGGCCAAAAAACTAAGGCAGGCACGGCAAAAATCAACCAGATCAGATATTATTTATTTTCGGAGCACTATTAGGTTCTGTGCTGTGATAAAATTTTGAATAAAAACTATGTTCCGTTTTCCAAAAACCAGCAAAATTTTGCCTATCATTCAGCTTGATATTTTTCTTGAACTTTTTTCGAAAAAATAAGAAATAGTAATCTTGAAAGGGTTGTGGCTGTAAAATCCAGCTTACTGCAAGTCATTTAAAATAGCTAAATTTGTTAATATCGCAGGAGTGAATTAACAATTAATATGTAAATTCAAACCATAAGAATAGCTGGTGAGAAAATTTGAAATTTTTTATTGGTATTTTCATGACTAGAGAGAAATTTTAAAATAAACGAAATTTCAGCTTGTTTTAAGTCTCATATNATATGCTTCGTAAAATTCGCATTTTCAAGATATTTCAGCAAAAAAATCTAGGATTGTGGCAAAACCACCAACTATTCGAATGTTGTTTTCTAGAGAATTTCTGTTGTTACCATTTTTAGAGAAATTCGACAAAAAATATAAAAACTCCGAATTTTTAGCGTTCAAATGGAGTACAAGTTGTACTGTACAACCCCTTTGTATGCAATGCAGCATGTAAAATTTTTTTCTCTGATGGATAACAAAAATTAAGCACTTATAAACAAGCGCCAAATTACATCGACGGTCAACAATTAAACTAATGTGTTGTGCTCAATCGAACCATAAAGAGTAGGCGGACCAAAAATATTGCTAATTATTTCACAAAATTTGTCATGTATTTAATAAAAGCCTCTTTGAATTGCCTGCATATTTCAACCATTCAGCAGTCATAAGTTGTGACTCACAACCTCCTTAATTATTGTAAATTTTGAAAACGGCTTTCAATGTTTGACAGAATTCCAAGGGATTTAAAAAAAAATATTTCCCAAGTTATTTATTTGTACTTCTCTGAAATAAACTATATAAATTTTCTTCGTCAAGCAAAATTTATCTTTCCGTTTCTACCTCAATTAATTGAGCCGATACTATCGACTCGATAGATAAGTAAATTGTTAAAAACAATAATTTTTTACAATTTTCCCCAAAAATGACAAAAGAGCCAAAAATCATGTTCTTGTTGTTATCTTAAAAATATATTGTTAGGTTTTGTCCAAAAACAGAAAATCATTGAAAAAACAGTTTTCAATTAAGAAATTTTTCCCTTAAAAAAAGTTTTCTATTGACTTATTTTTTGTGACGTGATAGTCTTGGACAAACAAACTTGAAGCGCTGTGCGGATCATTTCATCACTCTTTATATAACATTTTTAACTGTCAATTTTTCCCTTTTTTTGGCAAAATTTCAGAAAAATTCGGAGTATTTCTACCAAGATTGCTATTAACCCTTGGAAGCTCCAAATTGTTTTATTTCCGCAGAGGCTCATGCACCACTAAAGTGGGGCGACTTTGAGCCTTCATTACGGATTAACTACATTTTTTAAAAAAGCCGTGAATGATCTTAATTTTGTAAGGATAGTCCAAATTAGCGCGGTAATCAATTAGATTTTAAATTTTCATCTAAATCGGCCGAAACTAAGCTACAAGATTGGGCTTTGATCACTTACTTCTCATTGAAAACAGGAATATTTTCAAAAACATTTCTTTCAATATTCGCACTCATTAAGACCTTGGCTTTCATAATTTTTTTTTTTGATTTTTAATCTATCTATCCGTTTTCTTATAAATAGACGGTTAGCAGCGCGAGTGATCAAAAAACGCGAAAAAGTTTCGTCTTGCCTTAAAAAAATATTTTTTGAGAATGAAAAAAATTGTCTCATTTGAGAACTAAAGACTCAAATTAAAAAAATACTTAATCAGATTTTTTTTTGAAAGATACTCTAAAGACTGTCCTAAAAACTCAGTTCCTCAGATTTAATCTATCGTTTAAACTGTTTGATCAGCACGCATTTTAAAGTTTTTTGAGAGAAATTCTCTAAAAAAGAAAGATGAAATAATTTTTGAACGAGAAGTCCTTGAAAATTTTAACTACCATTTTTGAATTCTTCGTGGCAAACTCTATGTTGGGTTTGATCAAAAAATTTCCAGGATTTTTTTTCATCCGATTTCAGCGGATTCAAAATTTTCAGCACCACTAAAGTGGTGCTGAGCTTCCAAGAGTTAAGAGTAGTTTTCGAATTAATTTTTAATCACCTTAAATAGAAGTTTTTCACAATAAGGGTTCCACCAAAGCATATAACGTAAAGTAGTAATACAACAGAGAGAGGTATAACAAAAATGCCTGGTATTTTATTAAACCAAATTTTCTTCATTCCGACAAAAAGTTCTCTGACAGTATTGAATGGCGAAAGTTCATGTATAATGTCATCTTCTCGAAACTTAAAAGTCACAATGTAAAAGCAAACGACTGTCATAAGTTGATAACTGATTGCAATGAGAATTAATTTCTGAAAAAACTTGTAAAATTATAGTCTGTATCAGAGATTGACATAATTTGACCGAATCGTATTGAAAATTTTGTATGGTATCACTGCGATACTATCGCATCTTTTTTTTAAGGTATTATCAAGTCATAACGAGGAACTTGAGATTGACCTTGAGGTTTGACCATTTTTTGCTCTCTAGGGATTTTTCAGTATATAATTCAACCAAAATTTATAATACGTTCATCAGAAAGTCGACCCTGACAATTCTTCTGGTGATACTCTCAAGCTCATAACCTTTGAAATTGACCCTAATGCAAAAAACCTTTTGTAAAATTCCTTGTAAAATCTCGAAAATTGCACCAAAAAATCTATTTTTTGGAAAATTTGTCATAAACAAAAAATCTTTGGTCCTTGAAATGACCAGAAAAAAATTCCCATGATTCCCGGTGCAGGAACTCATTTCGCTATTTTTACTGATAAATTGGTGCTTCGAATAAGTAACCGTTGAATTTTAATTTTCAGGTCATCGTCAAATTACTAAAAAAAATACTAAAAAATCGTTCCTCTAAATCAGAAATCTTTGTTCCAATGAGTTATCAGTGTAATCAACAACTTTGAAACATGAAAATTCATTACATAATTACAATTTATTTCAGTTAAAAACTCAGAACTATTAACAAATTGCAAGCCCAAAGTGTATACGCCATACCAGGAATTCCATATATACTAACAACAAAACCATAAATCAACTGAGAAAAAGTACCAAATTGTAATGCTACTTCCATTGATAAAATTCCAAACCATCTTAACGGTGATTCCAATGGAGTTTTTGCTGTGACAACAGAAAATGCAACAGCTAGGGCAGACGCATATCTTTTAGAAGGCTAATATCGTGTTACTTAGGAGATATAAAATATACCTTCAAAGTTATGTGAAATATTTCAAGTAATGTTTGAAGTTCATGAATCATGATTTTGTAACTTCAATTTGGAGAATGTTGCTTTTTTATTCTTTAGTTTCAATTTTTTTATAAGAACATATTCGATTGATCTCCTTAGATTTATGTGAGAGCAAAAGGCCCTAAACTTTCAAATAATTAAAAAGATGTATGAAATATTAAAATTTATTGGTTGAAAATTCATGTCGAAAAACACGGTTTAAATATCATGGTTTAATGATAGAAATTAACTTTTTACAAAAAAATTCTCATACACATCGCAGTATGTGATACACTCATAAATTATCTGACGTTTAATTTTTAACTCGTAGACTCGATTTCTGGCAAGTAGTCGCCATTCACCATTTAATCGCATTTTACGACGCTTAATCATTTACGACAAGATCAGTTATAAAATTATCGATTAACTTTAAGACAAAATGACGTTTGTGCGTTTTTTTGAAAATTTTTACTGTATTACAGTACTTATTTTTTGCAAAAATTTGTTGAATCACCAAATAAAACCATAGCCCAAAAATGATCACGTGATCGTATATTCAAGAAATAAGGTTGGCCTAAACAGTACTGTTTTTTTCAAAAATTGCTTAATCCCCTCACACTCAGAGCTATTTCGAAAAACACCTGTAGATTAGAGATTATAACTCGCAGGTTAATTCTGAGGAAGTCATTTTGTAGGAAAAATTTTTCTGAATCTGCCCCATTTTCAATTTTTGTTCTGACGTCTTTCAATAAATTTTTATTTTTTCACAAGTTATTTTGATAAATTGCGTAGGTTAGATTTTATTTTCGAAAAACACCTGTAGATTGAAGACCGAAAATTGCAGGTTATTTCTGAAGAAGTTACAATTTAGAAAATTTCATTCTGTATTTCCTCCATTATTTATTTTTGTTCTGACGTCTCTCACGTTCTCACAATGACACATGCGTAGGTTGAATGTCACTTTGTAAATGTCACTATTTGACGGGGTTAATAAAATCAAAATTCAAATTAAATAGCATTAAAATTCAAGTCTATCCTTAATCTCGAGGACTAAAGAACAGGGAAGTTGCAAGCACTTTTACTTCTCCCGTTATTAGGGCCCAAAGTAGCGTCCCCGAATGGCGTTTTGGGTGTGAGACGGTTAAAACACTTCTTGAAAAAACTAAGGACCATGTTTGAAAGTTTTAAAGACCTTTTTTCTATTACAACAAAGTCCAAAAACAATCACGTGACCCTCAAATTAAAAAACATGGTTTTGGTTCAAGTACACAAATAGTACTCAAATTACGCCGAGGAATTTTGAGGGCAAATAAACAGATAATGTAAGAATTTTGAACGGGATTTTTCAAAAATGTAACGTGATCTTATTTTTCAAGAAATATGGATTAATATATGACATATTTCAAACCTTATTTTTCAATTATTTTGTCACGTGATTTTAATCGGACTTTGCTGTAATGAGAAATAAGTCTTAAAAACGGTTGAAGTTTATCAACAAATTTGTGACGTAATTTGGGTACTTTTTCAAATTACCGTATACTGTGTACCGTATATCAAATTACCGTAAATTTCATAGTTCATCGTAGAGACTCGTAAGTCCCCCCAGAAGAATCAGAAGAGTCGACTTTCTCATAAATATATTAGCAACTATGGGTCAATTATGTACTAAAAGGTCGCCAGAGAGCAAAATTCCCCTTTGAAATCTCAAAAATTTGACCATTTTTTACTCTCTAGTGACCTTTCAGTACATAATTGATGCCACAGTTGCCATATTTTTCATTAGAAAATCGACACTTTCGATTATTTTTGGGGCACTTTGAAGTTTATACGATAAACTTGAAATTGATCCTGAACTTTGACGTAAAATGAATTATTTACACCAATTTAAGAGTCATTTTACTAGAGAATTTTGTGAAAACATATAATTATTTTTAAATAGAGCTATAGAAAGTTATTTGAAGTTTACTATGCAATATATATAAACGTTTCAATTTATATTATTATTGCACTTTTGTGTGTCACTTAACCCCCACCTGCACGAGATGTCCTACCCCCTCCGCACCTGCACGAGAGTGTTTCAAAACACACACAGACTATGTGACATAGATAGGGTGCGCAGCGGTCAAAATTCTAAGTTTTAAAATAAAATGAGTAAATTAAATGATTTTCATCTTACAAAGTGTTCCACCTACGCATTTGTTTGTCAAAATGACCAAAATTTTTTCGAAAATGAGCTGATTATGCTCAAAAACGAAATTAGTGCTGAAAATAAGGGTTTTTGAAACTCATTTTCTGACCACTTGATGGCCCAAAAAATTTTTTTTTGCTCGGAATCGTCTTTTTCGGTGGCGATTACCCCCGATAGCAAATAAATGTTTATCAACAGTTTGATCTTGTTCCAGTACTGTTTTAACTGCATTAAACAAAAAATTGCATCCAAATAATGCATTTCCGGTCTTATGAGAAATTTCTAGAACTCACCAAAATTCTTGAAATTAAAAATAAGAGGAACTATCGAGGGTCTGTTCCGATATTCCGCCGGCCAAAATGACACTTCCCCAAAAATATTTGTGTCTATGTGTTCTGAAACACGCTCGTGCAGATGGAGGTTAAGGTCATTTTTGCGAATTTTTTTCTTGTCCGCATTAAATGCCTTTTAGATCATCGAAAATGTATGTAATGATGAAACTTTGTTTATATGGCTAGATTTATAAGAATGACGACTAGTTGCCGGAAATCGAGTCTGGGTACAGATTGACTTCTAAAGTCTACACGTTAAGATTTGAAAAAAATCTTTATTGGAAAAGTTATGTTAACATAACCTCAATTTTAAATTCTGAAATTGAAAATACAAGGTAGCAAAAACTGATTTTTCCCTTTAAAAGTGTAATAATATCTTTTTCGGATTATATTTCATCATGATTTCCGATTTAAATATGCCAAGAACCGTTTGATACGTATTAACTTAATAATTGGCACTCTCTATGACAACTTTCAATCAGAGCAATTAATTTGTTAAAAAAGTTCGTCTAAAACAGATACTCACTTGAAAATTATTTATTTAATAAATTGATTTATAATTTAAAGGGAGGGGGCTTATATCGCTGAATTTGACCAAAAAACCTACGCAATTACACGATTTTCAGCTAAAATACTTCCAGTGCCAAAATTGGCCTCAAATGATGTTTGAAGTACGCCTAAAAGTGTATTTTTTTTTAAATAATTTTTACGAAGTTAAATATATTATTATTTTTTTTATAACCCTGAACCTCCGCCAAGAGACCAAAATATATTACCATAGGGAAGAAACCAAGGGCTTAATTCTAACTGAATAATTATTGTATTGTATGATGAATATAATAACAAGGCAAATAACAAAAGCTGGAAAACAAATTTTTGGCCAATAAAATCTGAGAGAGCTCCGATAAGAAACGTAATGCAACTAATTCCGCATAATATCGCTTGCCCAATATTATTTATAGAAGCTGCATCCGATAAAATATCATTGTATTCATTACACTTTATTTAGGTTTTTATTGTTTTTTGAAAAAATACATTGAAGAAAACCACCTTGTGGAATTTTGTTACCGAATAAAAGTTGAATAGAAACCTATTTCTTTGATAGGTTAGAATCATTTTGCATATTTTTTCTATATCTTTTGGTAAACCACAGTCTTTTTCTAATTTCTAATCTTTGAGTGAAATCTTAAGTTTGAAAATGAAATTTATGATATTTTTTTTTAACCTTCAGCCCCCGTACGGCTCTGCAGCGCCGGATCGACTTTAACGTTTTTTCGATCTTTATACATGATGGGATCATCGTCGATCAAATGGACTATCAAATTTTTTCGTGCTTTTTGGGGGAATTAGAGTACTTAATTACATAAGACCTTTCTTCCAGTACGATATAATCGAAAAACGATCACGTGACCGTATAAATTAGAAATAAGATATGCTTCAAACGGCGTGAAAATATAAAATATGGAACTTATTCACACAAACTCCGCATGTGAAATTGACCTCTGAAACGACAACTTTGTCATTGTTCTCAAATTTTTTTTTAAATTCGATTGTTAATTTCAGTACTTATATTGACAAAAAAATCTCAAATTCTCTGGAAAAAATTATGAGAAAAATTTCTTCCATAAAGTATTGTAAAGTATGTATTTAAAGGTGAAATTTTATGCTACGGAACGTATAATATTGACTATGGGCCTAACCAACCTTAATGTTGTTGAGTCTTCTGTGCTCTTTGCGCTGATTGGCAAAACGAGTCATGCTTCACTTCAGGCTTAATACCTGATATGTTTTGATCGATCAAATAGTAAAATTAATTTTGAAAAAAATTTTCAACCATTAGCGAGATAATTTTTTGAATTTTCACACCGGAGACTTGATTGGATAGTGTTTCAAATAAAAAAACGATAGATAATTGGCAATTTATGATCCGGCTCCACAAAGTCGAATGGGCGGCTAAGCCATCTTTAATTGCGGTCCTACCCGAGTCAAACTTTGAAGTCCGAAGTTAAAAAAAGGTCATCTCAAATAACCAATAAAGGCTTCGACCTACAATTTTCTCAGCAAAAATTGACATTCAATACTAGAAAATTTTATACTGAACTCAGCAGAAACTTTTCTAGCAGACATCATACAGTCGATAACAGTCGAATAAAAAGTAAAGGAAACAAGAATAAAAAACATATAACTGTAATACAGTTACTTTACATGTACTATATGTTTTATATTTTTTCGATTCACTTTTTGATATCATTTAACTGTATATATCATTTACATAAAATTCTTAAGATCACACCCCTGTCAAGATCGGATAAAGTTGGTTAAAATAATTGATTGCATAAACAACGACAGTTATAATAATAGTTGTCTTAATTTTTGGTTATCAAATACGTGCTTTAAGGAAATACTACAGCATGTGATATGCTGCATGTCACATTTTTGCTCCGATCCTAGTTTTTACTGTAGCTGTCCTCCCCCGATCAAAATTAATTAAAGCTAAACCTATGCTGAACCTAAATTATGAACTATTTTACGAGTATATGATATACTGTATGATTATCTTTATCATTACTGTATGATTATACTGTATATCGATAATTATGTACTCGCAAAAATTTTTTTTGTCTTTTTTTGGGAGATTCGCTTTAAAACAAAGAAATGCAGCATAAAGTAAGGTGTGTAAATTGTAATTTTACTGTTATCGAACAGTTATTATGACCTACAGTCCATGCGCCCTAATTGGACACCACAAACTTTTATTTGGCGCCCAATCNAAATGAATTATTTTACACCAATTTAAGAGTCATTTTACTAGAGAATTTTGTAAAAACATATAATTATTTTTAAATAGAGCTATAGAAAGTTATTTGAAGTTTACTATGCAATATATATAAACGTTTCAATTTATATTATTATTGCACTTTTGTGTGTCACTTAACCCCCACCTGCACGAGATGTCCTACCCCCCTCCGCACCTGCACGAGAGTGTTTCAAAACACACACAGACTATGTGACATAGATAGGGTGCGCAGCGGTCAAAATTCTAAGTTTTAAATTAAAATGAGTAAATTAAAATGATTTTCATCTTACAAAGTGTTCCACCTACGCATTTGTTTTGTCAAAATGACCAAAATTTTTTCGAAAATGAGCTGATTATGCTCAAAAACGAAATTAGTGCTGAAAATAAGGGTTTTTGAAACTCATTTTCTGACCACTTGATGGCCCAAAAAATTTTTTTTTGCTCGGAATCGTCTTTTTCGGTGGCGATTACCCCCGATAGCAAACAGAATGTTTATCAACAGTTTGATCTTGTTCCAGTACTGTTTTAACTGCATTAAACAAAAAATTGCATCCAAATAATGCATTTCCGGTCTTATGAGAATTTCTAGAACTCACCAAAATTCTTGAAATTAAAAATAAGAGGAACTATCGAGGGTCTGTTCGATATTCCGCCGGCCAAATGACACTTCCCCAAAATATTTTGGTCTATGTGTTCTGAAACACGCTCGTGCAGATGAGGTTAAGGTCATTTTGCGAATTTTTTTCTTGTCCGCATTAAATGCCTTTTAGATCATCGAAAATGTATGTTAATGATGAAACTTTGTTTATATGGCTAGATTTATAAGAATGACGACTAGTTGCCGGAAATCGAGGTCTGGGTACAGATTGACTTCTAAAGTCTACACGTTAAGATTTGAAAAAAATTCTTTATTGGAAAAGTTATGTTAACATAACCTCAATTTTAAATTCTGAAATTGAAAATACAAGGTAGCAAAAACTGATTTTTCCCTTTAAGTGTAATAATATCTTTTTCGGATCATATTTCATCATGCTTTCCGATTTAAATATGCCAAGAACCGTTTGATACGTATTAACTTAATAATTGGCACTCTCATGACAACTTTCAATCAGAGCAATTAATTTGTTAAAAAAGTTCGTCTAAAAACAGATACTCACTTGAAAATTATTTATTTAATAAATTGATTTATAATTTACAGGGAGGGGGCTTATATCGCTGAATTTGACCAAAAAACCTACGCAATTACACTATTTTCAGCTAAAATACTTCCAGTGCCAAAATTGGCCTCAAATGATGTTTGAAGTACGCCTAAAAGTGTATTTTTTTTTAAATAATTTTTACGAAGTTAAATATATTATTATTTTTTTTATAACCCTGAACCTCCGCCAAGAGACCAAAATATATTACCATAGGGAAGAAACCAAGGGCTTAATTCTAACTGAATAATTATTGTATTGTATGATGAATATAATAACAAGGCAAATAACAAAAGCTGGAAAACAAATTTTTGGCCAATAAAATCTGAGAGAGCTCCGATAAGAAACGTAATGCAACTAATTCCGCATAATATCGCTTGCCCAATATTATTTATAGAAGCTGCATCCGATAAAATATCATTGTATTCATTACACTTTATTTAGGTTTTTATTGTTTTTTGAAAAAATACATTGAAGAAAACCACCTTGTGGAATTTTGTTACCGAATAAAAGTTGAATAGAAACCTATTCTTTGATAGGTTAGAATCATTTTTGCATATTTTTTCTATATCTTTTGGTAAACCACAGTCTTTTTCTAATTTCTAATCTTGAGTGAAATCTTAAGTTTGAAAATGAAATTTATGATATTTTTTCTTAACCTTCAGCCCCCGTACGGCTCTGCAGCGCCGGATCGACTTTAACGTTTTTTCGATCTTTATACATGATGGGATCATCGTCGATCAAATGGACTATCAAATTTTTTCGTGCTTTTTTGGGCGAATTAGAGTACTTAATTACATAAGACCTTTCTTCCAGTACGATATAATCGAAAAACGATCACGTGACCGTATAAATTAGAAATAAGATATGCTTCAAACGGCGTGAAAATATAAATATGGAACTTATTCACACAAACTCCGCATGTGAAATTGACCTCTGATAACGACAACTTTGTCATTGTTCTCAAATTTTTTTTTAAATTCGATTGGTTAATTTCAGTACTTATATTGACAAAAAAAATCTCAAATTCTCTGGAAAAATTATGAAAAAAATTTCTTCCATAAAGTATTGTAAAGTATGTATTTAAAGGTGAAATTTTATGCTACGGAACGTATAATATTGACTATGGGCCTAACCAACCTTGATGTTGTTGAGTCTTCTGTGCTCTTTGCGCTGATTGGCCAAACGAGTCATGCTTCACTTCAGGCTTAATACCTGATATGTTTTGATCGATCAAATAGTAAAGTCAATTTTGAAAAAAATTTTTCAACCATTAGCGAGATAATTTTTTGAATTTTCACACCGGAGACTTGATTGGATAGGTGTTTCAAATAAAAAACGATAGATAATTGGCAATTTATGATCCGGCTCCACAAAGTCGAATGGGCGGCTAAGCCATCTTTAATTGCGGTCCTACCCGAGTCAAACTTTGAAGTCCGAAGTTAAAAAAAGGTCATCTCAAATAACCAATAAAAGGCTTCAACCTACAATTTTCTCAGCAAAAATTGACATTCAATACTAGAAAATTTTATACTGAACTCAGCAGAAACTTTTCTAGCAGACATCATACAGTCGATAACAGTCGAATAAAAAGTAAAGGAACAAAAGATAAAAACATATAACTGTAATACAGTTACTTTACATGTACTATATGTTTTATATTTTTTTCGATTCACTTTTTGATATCATTTAACTGTATATATCATTTACATAAAATTCTTAAGATCACACCCCTGTCAAGATCGGATAAAGTTGGTTAAAATAATTGATTGCATAAACAACGACAGTTATAATAATAGTTGTCTTAATTTTTGGTTATCAAATACGTGCTTTAAGGAAATACTACAGCATGTGATATGCTGCATGTCACATTTTTGCTCCCGATCCTAGTTTTTACTGTAGCTGTCCTCCCCCGATCAAAATTAATTAAAGCTAAACCTATGCTGAACCTAAATTATGAACTATTTTACGAGTATATGATATACTGTATGATTATACTTTATCATTACTGTATGATTATACTGTATATCGATAATTATGTACTCGCAAAAATTTTTTTGTCTTTTTTTGGGAGATTCGCTTTAAAACAAGAAATGCAGCATAAAAGTAAGGTGTGTAAATTGTAATTTTACTGTTATCGAACAGTTATTATGACCTACAGTCCATGCGCCCTAATTGGAACACCACAAACTTTTATTTGCGCCCAATCTGGAACACTTCGAAGGGCCTTTTTGAGCTGGTCAGAACGAGAATTCGACACACTTTCTTGCAACAAAAAAAAATTCTTGACCGTCAAATTCATGGTGTTCCAGTTAGTGCGCATGGACTGTATTTTATGTTTTGAGGTGAATGTCAAAAAACAATTTCTTGAGACGGGCATAACAGCCTCATCATCTTTGATACATCCTAATTCAACCCAAAGTGCATCAAAATCTGGAACCCACGCATCAGCGCATTAAATCGCCAAATTATATTGTCTCAATAAGTGGGTCACGTAGCTGAAGCGTGGTTTAACAGTTTTGTTGAGGTTTGGGTTTAATTAGGATATCTATAAAAAAGGATCTCCAGGCGCTCGGTTTCGCGTTTGCATTTACTCCTACTTTCAACGCCGTTATTGATCATCGACGATATTAAAATGGCCGTTAGTGGTTACCCCCGATCGCGCAACGGAAGGCCTAGGGTCTCCTTCTAACATATATAATTCAAATTTGTAATCATGAAATGATCAAGTTCAGTTAACATTAATTCGATGTATTTAAGCTCTGAAATGAATTGGTTATCGAATCCATTATTTTATATTTCGATCAATTAAAAAAATGAAGAACTGATCAAAATATAAATAATTTGTCTAACCTAAACAAATGTTCTATTCCAAGCAGGCGCACATAATCGATTGCAGCCATTCTCAGTCCAAGAGAAAATTTGATTTTTCTCGGTGTTTAATTATTATATTTGAAAGTTTAAAGATTTAGTCTGAACACGTTTCTGGCTTGAATCGTGTGAAAACTAAATAATGACAAGGAATAAATGATCTCGAATAATTAAAACGTAAAGCGATACGATTACGTGACCGTTAGAGGTTTTTATTACAAATTTCCAGGAGTTTCTCTCACTTAAGGATGTGGGCGACGATAATTGGGCTCTTTTTTACACATTTTCAAGTGAAGTTTCTGAGAAACCAAATTTGTAACAAAAAATGTCTAACCGCAGAGTTTTAGTAAGGTCTAAGGGGTGTCTAGACGCGATATTTTACTTTATAAGGGAATTTTAACTCTATCAGTGCGCGCCAAGAATTATGGGTCCTTATAAGTCTGTCGCAGCAACTTCATTGTATGATTGTAAAAGTTTGACATTATTGACCTCAAGGAGAAAATTTTCGAAAATATAATAAACGTAGAAAATTCGATTTTTGTTAGTCTTTTCGTATTAAGCGAACTAATTAACAAATAATCCTAATTATCTAGTAAATAAATTTATTTTTTTCAGCTTCCATCGTTGGTTGTCCGCTTTGGCCAGAAATATCGACTGGTAAGCCACATGGCCCAGATGCGGAGCGTATNCGCACCTGCACGAGAGTGTTTCAAAACACACACAGACTATGTGACATAGATAGGGTGCGCAGCGGTCAAAATTCTAAGTTTTAAATTAAATGAGTAAATTAAAATGATTTTCATCTTACAAAGTGTTCCACCGTACGCATTTGTTTTGTCAAAATGACCAAAATTTTTCGAAAATGAGCTGATTATGCTCAAAAACGAAATTAGTGCTGAAAATAAGGGTTTTTGAACTCATTTTCTGACACTTGATGGCCCAAAAAATTTTTTTTTGCTCGGAATCGTCTTTTTCGGTGGCGATTACCCCGATAGCAAAAAATGTTTATCAACAGTTTGATCTTGTTCCGTACTGTTTTAACTGCATTAAACAAAAATTGCATCCAAATAATGCATTTCGGTCTTATGAGAATTTCTAGAACTCACCAAAATTCTTGAAATTAAAATAAGAGGAACTATCGAGGGTCTGTTCGATATTCGCCGGCCAAATGACACTTCCCCAAAATATTTTGGTCTTGTGTTCTGAAACACGTTCGTGCAGATGGAGGTTAAGGTCATTTTGCGAATTTTTTTTCTTGTCCGCATTAATGCCTTTTAGATCATCGAAAATGTATGTTAATGATGAAACTTTGTTTATATGGCTAGATTTATAAGAATGACGACTAGTTGCCGGAAATCGAGTCTGGGTACAGATTGACTTCTAAAGTCTACACGTTAAGATTTGAAAAAAATTCTTTATTGGAAAAGTTATGTTAACATAACCTCAATTTTAAATTCTGAAATTGAAAATACAAGGTAGCAAAAACTGATTTTTCCCTTTAAAAGTGTAAATATCTTTTTCGGATCATATTTCATCATGATTTCCGATTTAAATATGCCAGAAACCGTTTGATACGTATTAACTTAATAATTGGCACTCTCATGACAACTTTCAATCAGAGCAATTAATTTGTTAAAAAAGTTCGTCTAAAAACAGATACTCACTTGAAATTATTTTATTTAATAAATTGATTTATAATTTACAGGGAGGGGGCTTATATCGCTGAATTTGACCAAAAAACCTACGCAATTACACGATTTTCAGCTAAAATACTTCCAGTGCCAAAATTGGCCTCAAATGTGTTTGAAGTACGCCTAAAAGTGTATTTTTTTTTAAATAATTTTTACGAAGTTAAATATATTATTATTTTTTTTATAACCCTGAACCTCCGCCAAAGACCAAAATATATTACCATAGGGAAGAAACCAAGGGCTTAATTCTAACTGAATAATTATTGTATTGTATGATGAATATAATAACAAGGCAAATAACAAAAGCTGGAAAACAAATTTTTGGCCAATAAAATCTGAGAGAGCTCCGATAAGAAACGTAATGCAACTAATTCGCATAATATCGCTTGCCCAATATTATTTATAGAAGCTGCATCGATAAAATATCATTGTTTCATTACACTTTTTTAGGTTTTTATTGTTTTTTGAAAAAATACATTGAAGAAACCACCTTGTGGAATTTTGTTACCGAATAAAAGTTGAATAGAAACCTATTCTTTGATAGGTTAGAATCATTTTTGCATATTTTTCTATATCTTTTGGTAAACCACCAGTCTTTTTCTAATTTCTAATCTGAGTGAAATCTTAAGTTTGAAAATGAAATTTATGATATTTTTTCTTAACCTTCAGCCCCCGTACGGCTCTGCAGCGCCGGATCGACTTTAACGTTTTTCGATCTTTATACATGATGGGATCATCGTCGATCAAATGGACTATCAAATTTTTTCGTGCTTTTTTGGGGGAATTAGAGTACTTAATTACATAAGACCTTTCTTCCAGTACGATATAATCGAAAAAACGATCAGTGACCGTATAATTAGAAATAAGATATGCTTCAAACGGCGTGAAAATATAAATATGGAACTTATTCACACAAACTCCGCATGTGAAATTGACCTCTGATAACGACAACTTTGTCATTGTCTCAAATTTTTTTTTAAATTCGATGGTTAATTTCAGTACTTATATTGACAAAAAATCTCAAATTCTCTGGAAAAAATTATGAGAAAAATTTCTTCCATAAAGTATTGTAAGTATGTATTTAAAGGTGAAATTTTATGCTACGGAACGTATAATATTGACTATGGGCCTAACCAACCTTAATGTTGTTGAGTCTTCTGTGCTCTTTGCGCTGATTGGCAAAACGAGTCATGCTTCACTTCAGGCTTAATACCTGATATGTTTTGATCGATCAAATAGTAAATTAATTTTGAAAAAAAATTTTCAACCATTAGCGAGATAATTTTTTGAATTTTCACACCGGAGACTTGATTGGATAGGTGTTTCAAATAAAAAACGATAGATAATTGGCAATTTATGATCCGGCTCCACAAAGTCGAATGGGCGGCTAAGCCATCTTAATTGCGGTCCTACCCGAGTCAAACTTTGAAGTCCGAATTAAAAAAAGGTCATCTCAAATAACCAATAAAAGGCTTCGACCTACAATTTTCTCAGCAAAAATTGACATTCCATACTAGAAAATTTTATACTGAACTCAGCAGAACTTTTCTAGCAGACATCTACAGTCGATAACAGTCGAATAAAAAGTAAAGGAACAAAAGATAAAACATATAACTGTTAACAGTTACTTTACAGTGACTATATGTTTTATATTTTTTTCGATTCACTTTTGATATCTTTAACTGTATATATCATTTACATAAAATTCTTAAGATCACACCCCTGTCAAGATCGGATAAATTGGTTAAAATAATTGATTGCATAAACACGACAGTTATAATAAATAGTTGTCTTAATTTTTGGTTATCAAATACGTGCTTTAAGGAAATACTACAGCATGTGATATGCTGCATGTCACATTTTTGCTCCCGATCTAGTTTTTACTGTAGCTGTCCTCCCCCGATCAAAATTAATTAAAGCTAAACCTATGCTGAACCTAAATTATGAACTATTTTACGAGTATATGATATACTGTATGATTATACTTTATCATTACTGTATGATTATACTGTATATCGATAATTATGTACTCGCAAAAATTTTTTTGTCTTTTTTTGGAGGATTCGCTTTAAAACAAGAATGCAGCATAAAGTAAGGTGTGTTAATTGTAATTTTACTGTTATCGAACAGTTATTATGACCTACAGTCCATGCGCCCTAATTGGAACACCACAAACTTTTATTTGCGCCCAATCTGGAAACATTCGAAGGGCCTTTTGAGCTGGTCAGAACGAGAATTCGACACACTTTCTTGCAACAAAAAAAAATTCTTGACCGTCAAATTTATGGTGTTCTAGTTAGTGCGCATGGACTGTATTTTATGTTTTTAGGTGAATGTCAAAAAACAATTTCTTGAGACGGGCATAACAGCCTCATCATCTTTGATACATCCTAATTCAACCCAAAGTGCATCAAAATCTGGAACCCACGCATCAGCGCATTAAATCGCTAAATTATATTGTCTCAATAGTGGGTGACGTAGCTGCTGAAGCGTGGTTTAACAGTTTTGTTGAGGTTGGGGTTAATTAGGATATCTATAAAAGGATCTCCAGGCGCTCGGTTTCGCATTTGCATTTACTCCTACTTTCAACGCCGTTATTGATCATCGACGATATTAAAATGGCCGTTAGTGGTTACCCCGATCGCGCAACGGAAGGCCTAGGGTCTCCTTCTAACATATATAATTCAAATTTGTAATCATGAAATGATCAAGTTCAGTTAACATTAATTCGATGTATTTAAGCTCTGAAATGAATTGGTTATCGAATCCATTATTTATATTTTGATCAATTAAAAAAATGAGAACTGATCAAAATATAAATAATTTGTCTAACCTAAACAAATGTTCTATTCCAAGCAGGCGCACATAATCGATTGCAGCCATTCTCAGTCCAAGGAAAAATTTGATTTTTCTCGGTGTTTAATTATTATATTTGAAAGTTTAAAGATTTAGTCTGAACACGTTTCTGGCTTGAATCGTGTGAAAAAAATAATGACAAGGAATAAATGATCTCGAATAATTAAACGTAAAGCGATACGATTACGTGACCGTTAGAGGTTTTTATTACAATTTCCAGGAGTTTCTCTCACTTAAGGATGTGGGCGACGATAATTGGGCTCTTTTTTACACATTTTCAAGTGAAGTTTCTGAGAAACCTGGCTTCAGAAATAACTAATTTTTTTTTCCAAATACGTAGTACAACTCTTGAGGAAGTTTTCAGTACTATTCAAGTCATCTGATACTTGAACCCACGCTCAGAAAATGGTTTTAGTAGGCGTCCCTTAAAGCACTAAAAAGCCTACTCCTCATTCATCTCTCATCACCTTTTATTGATATTTGCAATTTAAATTGTAGATACAAATACTCATCACCAAATGGTAGCCTTATTTCAAAAATTGCCCTTATGGTCAAAACAGCTTATTTGGGAGCCTCGCGCAAAAGCCTAGAAAAGTCCTTTAAAATATTTAGAATTTTTTTAATTTGTGCTACAAATTCACCGCAAAGGGTGAATTAAAGTTCAAATGGTAGCTTTTTTTCGATTTTTTCCAAAGTCTCAGGAACAACTTGTGAATTTCTAGTTTTTGTTGAAATTCTGACAATAAATTTTCTAAACTTACTTTATTTGAAAAAATTCAACATTATCTGAGAAATCTCAATTATCGTCACCCTTAATTTAACCTTTAATTTCAACCCCCGAAAAACCGACTTTTCTTTGAAAAATCTCAAAACCAAAAAAATCTTATACCGTATAAGATTCTTTTTGGTTTTGAGAAATTTTCTACCAAGGTTTTTCACGTATAAGTTATACGTGAAAAAACTTGGTAGAAATTTTCTACAAAATAGGTGTATCAAAAAAGTATTCATAATCTCTATTACGTC
This sequence comes from Oikopleura vanhoeffeni, assembly GCA_004367855.1. Classification (NCBI taxonomy): domain Eukaryota; kingdom Metazoa; phylum Chordata; class Appendicularia; order Copelata; family Oikopleuridae; genus Oikopleura; species Oikopleura vanhoeffeni. Next base: position 198,812 of record SCLH01000994.1, on the reverse strand, counting down.
GCCCACATCCTTTAATGTCTTATAAAATTTTCTTATGCGTATAATTGTGAGACGAATATTTTTCTTTCAAGAAGCGATAGTCTGCGATGTGCTAGAAAGAAGTTACACACTCTTTTGACTTAACCACTCTTTTTGGAAAATTCCGATGATTACAGAATTGATCTAACTTGAGTTCCACCGACTTGAGTTATGGGACAACCTTGGACAAATTAAGAAGTGCAAGAGAGAATGGACATACATACTATATGGTAGCCGGAAGAAATGTAGCGAAAGTTTCGCTGCTAAACCGATGAAATTTTTATTCCAAACTTTAGTTGGATTTTTTCATAATATTATTTTCATTTATAATTTATCTAAGAGCAATGTTTCGATATTCATTTTCAAGAAAATAAATTATTATCTTGTAAGAATATCGAAACTTTGGTTTTCGATAAAATTATAATTATTATTCTTTATTATTATATATTAATAATACTTTTGTAAGTTCCAAAAGTATACAGTGCATATCTAGACTTTTGACTTTTTGTGAAAAAACATAATTTTGAAGTTCATGGTTTCGGTCACCGAAATTTGGTGACATATTATAATTTCACTTTTTTGTTTCTTTTAACTGAAACTTTTATTGATCATTCTAATGAACTAAAAAATTTTGATAGAGAAACAGGATTAGGAAGTTAGCGAAAGCTCAGGATAAAAAAAACCTGTTAAGGAAAAAAAGCCATTACACGCAAGAGCTCTTTAGAAGGCCTGGTGGTTTACTATGCAGTAATCCTACAGAGAAGAATTTACAGAAAAAGGGCTGCAAATAGCTGGTCGTTTTCGGAGAAATGAAGTTGAACTTGATTCGGGTGATCTCGTTGGATTTTGGTGAAATATCGCGAAGAATAGGTTATGAATTATTGTGTCCTTATAATTTGTTTAGAACATCTCGTCAACACATAAATATATAATATTTTATTTATTTTATGTGTTCGTCAGTTCGCGAGCATTCAGGTTGGTTCACGATAGTGGTGGTAGTCGATCTGTTCGAATTTTTGAAACAAATATCATTGAGAATTATTTATCAACAGAGACGACAGGTGAGACAATTTAAGAGAAATTTTCCCGTTTTATTTGTAAAATACAGAGAAATGCTCATTTTGATTTGTTTTTTGTCGATTTGCGTCTACTAAAGCGAATCAAATGAAATGTATACTGAAATACAGTATTCAACTTCGTAATTTTTGAGTTAGTTATTATAATAAAAGGATCAGAAGTATGTTTATAACTTCTGGTAACGACAGGATAAATGGCGATTATTAATTAGATATCAGAGACCAAAGAATAGTTAAGTAGTCTTTAAATATCCGCGTCGTTAGAAATATAATTTTATATCATTCGAAAAAAAAATTGTAAAAAAATTGTTTGTGTTGGGACTTTTGACGTAGAAATTTGCGATGTACAGTGGGAAGTGGGCGTTTTGCCCCAAAATAAAAATTAAAAGTAATTGTAATACCAGCTATAAATTAAACTTATCGGTATAACATAGTCAGTTTTTTTAAAATCTATTTTTTTGAGAGGTATATGGTTAAACGACGTTCATTTTACTTATCTGGTGTAAAATTCTCGGGTTAATATTTTTTAATATTATGTAGCCGATAGAAATTTAATCAGTATCGGAAAGTTTATTCTGATGTGAGTATTTGGGCTAATTAATTTTAATTAAGCAATTATAAATATTTAATTTATCTTTTTAGAAACGGACAGACGACTGAGAGTTTCAAACGAGATGGTACATTCCCGCTAGGTTTGAAGAGGTTATCAGAACCAAAAGCGGTGGAGCTGTTGCTCCCGGAGTATAAATCGGCCTTGATATTTATACTGGAGTCATGTGTTTATGAAGTAAGAACTTCGCCCATATATCTATTTCATTAGCGTCGTAGAAAACAAAATAAGAAACAGAAGGCAGTTACTGTACTCCTATTTTCAAACTGTAGCATTATAGTCAGAAAATACTCTAATAAGACTAGTTAAGGCGGGTGATGTGGCAAAGTTCGCCTTCCCCATTAGTTTTTTGAATATTTCGTAATTTTAGTCGAAATATAGCCAAAAGTGATACCAAATTGAATTAGAGATTTTGTAGGAAAACTGTAGAATTCCCTTCAAAAACATTTTTTTGAATAATTAAAGGATATTTACAAATTTCAGTCTTTCGTCGATTAGCATATTTATCGGCGAATTTTGGCGGTTAACAAAAATGTCTAACCGCAGAGTTTAGTAAGGTCTAAGGGGTGTCTAGACGCGATATTTTACTTTATAAGGGAATTTTAACTCTATCAGTGCGCGCCAAGAATTATGGGTCCTTATAAGTCTGTCGCAGCAACTTTATTGTATGATTGTAAAAGTTTGACATTATTGACCTCAGGAGAAATTTTCGAAAATTAATAAACGTAGAAAATTCGATTTTTGTTAGTCTTTTCGTATTAAGCGAACTAATTAACAAATATCCTAATTATCTAGTAATTAATTTTTTTTTCAGTTTCCATCGTTGGTTGTCCGCTTTGGCCAGAAATATCGACTGGTAAGCCACATGGCCCAGATGCGGGGCGTATATACAGGTGCTGGAGTAGGTGACGAATATTTTAAGTTTTTCGGAGAATTAGTGGAAATCGGCTGTGAGATTTTTGCCGATAATACGTCAGCCGGGAGAGAGAAGGCTGGAAAAGCTATCTGATTTGTTTCAGATTTCTTTATTGGAGGAAAACGCAAACGATTTTTTTGTTTCTCCCGCTGAATTTGTAGACAGCAAATTTGGGCAACTTGTAAATTTCCTAAACGAAAAGTTTGGAATAATAATTGCCTTTGCGCGTCGTGCTCTTTACCATCGAAAAATAGAACTCGGGATTTATTCGAACAAGTCTGAGTTTGACGATAAAGTGATAATAGAAGAAACTGGCCGGTCGAAATTGTTTGTAAATTTGGACGCGTTGGATTGGTTTTTATCAAATACCCTTAATAGCGATATGGAATCTTATTATTTCACATCGATGGAAGCTGTAAAGGGTGTTTTACTCTCGCCAGAGGATGATGAAGAGTTAACGCCGGAAGAGATAGTTTTATTTGATAATGAGAATCGGCCGCTAAAGTAAGTTTAATTTTTAATTTATTTTGGTTCTTTTTTTTCTTGTTTTCAGTCTAGCCCAGGCCCGAGTAGTTGACCCATTAATCTTTATTTTCTGGTGCCAGGTAAAAAAAAAGGCGTGTAACGAAAAGTCACGGAGCGGTTGGAGTGGAAAATAGCAATAATTTTAACCCTCAAAGGCTCCGCGACGGCCCTCCTTAATCAACCTAGGCCCCGAAATGGCGAAAAAATAAGTTTTGACCACCCAGCCTCTAGTAGAGACTAATTGAAAGATATACCGAATGTGTTTTAGCTTTTGGGGTTTTCCCCGAGAAGATTCACGCCTAACCAATCAGAACGCGACTTGGTTAGTTTATTTTAGGGGCGTTTCAATCTCCCCGGGGAGAACCCCAAAAGCTAAAACACATTCGGTATAAAGATTACTTTATATGTATAATTTATAGTTTTTTATCATTTTTCTGCGAGCAAAATTTAGTCTATGTAAGAGCGTAATAATTTAGTTCTTGATAAATAACAATTTAATTTTTTGGCTGATAGGTATCGGGGTATATATATATGATTATACTAGCGAACCAAGAAAGTTCCGCGCGCGTTCCGACGACCACGTGACCGTGGCGCCGCGACGCACGCGCAACCTCATTTGTTCAAAAAATGGTCCAAGCGCCATTCAGATTTAAAATACAGAAAAAAATTTCAAAAAAGATAATTTTTTCCGAATATTTCTCAGATTGATAGAAATTATACGATTTTAACAATTCATTTCAGTTGTTATGTATATGCTGAGGTAGAATCTGGCAAGGAGATAATATTTTACTATCTCGGGCCAAGCATGTATTTGCGTTGAATCGGCGATACCAGAATGTGCTGATCCGCGAGCCTTTGAAATGTCTCTGGGTTTTACCGTTGTCCCAACAGTCGGTCAAACGGTATCGTATGATGGAAATGCGTGGGCAAAAGGTGCTCAATCGTCGATTTGTAAATGACAGAGGGCGGTTGAATTGGTCTGACAGCGGGGAAAACAGGTATAAGACGGAGAGTCGCGTTATTTATAACGCCAAAATAAATTTCTTGATGTTCAAGAATCGCTCAACAAAGTTTAATTTCGACGTAGCCTATATTTACTCCAGATTGGTGAATTTCGAACTTATTTGTGGCAAAGGCTACCCTTGGAGCTCAGCGCATTGTAACTAAAGTCCATATACGCCTGAACAGCTTGGTCTTGAGATAACCTGCGAGTTAAAAATCGTTTTTTGCCGAAGTTGTACATTATGCTATGAAGAATTCGACTTTCATTTTTTGCACAAGTTGTCGGCTTTGATATTGTCGGCAGCTGCATTATTGCATGCCAGAAAATTTTCAACGAAAAAGGTAATTTAGCCCGAGTCTGAGAGGGACGCTCGAATTAAGTGATCGAAAAATAAATACAATTTTAAATAACACGATTGGTTCTCGGACGATTTTCATAGAAGTTTAAACGACCTGATTTCTAACTCTTTCGCGCCTGAAACCGTCGTGGATTTACGAAGGATTTGATAATCATTATCGTCGCTTACTTATAGCCGAAAGGTCAGAGCGGTTTTATCAAGTGAAAAAAGGTCAAGCTTGAGTGAAATTAAAATATTTTAGAATGTGAAACTTGTTCTAATTTACATATTGATTTTAACTTATAAATAATCAGCCTGCCGAGTTTAAATGGGTAGATAGTTTTTGCATTTTTTGGTAAATTTTAAGAAAAATCGAAATTGCCTTAAAACAATCTTCTCGTTTTAATATGTCAAAAAATGGTGCTAGAATTCTTACCATGCCAATTTTTGGCAGAAATTGTTTACTAAAAAATCTTTCGAGAAATTTTTTTCTTAATCTAAATAATTATACCCCATTATAATGAGACCTCCCGAACGAAAAAGGTACTATAAATAATAAAATTTGGGAGTTAGGGTTATTGTTAACGCCGAAAGTTTACAAAAAGCAATATGCACATTGTTTTTGGCAATTCTTAGTAATTTTTTTGGGTAAAGCGTAAGATTCTGCCCAGATTATTATCGAAAAGTATACACTAACTTATGATTTATGGTAACCCCTTGTAATGGATACTCATTACCCTGTAATGGAAACTCATCGCCCGGTAATAGAAACCCTCCACCCTTTAATGGAAATCCATTACCATTTATAAAAACCATTTTGAAAAAACAAGAAATTATCATTTGTGGAAATCATTTTGGAAAACAAGGCATGTTTGATAAAAAGAAACTGTTTTTTTATTATGCTTAAGGGGGTGGTCGTCGCATTTTAAGGGGTTTTTGATGGCCAATTGTCGCACAAGTACAAATCGTTGGACCAACTTTTACCTCTCTTTGATATATTTAAACAAAAATCTTGCATCCTAAAAAACAATCCAAATTAACGGATGGCTCGTCCAATCAGAAACGTGCTTACAAAAGTGACGGAATTATTTTTTCAAAATGTATCTCCTCCCTGAGTTTTTAAGGTTCAACAATGATTCTTGTTTCAAATTAACCGAACAAGACGTGATCAGACCGCCAAGGTGAGTTTTTGGAAAAATTCTTTGATTTGGCTTCAGAATCACCAAAAACAGTATTTTGACCCTATGTTAACTAGAGCAAAATACAGTTTTTTGGTGATTCTGAAGCCAAATCAAAGAATTTTTCCAAAAACTCACCTTGGCGGTCTGNTCTCTTTGATATATTTAAACAAAAATCTTGCATCCTAAAAAACAATCCAAATTAACGGATGGCTCGTCCAATCAGAAACGTGCTTACAAAAGTGACGGAATTATTTTTTTCAAAATTTATCTCCTCCCTGAGTTTTTAAGGGTCAACAATGATTCTTGTTTCAAATTAACCGAACAAGACGTGATCAGACCGCCAAGGTGAGTTTTTGGAAAAATTCTTTGATTTGGCTTCAGAATCACCAAAAAACTGTATTTTGCTCTAGTTAACATAGGGTCAAAATACTGTTTTTGGTGATTCTGAAGCTAAATCAAAGAATTTTCCCAAAAACTCACCTTGGCGGTCTGCTCACGTTCTGTCCGGTTAATTTGAAACAAGAATCATTGTTGAACCTTAAAAACTCAGGGAGGAGATAAATTTTGAAAAAAATAATTCCGTCACTTTTGTAAGCACGTTTCTGATTGGACGAGCCATCCGTTAATTTGGATGGTACGACGATTTGTACTTTTGCGACAATTGGCTATTAAAAACCCTTAAAATGCGACGACCACCCCCTTAATTCGCTCTGAAATATTCAAAAAAAATTGTAGGTTTCGACTGCATATAATTGTTCCCTGCACATGTAATTTGAAAGAAATCTCAGAAAAATTTATAATCGCCCTTTAATGGAAACCCATTACCATTTATGAAAACTATTTTTTTCGCCAAAGTGAGTTTCCATAAATGATAAGTTAGTGTATAAACGACCAATATCACGTGGTGAAGCACCGGAAATGGAGGTGCTCGAAAAATTATAATTTGTTCGCGACAAGCAACAAATTTGAAAATAAAAATAAGTGACCGCAATTTGATCTTGGACGATTCTGAGAGAAGTAACATTAGTAAATTGAGAAGTCGCGATGATAATTAGGGGGTGCTTTAAAGTGCCCAAAATTTCTTCGTCGTGTTTGACCCCATTTCGCACATGTCATTTTTTCCAAGCCATTTTAATAGGGGTGATTTCATTTTGAGCACTTAAAGCGCAAAATTTTGGGCACTCGGTAGTTTATAACATAACTTTCAACAATTTTGATCGGAGGCTTTAAAGGTAGCAATCAGGTCCAAACTTTTCTTGACTATACAGATTTTTGTTGATTTTTGAAATTTGGTTTAACCCTTGTGAGCACTGAGCTACAATGGTGGCTCGAGCATACCTAAAATCATTCAAAAAAGGCAAAAAACGGGATCGTAGAATCTTTTTTTCAAACACATTATAAAGAATTTTGATT
>SCLH01000994.1:178886-189063 GCA_004367855.1 Oikopleura vanhoeffeni | reverse complement strand
TTTTAGGAACGCTCTTGGGACATCTACGCCATTTTCAGATTTTAGGAACGCTCTTGGGACATCTACGCCACTTTGAAATTTAAGGAACACTTTGAAATTAAATATAAACTTTTCAATGATATTTTTTGGTTATTTCTAATCTAGAACAAAATATTTAAACTGACTGATTGCGACTATTTAAGAAATGAGGAATCCGAGTATTTGATCGGTTGATCTGTCCAAATCTGACCAATGAAATCGACCAATTCTGCAATCTAGGGTTTTGATTGGGTGCTTATATCCCGCGTTGTTTGTTTCATTAAAATAGTCACAATCTGTTAACTGAGGGCCCATAAAATAGTCTTATTTAATTAAATTGTTATTATTTCGGGGCGAAAAAATAGTGAATTAAGGGAGTCCCCCTCGCGAAATTAATTCTCTGAAAATTTGACCCATAGTTAATTAAGCAAAAAAAATGACAATGGACATGGAACCACCAGGTGGCGTGATAGGGATAAAAAACCTGTTAACACTTTCGATAAAATGTTTCGGAACATTTATTATGAATATTATTTATTATGAATATTATTTATTTTTCGTAGGAATCACCGTTGATACAGTACACAAATAATTTTTTTTTGTTAATAATTTGTTTTTTAAATACAGTAGATAACGTTTAAAACCTTGTTTTAAAGTCACTCAAATCAAAATTTCTCGAAATCCGTTCGAAAACTTTTTTTTTCACATATATTATACAATGAAACCTTGGCTTTATTTAATTCGTAGTGGTTTCCCGGAAATGTGCTTAGAACAAAACTTACAGCGCCAGAAGCGAGAGGTGCGTTCACGTTAATCGTGTTTTTCAGAATGAAATATTTCGGAACATTAATTATGATTTAATCATTTATTTTTTGTTAGACTCACCGTTAATACAGTACGCAAATAATTTTTTATGTTTTTATTCATTATTTTCTGAAATACAGTAGATAACGTCTTAAAATTTGCTTTAAAGTAACTCAAATCAAAATTTCTCGAAATCGGCACGGGAACTTTTTTTTGTTTTCACATATAATCTACAATGAAAACTTGCCTTTATTTAATTCGCAGTGATTCCCCGGAAATGTGCTTAGAACAAAAGTTACAAAGGCAGAAGCGATTTAATTTCAACGAAGGTACAAATTCGAAAAGATGGCAAACAAAAGAATTTGTACTTTGTGGATCGAGAAAATGAAAAATTGGCGTGTAATCGTTGACATCTCTCCACACAGACATTCAGTAGCCTGTGAAGTGGATTTCTACAAACATCTCCGCCGAGAGTTTCGTGTTGAGCAAACAGAAAAGGGGGCTCGTTGTTAACAAACAGGTGGTTCCGGAAACTTTCGCTGAATGGAAATTTGTCCGACCGGAATTTTAAGATCAAAGATTTAACCGAATTACGAAATTGTCTGTAAATTTGGAAAAACAATCGATTTGGCGAAAACTACAGTATAGAAATCCGGAAAATGGTGCCGCCGATTTCAAAAACTATCTTGATGCTTTCAGCTGAAACTACCGACAGTTTCTCTTTGAATAACGAACAATTTTTTCAATATGACGAAAATGACCAAACAATTTTCTTTATCAATTCTGAACTTATTTTACTGCTAAAACCAAATGTTACCTAGACGGTCCTTCCTTTTATTAAAAAATGTCCCTTTTTCGCAGGTTTATATTTTATCCGTTTTTTTTGACTTCGGTACTCATACATTTTCGTTCCTATTGTTTTTTCATTCCAAGACAGAAAAAATAAGCCAACCTACATTAAAAGATTTATTGAATTTTTTGCACAACAAAATTTTTTGAGGATCCAACCATTTTGGAAAGACAATTTTGAATGGGGGGGATGGGCCTTTTAAAGGATTGGACTGTGACACATGACAATGATTACGAACGGATCGAAGCAAAAGCTTTCTTCAGACCCTTATTGAGCTTGCGACGATGACAATAAGTCCGATCGTGGTTTAAAAAAATCTTTTCGCTCCTCAATTTTGAGATTCGCCAGACACGAACATTCTGGACCCAACCAAGAATTGCTGATTGCCAACAATCCACTTGGAGCGAATTAATCGACAGATTTGAAAGAAACCTTGCTCAACTGGCCACATGTCCGTGTTCCACAAGAATTGTTGCCAAACCTCTACCACATTACCAAAACTCAATAGGTAAGAGAATTCGATTTCCAAACCCCGGAATATTAATCTTCAAATCGACGACGATGGTCAACTATCTCGTCGGACACCAAGAAATCTGGTAAAATTTTTGACGTCGGTTCATTTATTTTAATACATGACGTGCAAATCTGTCATTCTGTAATTACATATTATATGAATTCTGGTACTGTTTATTTCGTCGACATATTCTCCAGATTGTCAACCGACTTTCAAATTCCTGGAAGGATCATCGTTTTTGGTTAGACTTCCTTTACTGTTAAATTTTACTGTTCAATTAATTTACAAAATAAAATCAACTTGCAATTAAATATTCTCACAGTATGTATTTCCATAACATAAATGTTTTCAGAATACAGTTATGCAGTGTATTACGGTATAGATAAAGACCTTGCCTCTCCTATCAGCGCCGAGGCCTCCCACACCTGCTCGCGGCCAGTAGTGTTACTTATATAGAGGTCAAGATGCGACGTCTCACAGTGCTGAGTTCAACCCTATTAAGAACCCCCTTAAATTTAATATTTTCAACCTTCTAGGAAAACATCCGCACGTTCTAGCATTTGGACTTTCAACCAACTTGACGTTTCCGGCAGTTCTAAACCATATTCACTAAGTAATTATTTTATGTGAAAAAACACAGAGGTGTTAGATCTTCAGTACGAGATCTAGAAATGCACAGAAATGATTTTTGGGTTAAAATTGCAGAAAATTATTTTCTCATTTTTGAGAATAAGGTGAAAAAGTTTTCATCTTTTTGCAGATTCAGACAGTTTTGGATTTTGGGCACTTGAAGCGCGCGCAGGCTAGAAAAAGGGAAACATCCTCAGACTTTTTCCATCCCTCTTCCCTTCCCCTCCATCCCCTTGAAAATCGTTTCCTTCCCTTCCCGGGGATGAACCGAAAAAGGGGAAGGCTTGCGTTTTCTTGAATTTTTAAGAACTATTCAACCTTGCACCATGAATTTTGACCAAATTTAAAGACCAAATTTAAATGACCAAATTTTAACACCAGAAATTTTGGTCTGAGATTAAATCGACCCATGAACCCATGATCATTTAATGGTAACCCATAATGGGTTACCCATTACCATTTGTGGAAACAATTTTTGAAAAACAAGGAATTACTATTTGTGAAAACTATTTTAAAAAACAAGGCATGTTTGAGAGAAATAAACTCTGTTTTTGATGCTTTATTCGCTCAAATTTGTGGGTTCCGAGTCGGAACTTCCGATTGCATATAATTGTTCTCTGCACATGTCAATTTTCTGTTAACTCGGGTAAGACGGCAGTTAAAGACCGCCCGTACGGCTGTGCACAGCCGTATTATTCAACGAAATTATCTATGAGTTTTCATTAAGGAGGTCGGTGCATTTTGACAGATACGGATATGAGCTCTTGATGAAAACTTTTTACTGGGTTTATATATTCGTAAAGGGTCCAGATCAGCGACACCCACCCCCTTAACCCACATACTCAGAAGTTCAAAACAGTGACGTACTCAGCGCTGGCCATATCTGGCCACCTGACTTAATAAAATCATATTTTTTATTCACGTACACGTTAGCAAAACCTATAAACTATTTATCGAAGGCCTTCAACAATTATTTGACAGAAAAAAATTTGAAAAATATATTTTTCGATTTTTTTACACGATAATATTTTCTATGAGATAATATCGTAAAAGATAATTTTTGTCTAAAACCATAAATGGATGAAAAACGGTAATGAAATCAGTTTCACATATAAATATAAAAAATAACCGCGCTGATAATTTGCGCCGTATCAGACCTTTCGCGATATATTTTCGCGTCTAATAACAACTGTAAAAGTCGCTTCAATCAAGTCTGTGCAAACAAAAAATAATCCGAAGAAAAATTAGCTGAAGGGCCTGTCGCGCCGCATTCGTTTGTTTCCGATTTTACCAGGTGTTTAAAAGTAAACAGTATCAATTATCGAGTATATTGGTTAAGGGAACACTCGAGTTGTTGCTATTGTTATTTATAACTTATAATCGTATATATTTTTGCAAGAAATACATTTTTCGAGAGAAAATCTTAAAAAATTTGATGTGTGAAATCAAAAAATATTGAAAATATTTTAGATTTTAATGAATATTTTTTTAATTTTTTGCCACATAACTTATGTGACATAAGATAATCTTAAAATCACGGTAAAGCAAAGTTCATAAAATCCACTTTCTTTTCTCAGCTCAAATTCCATTTGAATTTTTTTTCAGGTCCCGATTTCGGGTCGAACAACATTGCTTTTATCTCAATAACTACAAAATATAGAAGAAAAGATAAATTAACCAAAAAGATAGAAAATTTCAAAAAGACCTATCCATTTGTTAATTAAAATGTTTATCGGAAAAAGCTAACTTATCAAAAAAAGAAGCTCACAAGTCACTTTGGCCAGATATGGCCAGCGCTGAGTATGTGGGTTTAGGGCCCTACCCAATTCCAGCTTTTCATGATATAATTCACAAGTGAGTACAAAATATTAATTTTTTCCTGCAAATAAATATACCACGTCCTATTTAAGTGAGTTACATATCTAAAAAAAAATTCGAAGCTTATTCCAAAAACTTCTTCCCCTTCATCTCCAGCCTCTCAATTTTCTTTCCTTCCCTTCCCGGGAAAGGAAAGAGGGGATAGTTTCCTTCCCCTTTTCTTCCCTTCCCCTTTTCTTCCCTTCCCCTTTTCTTCCCTTCCCCTTTTCTTCCCTTCCCTTTTCCTAGCCTGAGCGCGCGCTTTGACTGCTCAATTTTTGGGCACTTAAATCGCGCACTTAACTGCCCAAATTTTGGGTCACTTAATTAAGAAAGTTCAAAAAACTAACTTGCTGAAAATATCCTACTCAGAAAGGTTATGTTCGATAATCTAAACAATTAATCAAAAATTAAATTTTTTGGTAATATAACGCTCTGTTTTCTGGTTAAGAAATATGTTAATTTCCCTTTTTGTGGATTCGTTTGGTCAAATAGATAAATGTTCACTTTTAATTTTTTCACTATATTTACAGAATGTTTTGGTGATTTTCACGTAGTACACCGTAACCGCATTATTTTTTTTGTTAGAAATTTATCATTTTAGCATGGATGTATTTTCAACCCACAAAAACTATTTAAAAATTTAAAACATGCGCTGAATATTACAATTTGAATCTGGAAATGATTACTTTGTATAGACAATTTATTCGTTGTTGAGGGAAGTGTGGCAGAAGCGTGACCGATGAAACGTTTATTCTTCGATTGTTTGGAATTGGACGATGATGACAAAAATTTAAAGTACACGAATGTGCGTCAAATTTATGTCCCGCAAATTGAAGCGGCGATTTAATAATTAGCATAGCAAAGAATTTACGAAGCTTTAAATTCAAATTTTTAACGAGGTTATGGTGAAAAATTAGAGTAAAAGAATTTATATTACAAAAATATTATATTTAAAAGATAGAATTATTGAAATTTTTGGACGGAAATTTTAAATAATTTAAGGAGGAAATAAAATTTCAATTCAGTCAATGGGTTTCAACAAAAAAATTGAAGGACCCTCTTCGTTTTCTGAAAGATAAGGTACTATTTCTCAAACACCCCTCGAGTGATGAAACGTTGATTAAATTAATTTCAAAAATGATATATTTTTCAAGGAATTGTTTGCAAATTTTTGAAGTTTGTCTGTTATTAACCTGTACCGACCAATAAGTGCTTACTCCAGTACGCACCACTCGCACAAAATTGTACGAGCACTTTTCAAAAATCATAAAAGCAGTACCACTCATCCGATTTAAAAGTTAAGACTAAAAACATAGTTCAAACAATTATCTTTAATTTTATTCATAGTTTAGCAACTAGTTTCAATATTATTATCTTTAACTTTTTATTTTTTAAATATCAATATATTGGTTTTAAAGTGCAAACAAACCACACTTTTTCGCCTCCTATGAGTTATATAATATTATCGAAATCACATATTAATTATTGAATAATTGTCTTGACAAATATATTAAAAATTATTTTACGATGAGTAATATAATAATATCGAAAATTTACAAAGCAGAGAAAGTCTCGAATATAACTAATATTCGAGATTATCTCTGCTTTGTAAATTTTCGAAAAATTTTCTATTTTTTTTTCTATCTGTAATAATTATTCAAAAAAGTAAATCATAAAAGGATGATTTGACAGACGATAAAGAGCAAAAGATGATTAGTAAGCTGTGCATATGGGAATAACGTCGGTTTCCCGCAGTGGCCGAAAATGAGGATTTTGTCTGTCTATCCACCGGACGAAAAAACGTGACAATTAAAAAAAACTCAGGCTGTAGATTTAATAAGAAATTAAGATTATGAATTATGGTCAAAGCAACAATTTTCTAAAAATCCTGAAAGACCATTAATGAAAATTGTTTTCATAAAATTCGATAACATTTGTTTAGCTTTAGCATAACAAATAGCTTTAGCTAAAATAAAGCCAAAAACATATTTATTAAACGTCCTGACATTCACTCTACGTTGAGTCGTTTGACTATGTGGTGTATTTATCATTTAATATTTTTTCCATTCTTAGCGCAAATAGATATTTTTTTTATTAATTTCAGCTTAATATTTGAAACTAAAAAAATCATGAAATGTTCAACTAAGAATTAAGCCTGGAAGCAATCACTGACAATCGATTTACTTGGTCGGATCTTAAAGCAAATCGTTGTCTTATTACAAAGCTTGGAAAAAACAATAAAAAGTCATTTTTCACTAGAAAAAAGGCAGCGACCCCTTAAAGCGCCTTTAATCCCGTCTTATCCCTCAAAGCGGCAGATTTTGAAAATGTAAATGCGCTTTAGAGGGTCAGGGACTGTAATATTATTTAAATTTATAAAAAGATGCTTCAAATTTCAATTCAGTTAATTGAAAAAAACATTTTTTTCGAAACAGATGAAAATCTATGACAAGTGAGTTACAGTCCCTGACCCTTTCAAGTGCAAAAAAATTTCAAAAAAGTATGCACTTTAAGGGAAAATGCTTTTTATTCTAGAGGCAAATTGTTTTTTTGATTCTTTGAATTATTCTCTACAAAATACGAATTGTTGTTTTCTGAATTTCTAGTTTCAAAGACTTAAAAATTTGAGTTTAAATTTTCTAGTTTTCGAGAATACGTCACAATAGCGTCACAAATCCCAATATAAACTTCTTGCTCAAAAGTGCTGGTGATATGACTTATTTTTTTCGCCGTAAAGCCTTAATTGGCAGGTTACTAAAGGTTTCTGAAGTACCAATAATTCTAGTAATTACTTGTCTCTGTATTTGTGTACCGAATTTTTCAGAAAAATAAGTAGCCAAATAAGACTGCGTTTTTTCTCACCGTTTCCTACATAAAAATCATATATTTCCTTGTTTTGTGCTTATTTCAAAACATCACGCTTTGCGTATTTTCTGGCCATTTTTTTATAAATTTCGATACAAAACCTTATATGCACTATTTTGAGTCCCATACTGACAATTAAACAAGTAAACTCTTTTACGCACCAAAAAAAACGATTAGAATTTCATAGCAGTGACGATTTTTTCGAGTTCGACCGCAGTCCGAGTGAATATAGTACAATACAGTATGTTAGATTTTTGCCCCTATTTTTAGCATTTAGACAAATCTGAATTCCACCGTTTTGATTGGTTTAATCTGAAAAAGCCGTAGGTATTTGCCAAAATTGATCGTTCTCAATGGCGGATAGCAAGTTATTCAAATTGGAAAAATAGGAGCAAAAATCTTACATACTGTATGTTTTCAAGTTCATAAATTATAACTCATGATTCTATTACATTGAATGTGTTTGCTGAAAAGTACCAAGAGACTAGGGAATACAATTTTATTTAACATTAAAGTCCCTAGGTTATTATAATGAAAAAAATGCACTATAAGGAAACAAGGACGGCATTTAATTCCTAAACTCCTATAGCCCTTCATTTTTTAAGTGGAACTTTTTCGATTGATGATTGTAGCACGCTGTTTCAAGATCTCGCGGGAAAGTTTCTCATCGAAAAGTTTTCTGTATTTCTGTGCATTCTGATGATAGTAATAAATCTGAAAATTTACCAGTATATTTCATAAAATAGTATCACATAAGGCCAAATTATAGAGAAATGGTAAATTAATAATACTTTTAAAGATCATCAGGACAAAAATGGACTAGAGAGTCCTCCGAAACCAATTTTTCGCAATTTACATGTCTATCCCATAATTCACACTTTTGTTAATATTCCCGCCCTGATTAGGAAACGAGTGGTGTTTTTAAGTAGTAGGCGGGATATTAACCAAAAGTGTGAATAAGGGATATAAAGCATAAAAATAATATGTCCAATCATGCTTTTGACGCGGAGTAGGCTTCTCAGTCGAAACTTCTGTCCTCACGAGCCGCATAATTTGTCAGAATATTTTGAACAAACTGAATAAAACTGGTTCAGCAGTTAATTTGATTTTCATAAATTCATGCGCAGAAGCGTTTTTAGAACTTGGGCTGGGTCTGTTTATAGTTTGATATTTATACAAAGAGTTGATTTGTTGCTTGAAAAAGTAAAATAAAGAATTCGACTTCTTCAATAATAACGCTGAGAGTCAAAGTTTTTACTACTTCCTTAAACAACCTTATTTATGTCATCCCTTTATTTGATTTAATGGGTTGTTCCGATGCCGAAAAACTAAGTTTGTAAAATATTTACAACCCAGTTTTCAATACGTTTCATATAATATCAATAATATTCAAAATTTTGAAATTATATTTATAATTCCAAAATTTTTAATATTATTAGCTTTAGCTCTTTATATATTTTATTCCGAAAATTAAACTCGAATTTATCTGATTAATTTGCAACATGTTATTTTCGGATCACAGATGGCTTATTTTGCTATCATTTGTTTATTGGTAANCATAATAACGCTGAGGTCAAAGTTTTATTACTCTTAAAACAACCTTATTTATAGTCATCATTTATTTGATTTAATGGGTTGTTCCGATGCCGAAAAACTAAGTTTGTGAAATATTTACAACCCAGTTTTCAATACGTTTCATATAATATCAATAATATTAAAAATTTTGAAATTATATTTATAATTCCAAAAATTTTAATATTATTAGCTTTAGCTCTTTATATATTTTATTCCGAAAATAATACTCGAATTTATCTGATTAATTTGCAACATGTTATTTTCGGATCACAGATGGCTTATTTTGCTATCATTTGTTTATTGGTAATAATTTTGTGTTAAAGGGTTTACCCGTAATTTTGAGTTGAATAATATACGGCAAAAAACTTATCACTTTAACTGTAAATAAATAAAAAAAAGACCGTTTTTCTTATAAGAAAAAGAATGATAAGTATTTTTATCAGTTAAACCGATATTATAATCACGAATAAGTAATCAACGGCACAGCAGAAAAGATTTAACATTGTAAAATGCCTTTAAGGAGGTGGCATAAGTCCAGCAGATTGGTACATTTTTTCAGAGCAATATTTTAAGGGATATATGAAAGAAAAAAAATGTGGAAATTTATTTTTTTTCTTCATTAAAAGTCTTCATTCTTACAAACGTTTACATTTTTATTTTTCAAACATAACTAACTATATGCATTTTTTTAGAAAAACTAATTTTTGATAAGCTTTCGATTTATTACAATCATTTTCAAATCAGAACTTTTTCGTACTGAGAATATTTTCGCAGATTGGGTCGGAGTAATTTCGCAGTAGTAGGCCTCGAGTGATTTGCATACTAAAAGCCTACTATTGTAAAGATTCAAAAGGATCGTTAATATGCGTGATACAGCTACAGATAAGGTTGGATTTTTTGAATTTTAGTTGTTTATTAAAGGTTGGTTGATGTTGGGTGATCATGAGCCCTTCAAAAGCTTCTCTTTCGTGCCAGTTTGTCAAATTGGTTTTAAGTGCTGTGAAGTGCTCATATAGGTGTGATCTTAATTGAGTAATGCTCGGGTCATTACAGTGATATCG
>SCLH01000994.1:146121-174390 GCA_004367855.1 Oikopleura vanhoeffeni | reverse complement strand
TAAAGATTCAGTGTCGAATGGCACTTATCGAGTGCACAGTCAAGTGTTAAAAATTTCACCAACAGTTTCAAAATGATAATCGCGCGACCTACCGATTAGTTGACATACGGCGATTTAATAGATGCCAAAACATTTTATATGTGATTCTGCATGATTTTTTATGGAGAGTTCAAAAAACCACGAATAAAAATTTTTGGACTTGATTTGGGGAAAATTTTCATAATTTTTCTGAAAAAGTCGATAAAAATGAAAAATAAAAATTGTATGATTTTTCAAACAGCGGTCAGAAATTATGTAGGAATCTATGAAAAAAGTTAAAGTGGCTTTTTTTTGGTTTTTACCCACAGATTTCAGTTATTAAAACAAAAAAGATTCTGGACAAAAATTCGGAAAATTTTCATAATGCTTCGATTTTTTTTCCAATTTTTACGATTTCAAAGATGAAAACCCGTACTCAAATCTTTCCTAAAATGGATAAAAATGATTTATGAAGCTGAAACATATTTTAAGCGGTTCAGCTAACTATAATAAGCATGAAAAAATATACCGACTTACTATTTTCGTAAGTTATATTGACTCCAGGATGCCGGGTTTATGCCACCCCCTGAAATCAATCTAAACTATATATACATATATTGGGAGCCCTAAACCGCCAGATCGTTACTATTAAAAAAATGCGGAATCCGATCATTTTATTGATCGATTCGCTTAAATTTGACCAATGAAATCGGCGTATACTGCGATTAAGGGTTTTGATTGGGTGTTAGTATCTCGCACTGTTTGTATCCGTCAAATAGTCACGATCTGTGAACCAAGGGCCCTTAATCCATGAATTTAAAAATACTCATAAAATACCTGAAAAGAATATTTTCAAATGGCCATAAATCATTTTATTTGTCTTAAACTTAATAATTTAAGGGGATTGTTCGTACAGTAGGTATTTTCAACCACGGTCTCGAATTCGTTTTTTTTTCTTGTATCCGACCATCCAGAACATGAGAAAACGATTGCAAGCAGAAAAATGTTGATTATTAGAGAATAACTTCTTCTGGAATATCGGATTTGCTTGCAGAAAAAAAATTAATTTATTGAAAATTCTAGACATAGAATAGTCTCAAAATACAAAAAATAAATGCACAACAAAAATTCACACTTATAATTTTTAACTTTTTTGCCCTTTTTTCAATATTTAAGTTTTTAGCCTAATCAATGTTGTTATGGCGCGCAGTAAATCTGCATAAAATAGTCATTGCAAGAATTCTGGAAGGAATTATTTTAATTCAGTTTATATAAATGTCCCTTAAAAAATTGCAAATATTATCTCGAAAAGAGAAATAAATTCGCGTGTACCGTTTGTGAGCTATAAAAAGGTTTGCAAAACAAATACTATTTTCAATATATTTAACTTTACATGTAGTCATAAATTTTCAAAACAATTTAAAGGCGAATTAAGATGAATTTCCCAAAAAAAGTACATACAATTGTAGAGAATTTATTTCGGACAAATAATATCGGCATTATACTACCTTGGTAGTACAATTTTCGGATAAGTGGATATGACGTCAAATAACACTGGAGAGAAAAAGCAGCAATTAGGTTTTATGCATTCAGCGGTTGGTTTTTAAATATTTTCTCGAAATTTATCAATTTTATACATTCCAAGGTTACGAACTACAAGATATACAATTAAAAAAATATATGTCCACTAAATTTTCACTAAAGATATTTGAGTTTGAAAAAGGGCTTATTTTTCCCCAGCACATTGCTGGATCAGCCAGGGGTCGGACAATGATCGGGAATCGGAATCGGATCGGAATCGGATCGAATCGATCGGAATCGGATCGGAAATTGGATCGGATGGACGGAAATCGGATCGGAAGGATCGGATCGGATCGGATCGGAACGATCGGATGGATAGAACGGATCGGAATCGGATCGAATCGGATCGGAATCGATCGGAAATCGATGTGCGGATCGAATCGGATCGGATCGTCGGAATCGGATCGGAATCGGATCGGAATCGGATCGGAATCATGGATCGGAATCGGGATCGGAATCGGAATCGGATCCGATCCAATCTTTCAAAAAGGCAACCGATCCGATCGCCGATCCGATCCAATCTTTCTCAAAGGCGACCGATCCGATCCCTCGATCCGATCCAAGTTTTTTCAAAAGGCGACCGATCCGACCCGACCGATCAATTTTTGTACGAAGCCGATCCGATCCAAAGCCTCCGATCCGATCGATGATTTTTTTTTTGAAAAGTTACTGATTTGGTAATTTTTTGGTGACTTGGTTTTCTTTGGTAATTTTAAATGGCTATTTTGAAACAGTTTTCAACACAAATATGTTCACGTTCCTTTTTGAAGGGGTGTCAACGCAAATATGGACAAAAATGTGTATACATGCAAGAATCAAAAGTATTATTAAGTGTGCTTTCTCTTTTAAAGGACGCTTTGAAAATGTATACAAGGATCCCATTAAAAAACACGTTATAAACCTCACATTTACTCATCAAATTATTTGAATTTCGAAAATTCCTGGGAAAAGGCAACAAAAAAAGCAAATTTGTAAACATTATAACTAAATAAAATGGAATTGGTTGCTGATCGTAATATATCTAGGCTGTAAAATAATTCAATTTACTGTGAATTCGTCTACAAAGACAATATTGAGAAAAATATAGTGCTTGTAAACTTATAATTGGCCGATAAAATTCTAAAATTAATTTTAATTTTAATTTTGTTAAAGAAATAAGCCGCAAAATCGGCCGAAAGGCCGATATAGGGAGCATAATTTATTTTTAATTTAATTTTTTCGAGAAATGAGTCCAAAGAATCCGGCCCCGAAGCCGAATAAAGGACAAATTATATTTTAATTTAATTTTGTTGAAAATGAGCCAAAATCGCCGAAGGCGATATATGGAGTTATTATATTTTGATTTAATTTTTGAAAAATGAGTCCCAATCGGCCGAAGGCCGATAAAGGGGCAAATTAATTTTAATCTAATTTGTTGAAAAATGAGCTCCCAACGTACCGATCCAAAATTTCAGCCTTTTAAAATATTTTCGCGTTAACAAATGTGCGGAAATCGACTTTTCAGGAAAACCGATCCATTCCGATCCGATCGCCGATCCGATCTAATTTTTTTGAGCAAACCGATACCGATTCCCGATCCGATCCAAAAACATTTTAAGCGGACCGATGCCGATCCAAAAAAAATTTGAGGCGCGACCGATCCGATCCAAAAAAAGTTTGAGGCGACCGATCCGATCCAAAATTTTTTTTTCAGATTTGGCCCGACCCCTGGCTGGAGATACGACCCAATCAAAGTTTATAATTAATTGCAGTAATTATTGTTCTGGGAAAACTAAAATTAACACATTGAGAAAAATTTGTTGATGCACGTTTCCCGCGTGAGTTTCAAGAAGTGTCGAGACTTCAGGTGATTTAAAACCGAACGATTAAACAATAAGTGTAATCACTATGCTTTTAGACAATATAGTTTTAATTTATAAAAAAAATTAGAAAATTATATCACTTCAAAAATTAAAATAAAATCATTGTATATTCTGTGTTATTTGATCCCCAAAAAGATTTTTTATTGTCAAAATTTACATCTCTTACTCAGCAAAAACTCGTATTAATGCATAATAAATAACTCAATTTTCAATTTTTTGTGAATTTCTGTTAGTGTTTTTACAAAAGAATTCTTTAGTAATGAGGAATTTTGCTTCTGAAAACAATGATTATCAGTAGTTTCACATCATTTTGACTACTATTTTAGCAATTTGTTTTAACAGTTTCAACAATATTTTTTACAAATACGGTATTTGAAATACCCAAAGAACGAAAAGAAACAGAAAATAAACAGAACGAAACTGAAATAAGCTCCATTAAATTCTATTATTGATACCTTGATAGATTTTTCGGTAGTATTTTCATTTTATTTCCAAAGTGATTTGTTTTCAAATATATCTATTACGGTACTTGCTGGGGCTTTATGTCACTTTTTTTAGGCCAATTTTTTATATAATTAAAAGATATACTTTTTTTTTAAAAAAACGTTTTCGATTTATTATCATTATCAAACCATCATAAAGAAAAAGTTACGCAGAAGTCTTCACAAAAAATAATTGAACATATTTCTAGAGAATTTTTTAATTTATAGAAAAGGCATAATAAAGCTAAAATAAGACATGCCAATTTCAAAGAAGTTTGAAGAACGTTTTCTATATAAATTGCTTAATTATCAGTTTTTGTTAAAAATTGGGAACAATGGTCTGATTCCGAACATTTTATTTTGAATTTATTATTCTCTGAATATTTGTGCTCAGTTCGAGCTATCTCAAAACTCAATTAAATAAGTCGTTTTCAAACGCCGAATTCTATAAAAATGTTGGCTTAAAAAGTGGCATAAAAGCCCAAGCAAGTACCGGAATAGATATATCGAAAATGATGCCTCGGTGGCCTTTTTTATCAGGCGTCATAATTTTGAGCCAGTGTCCAATCACATCACTCGATTGTCGACTTTATTCAAGAATCCCGCGATTTCATTGGTCACTTTCTCAAAGTTATGACGCCTAATAAAAAGGCCACCTAGGCATCATTTTCGATATACATGTAGCTACTTTCTGCATATTTTGTTATCCAAATAACAGTTCAAAAACTTTGAAGTTTATAAAATAGTATATTTCACTGTTCATCAAAGTTCAAAGTGAAATATTACATATTTTTCCCAACCAGTGCCTTTCAGTAGTAATTATGGTATCGACTTTTGAAAACGATTAAGATTTTTTCTGGATGTGTGTGGTCAGAAACAGCGATCTAAGAGTAGCGATCTAAGAGGGGGTAGCGGCCGTACTTTTTTTGGGGTACTTTGAGGTGTTAAAATAGCACGATATTGCTAGGGAAAACTTAGAAAGCATAAACTTATTAACAAAAAAATCAAAAAAAAATTTGAAATTTTAATTTTTTTTTAATTTATTTTATTTGGAAAACATTGAAACCTAATTTTTGTCCAGAAAAACACAACATATCTAAAAACTATACGCAGATTTTATTCTCGGCATCACCCAAGCTTTAATTTGATGGTTCTTTCGACTAAATCCGACGACTTTAACTTCCGGTTTACTAGAATGCGATTCTCTAGAAAATTGAACAAAACATTTCAAATTCCAGTTCATCAAAAATTACAAAAAAAATTTTCTTCGTTTCCCATTTATACTGCATTCTGAAATTTAACGCTAGGAGGTTTAGAACTTTGAAAAGCAAAAACCTTGAAATCAGGCGGTTTTTCGCAGTTCTAGAAAATACTAGTTTGAAATTCAAAAATACAATTTATCAAATTACGACCATAAGTGTTTTCGTGGTTCATGCCAAGTTTGGGTAAAATCGTATGCGAGCTCTAGGAGGAGTAGAACTTTGAAATGTTTATTCAGTGCTCTAGCATTCGCTGCATGGTGATCACCAGGATAGAGCCACGGTTTGGCTATTCTCATAAGTTCTGAAGCACTTTTGTATTCTTATAATTATAGTGGAGTACAAAGGAACATTTTTACGACCGCTACCCCCTTAATCGGATGTGTCGTTTCCAAAAGCAGAAATGTAAACGGTGTGGACACCTCATTTACCAGGCGAGGAAAAAGGAAGGGTAAGTGATATTCTATAATACCCACTCAGAGAGCACCGCTACTAGCGTGAAAGTAATGGAGGGGGGGTCTGATTAGCTGTCCCTTCAACATAATATAAAAAGATGACGAATCGTTTGCGTGAAACGTCGGTGCCCTCAAGATCAAAATGCTAGAATTTAAAACGTCGGATACAAAAATATAATCTTTCAACTTCCTGATGCGAAAGAAATTGAAATTTTGACTACTTTTTTTTATATGCTCACAAAGGTTAAGCAATTAAGATTCCTGGCAAAAATTTCACTTTTTGATCCATCTGACCAGGGGTCGGCACATTCGCAAATGTTAATGGATCGGATCGGTGGACCCGCCGAAAAAAATGGATCGGATCGGTGGACTCTGCAAAAAAATTGGATCGGATCGGTGGACTCTCCAAAAAAATTGGATCGGATCGGTAGAGTCCCCAAACAAATAGGATCGGATCGGTGTAAAACGTTGTTTTGAGTACACTTTT
Source organism: Oikopleura vanhoeffeni (assembly GCA_004367855.1). Lineage (NCBI taxonomy): Eukaryota > Metazoa > Chordata > Appendicularia > Copelata > Oikopleuridae > Oikopleura > Oikopleura vanhoeffeni. Next base: position 168,246 of record SCLH01000994.1, on the reverse strand, counting down.
AACTTTAAAAAAGCTATATTTCGTCGAAATTAATATAAAATATACCTTTACGGTACTAAATAAATCAAATTGTACTTTATCGCATACATTTGGGGAAATATTTAATCTTATAAAAATACAAAACCGGCGTTTATTCCGGCTAAATAAAATTTGGGCTTTGAAAATTTAACAATTTGAGGTGGAGCTAAATGTAAACTTCGAATTTGAAATCAATTTTTTAACTAAACAATTATGACAGTATAGTTAAATCCAGATTGAATGGACTCCCCAAGTAATTAAAAAAAAACGCGGTTCTTTCAAATGACCACACGAGAAGCTTAGGAGCTGAAATATATTTGCAAAATTCACAGAAACTCTACAAAAATCCTTGAGTTTTTGTGATTATTTTAAAAAAAACTTTACATTATCGTAACTTAATTAATTTTCATTTTCAACGATGAAAACAAAATCTTGATCAAAACACTTAAGCTATCAGGGACCGTCCTTGCGGGAAGCGACAGAAATGAAAGTAACAAGATGAAAATCAAGGCTAAAATTTCACAAGGAAACGGATCCGCGAATAAAAACCAACTTAAATATATGCTCAATACAATTTCTACAATTTGAGTCACATAAGAATTTCAAAAATCATGGCCAAATTGGACTTCAAAATCATCCAAAAAATATTGTGAGATAAAAGAAATTTTCACTAAAACCGAAAGTTTTCGGAATTAAAAATACAACAAATTTCGAAAAACAATTTGAAATATTTCTAATTCTACATATTTTTCTGCAACATTTTTTTCATCAAAAAATTTTTTTTCCGGTGGAAGAAAAATACTTAAAAAAAATACGAAAAATTCTACCAAAAACAATTGAAGTTTTCATTTGAAAAAGCAAGTTTTAAATTAAACAACGTGAAAATACCACGTACTAACTTCATGGAAGCGCTGAAGATTTATAATTTATATATTCATATATCTTGTTGCTCGAGTTTTACTTCAGTTACTCTCTCAAATTGACATTTTTTTATGTCCATGAGATTACAGTACTATCTTAGAGGCGATACTTAATAATACATGAATAGTTTCTTTAACCTACGTACATAAAATGTCGATGACCAAAATCATCCACTAGGATTACTCTTGTAATTTTATGGCTATGAAATAATATTTGGAAAGCTGTTTTATCATCGAGATTTTTAAATAGCATACAAAATATCTTTTGTAATGTATTAATTAACACAAAATTTAACATATTTTAGTACAAATATATGTGTTATATTAAAGTAGAAAATTTTGCCATGACCTGTTCCTCTTTCAATCAATAATGTTTACGAAAAATTAACAATGCTTTTCAGGCATGGACCTGTATTACACGCACAATATATAATAAAGGATGAATTTGTCCAATCACATAAATTATTTTGTCACTCACCATATACTTGCCTGGTGACAAGAAGAAATATTATACTTGGAAATTATTTCTTCGCAATAAAATAAATCATAGCATTTCTTGTTCAAGCGACTTCGTTTTTTGACACATCACTTCTTCTCTGAGTGAATATCTACAAGCTGAAAATAATGAGATAGTGCTCACATTTATTTTTTTTCCTCATAAAAAATTTTCTTATGTTCATCGTCTTATCCTCGGACTACTAATGTCCTCCGGAATCAATTTTTCCTCTGAGGAGATTGTTGTCTATACGTTCTAACTCTCACACTGACGATATGATGAGTATATTCAATATCTGAATCATAAATTTGCATCGAACTACGGTTAGGGAAAATTCATCGAAGCTCTACTTAGTCAAGAATTAGAAAAATTATTTCGCAATTAAATTTGAGCTCCAAATCGCCGAAGTGTTTTATGTTTTTAATTTATTTGTTGAAAAAATGAGCTCCAAATAGGCCGATAAAAAAATTCAATGTTTTGATTTAATTTAGTTGAAAAATGAGCCTCAAATCGGCCGGAGAGCCGATTAAAGGGGATTTTATGTTTATAATTTAATTTTGTTGAAAAATGAGCCCAAAATCGGCCGAAGGCCGATACAACGGGATTTATGTTAAAATTTAAATTTGTTTGAAACAGCCCTAATGGGCCGAAGGCCGATAAAACGGGATTCTAATGTTTTTTATTTATTTTGTTGAAAAATGAGCCTCAAATCGCCGAAGGCCGAAAAAGGAGGTTATATATTTATAATTAAATTTTGTTGGAAAATGAGCCCCAAATTGACCAAAGGCCGATAAAACGGGATTTTATGTTTTTTTTTTTTTTTTAAAAAATAAGCTCCTAATGGCGCCGAGGGGATTTAATGTTTTTAATTTAATTTTTTAAGAAAAATAAGCTCAAATCGGTCGAAAGCCAATAAAAGGGGATTCTTTGCTTTAAATTTATTCTGTTGTTAAATGAGCCTCAAATCGGCCGAAAGCCGATAAAGGAGGAAAAAATATTTATAAGTTAAATTTTGTTGAAAAATGGGCCCAAAATCGCCGAAAGCCGATAAAGAAGGATTTTATATTTATTAATAAATTTTGTTGGAAAATGAGCCCCAAATCGGCCCGAAGGCCGATAAAAAAGATATTTTATTTCAAATTTTAATTTGCTAGAAAAATTAAGCCTTCAATCGGCCGAAGGCCGATAAAGGAGGATATTATATTTATAATTAAATTTTGTTGAAAAATGAGCCCAAAATCGGCCGAAGCCGATTAAAAAGGAGATTATATTTCAAATTTTATTTTGCTAGAAAATGAGCCTAAAATCGGCCGAAGGCCGATAAAGAGGATATTGTTTTATTTTCATTTTTCTTCAAAAATAAGCTCAAAATCGGTTGTAAGCCGATAAAAGGGATTCTTTGTTTTTAATTTAATTTTCGTTTAAAAATGAGCTCCAAATCGGCCGAAAGCCGATAAAGGAGGATTTTATATTTATAATTAAATTTTGTTGAAAAATGAGCCTAAAATCGGCCGAAAGCCGATAAAGGAGGATATTTATATTTATAAATAAATTTTGTTTGGAAAATGAGCCTCAAATCGGCCGAAAGCCAATAAAAAAAATATTTATATCAAATTAATTTTGCTAAAAAATGAACCTTAAATCGGCCGAAGGCCGATCAGGAGGATATTATTAATTAAATTAAAATTTTGTTGGAATGAGCTCCCAATCGGCCGAATGCCGATAAATGAGATTTTATGTTCATCATTTAATTTTGTTTGAAAATAAGCCTAAAAATCTGCCGAAGGCCGATAAAGGCAATATTATATTATATTAAATTTATGTTTAAAATAATTTTTATTAAATGAATAACCTAATCGGGCCGAAGGCCGATAAAAGGGATTTTATGTTTTTCATTAATTTTTTTGGAAAATAAGCTCTAAATCAGCCGAAAGCCGATAAAACGAGATTTAATGTTTTAAATTTTAATTTGTTTAAAAATAAGCTGGAAATCGGTCGAAAGCCGATAAAAGCGGATTCTTTGTTATTAATTAAATTTGTTGTTGAAAATGACCTCCAAATCGGGCCGAAAGCCGCTAAAACGGAGCATATTATATTTAAAAATAAACTTTTTTGGAAAATTAGCCGCAAATCGGCCAAAGGCCGATAAAACGGGATTCTAGATTTTTTATTTAATTTTGTTGAAAAACTTTTTGATCAACAAATTGAGAAGAAAATTTGATAATTTTTTTCAGAAATTTGAAACCGTTGTTTAAAATTTAAGAATCATTTTAAATTGCTCTATTTTTCAAAATAGCTCAATTTTTTTCAAAATCCAACAAAAATTTAAGAATTTTATTTTTTCAAAAGCCATATTTGATTTTTTCTAAATTTGAAATTTTACTTAGAATTTTAATATTATCGCAAAAACTAAATTTTCTTTATTATTTTGAGTTTTTTAAAGATTTCTTTATTCGAAATTTGACAATTTTCTCAAAAATTTTAAAATTTTCTCAGAAATTTGATAATTATCCGAAAAATTTGACAATTAATTCCTAATTCGACAATTTTTAGAAAAATTGTCGAATTTCAAATTAATTCTCAAATTTTTGGGAAAATTATCAAGTTTTTAAGGAAATTTAAAAATTTCTGAGGAAATTCAAAAATTTGTGAAGAAATTCAAAAAATTCAGAAATAATTCTGAAATCTTTAGTGAATTTTGAAAAAAAATAGCAATTAAATAAAAAACTTAGAATCCCTTTTATCGGTTTTCGGCGGATATGGAGCTCATTTTTCAGCAAAATAAAATTAAAACCAAAGAATCCCGATTTATGGGTTTTTGGCAGATTTTGGGCTCATTTTCCTACAAAATTTATTTATAAATATAATATCCTCCTTTATCGGCCTTTGGCCAATTTGGGGCTCATTTTTCAATAAAATTAAATTAAGAACAAAGACTCCCATTTAATCGGCTTTCGACCGATTTTGAGCTTATTTTTCGAAACAAAAATAAAATAAAAAACATTAAATCTATTTTTATCGGCATTCGGCCAATTTGGGGCTCATTTTTCAACGAAATTAAATTTCAAACAAAGAATCCCCTATTATCGGCTTTCGACCGATTTGGGGCTCTTTTATTGAAATATTTAGATTAAAAACACAAAATTCCATTTTATCGGGCTTCGGGCGGTTTTTGGCTCATTTTTTAACAAATTTGAATAAAAATCACAAAATGCCCTCTCGTCGGCCTTCGGCTGATTTGGAGCTCTCTTATTCAAAAATTCAAATTAAAAACACAAAATTCCTTTTTATCGGCCTTTGGCCGTTTTTGGCTTATTTTTTAACAAATTTGAATATAAATCACAAAATCCCTTTTTATCGGCCCTCGGCCGATTTTCGGCTCATTTTTTAACAAATTTCAAGCGTCAAAAACTAGTCTAGATCCAAAATTTTCAAATTTATAGGACCTTTTTATGGGTGCTCATTTTGACTCGGGAGGCCTTAATATCATGCAAGTTTTATATTTATTTTTTTCAAAAACTGCAAAAATCTTATTTTTATTTGTTTCAGATGCTCAAATTTTTTCTAATTATTTTGAAAATTTGTTTAAATAAACTTTTTGAAAATTTTTTTGCGGGCGTTACAGCCAATTTTAAGAATATAATAATTTTCGAAAATTTTCTTTTTTGAAAAATTATGAAAAAAATTTAAAAATTTTTTCAAAAATGGCTGACACGCACGGAAAAATTATTTTTTTGAAAAAATTTTTCACTTTCAAATTTTTGAAATACTTTAAGAAAAATTGAAAATCTGAAACTTCCGCCTACGCATTTTTTTGTCAAAATGACCAAAATTTTTTCGAAAAAATTTTTTATCAGAAAATAGCAGAATTTTTGTGATACAATCCTTCCGCACAGAAACTAAAAAATTGAGCTGATTATGCTCAAAAACGAAATTAGTGCTGAAAATGAGGGTTTTTGAAACTCACTTTCTGACCACTAAATGGCCCAAAATTTTTTTTTTGCTCGGAATCGTCTTTTTCGGTGGCGATTACTCCCGATAGCAAATAAATGTTTATCAACAGTTTTATCTTGTTCCAGTACTGTTTTAACTAAGTTAAACAAAAAATTGCATCCAAATAATACATTTCCGGTCTGATGAGAAATTTCTAGAACTCACCAAAATTCTTGAAATTTCAAATAAGGGGAATTATCGGGGGTCTGTTCCGATATTCCGCGGGAAAATGACACTTCCCCAAAATTTTTGTGTCTCTGTGTTCTGAAACACGCTCGTGCAGTGAAGGTTAAGAGGTTAAATACTCGGAAAACCGTCATTTTTGGCCAATTTTGGCTGTTTTTCACGTAAATATCAATTTGAAAGAAAAATATTGAGTTTTGAACAAAAAAAGTTTTCAACCACTAAACGCGCAATAAAATTTGGCACTAATCAGTATATGTGACAAATATAACCCGAGTGGTCAATTTTGGCCGAAAATTGATTGGTGGACATGCTAGTTATGACTCATAAGTTATGAGTCATAACCAGTGCTCTAAAACGGGATGAGTTTTTAATCCCGCCCGGTCCCGAGTTATTTTTATTTAATCCCGATCCCGACCTGAATTACAAATTTTTCTATTTTCAAACCAAATTTCGATACATCTTTTTGTATTTCATGAGAACTTTTCAATTAAAAACTTGCCTGTAAAGAAAATTTGCGATTTGAAGTTTGAATAACATTTTTACAGCACTTGAAACATTATTTCTTAGTTTGAAATCAATTTGTTTCTTAATTTTTGTTAGTAATTTGTTATACATGCAATTTTTTTTTAATTTTCCTTCAGTTCAAATATTGTAATTAAAACTAGAACATTTCGCTTCAAATAAAACAAATTTGCTAACAATTATAAATTCACCGTATATGTACTTTTTCCATTTAAATTTTCAATGATTCAAAAATTTTCAAATCAGTAAAAATTCATCCGATCTGATCGGTTTTTGAAAAAATTGGATCGGATCGGTGGCCTTCTTGAAAATTTTCGATCGGATCGGTAGCCCTCTCCCCGACCCCTGCATCTGACATTATAAACATCGAAAAGTTAGAGATTGAGACAACATATTTTTATTTTTTCAACGTTTTTGCGAATTATGAGAAAACTGGAGCATATTAAATGCTGAACATTGGGACAAGCATGACGAAAAATATGGATATCAAGTGTGTGCAAAAATTTCTGGCAATTTTGGTCGAATTCAAGTTCAACGAAGAATTTTTTTATGGCTGTTGACTTGCCCTGAGGCGTGACAGTTATGAAAAACACTAAATGACCAATAACAAAATGGATGTTTAAATCTACGTGGTCAATTATCTCTATGACGCCAACCGTTTTCAATATTACCGCTGGTTGGTTTATAGCCAATTCTCTCTCTGCTTCTCGAAAAACTATCGAACTAACAAATCGATGTGATTGGTCACCAATCATTGGTGATATCAATGTGATAAACTCGATGTGATGACAAAAAGTGTGACTAAAGAGCAAGATAATCTTATGTTTAATCACCTACTGTTAATTTCCACATAATTTCAGTGGGTAAAACATTTATTTTCAATTTTTGCGATCTGAAATGTTCGAAAGTTTTTTGGGAAGAAACCATTTTTTTGTATATTTGTACATAGGTTGAAATGTCCAAAAAATCAGATAACTGAACTTTTGTTGCTGCTGCACGACGTGTACATTTTGTCGTCTGGCGGTTATAATTGTCCTTTTAAGCGTTTTTGGTCGCTTAGTTGGAAATATTGTTTTACAACTATTGAAAATTTAAATGCATTTTTTATCTCGATATTTATCTTTTAATTTGTCGCCAAATTTTTCTTTAAATCAGCGCATAAAATACTGAATTTCAGAGTGATTCTTTGCAAAATAATTATTTCACAATTTCAATATTTTTAAGTAATATCCCTTTATACACTTTGATTAGAATGCGTAGCCACTACTCCTTTTAACGTGTGATTTTAACGTTGTGGCTACGCATTCTAACCAAAGTGTGATAAAGGGATATGGGGATTTTGGTTCACCTAGAATTCGCTCATTATTTCTTTAACCAGTCAAAAAGAGTATTGTGCCTTATAATTACCAATATTAAAAATTAAACAATATAAGGTCGTAATTAACTGAACACATAAAATTATACAGGGTGAGTCTTTTCGATTTCTCCCGTTTTTTTACCCAAGGCGTAGACGAGGTTTTAAATTTCAGTCAAATTGGTGACTCATAGTGTCAGTTGACTTTGTCTCCGTTTTTTTACCCATCTCCGTTTTTTCACCCATCTCCGTTTTTTTACCCATTTACCCTTTTGCGCCATAAAGAATTAATTTTTTATTAAATTTTATTTAGTTTATTAATTTGATTTAACAGTTTAACCGTTTTGAGTTTTTCTTGCATTTTCTGAGCTTATTTTGGAGGAAAAAGTCTCAAAAGTACAAGGATACATGTCTATAATTTGAAAAATATTGTGAGCGTATTTCATCAAATAAACTTTTGTTCAGATTAAAGTTTTATTTATTCATTTAAATTTTCGAAAAGTTTCTTTTCGAGATGGTTTTTCTGGATGAAAGTCTCCTTTTATCAATTACGGTTGGTGTCGACGGTTGAGTGAAGACGATATTCTTCGGGATAGTAAAATTTTAGAAACCACTTGATAGCCATCAAATTGAACTTAGTTATACAAGTTTTTTTTAATTTGGTTTTAAGTAACAATTGTGAATTTGCGTGTTTTCGATGTTTTGATAGGCGACCGAAAGTTTTATGCAAAAATAGTTGGCGATATTGATCCTCTGTATAGGTTTTTCTGTAGAAAAGCCATTGATGTCATTTTTTCTTGAGACAAAAATTCGAAAAAAATTTGGACTGAAACTTTTCATTTTTTTGACCTATAATTTCTCAAGTGCTATAGAATTGTTTGTCTTTGATCCCAAGATAATGAAATTAATAACAAAAAAAGGAATTAAAGAAATCAATCAGAATGCAGTTCGTGGAGTCTAAATTTTTCCGGGTATTTTTTTTTAACAAATAATTTATAGCTTCTTGCTTAAAATCTTATTTTTTCTGACGATCTTTTTATTTTCTCGTTTTAATTTTATAATATTCAATTTATTATTTTTGTCAAATTATTCTAAATAAGTTTATTAAACTAAGTTAATGAGTCTAGAGCACCGTTTAAAATCTTCCTTTTTTTACCGGTAAAATTTCGGAAGAAAATATCTTGTTTACATCTTCCGTTTTTTCACCCATTTGTTGGCTGTCTAGCCGCCTGGGTAAAAAAACGGAGAAATCGAAAGACTCACCCTGTAGTACTGATCATATATATTTAGATCGAAAATTGGGCTTTTATTTGACTTTACCCCTTTAAGATTTATAAGTCATTGAGTTTTGAGTTAAATTATACAATGGTTCAGCTTACTTTTGCCGGTAAGTTTGACTCATGCAGTATTAAATGTAATTTATTAACTCGTAGACTCGATTTCCGGCAAGTAGTGACATTCACCATTAAATCGCATTTTACGATGCTTAAACATTAATGACAAGATCAGTTTATAAAGTTATCGATTAACTTGAAGACAAAATGACGTTTGTGCGTTTTTTTTTGAAAATTTTACTGTATTACAGTATTATTTTTTGAAAAATTTTTTAAATCACAAAATTAAACCTTTCATCGTGATCAGAAAAAAATTCTAAGACATTTTTTCCATTCATCATAGCCCGAAAATGATCACGTGACCGTATATTTAAGGAATAAGGTTGAAAAAGTAGTACTGTTTCTTCCAAAATATCTTCAATCAATTTTTGAAAGAAGTGAAGTGGTTCTTTAGAAGTTTTTTAAGACTTTTTTCTCATTACACAAAGTCCAAAAGCGATCACGTGACCTTCAAATTAGGAAATAAAGTTTGGTGAAAGTAATAGTGGATCAAATTACGCCGAAATTTTTTTGGGCCAATAAACACCTAATTAAGAGTTTTGAACTAATAATATTTTCAAACACGTCACGTAATCTTAATTTTAAAAATAAGGTTTATTTTATGACATATTTTAAACCTTATTTTTGGATTATTTCGTCACGTGATTTTATTCAGACTTTCATTAATAGAGAAAAAGTCTTAAAAACGTTAATGTTGACCCTGGATTTTTTGACGTAATTTGAGTATTTTTCAAATTACTGTATATTGTACTATATATTTTTTTCAAAAGTACTCAAATCATGCGGAAGACCCCTTAAAAGAATCGTAACGAATTTCTAAGACTTCAATTGCATTACAGTATGGCCTCCGGTTTAAATAGAGCATTTCTAAAAGTCAAAACTTTGAAAAAAATGATAATATGAGACGCGCTACGTGATCGCATGAAAGTCCATATTCACAACACAAATATATTTCACAACAAATTTAAGAGACATTTTACTGAGAATTTTGTAAAAAACATATAATTATGTTAACAACCGATAGAAAATCATTTGAAGTTTTATATAGGTAATTGCAAATATAAATAAGGTTTAATTTCATCTCATTATTGCACTTTTATAGTCGGTCATAGTAAATTTTCGCAACTTTTTGTTTTTATCCTTATTAAAATGCCTTTCAATTCGTTTAAAATTTTATTTTGTTATTTCATTTGTATAGCAAATTAGCTGAATATTATTTTAAGCTATTGAAAAATGTATGTTGATAATGAACTTTGCTTATATGGCTCGATTTATAGAATGGTCACTAGTTGCCGGAAATCGAGTCTGGGTACAGATTCATGTCTAAAGTCTACGAGTTAACTAATGTTGATATATTTTCATAATTATGTGTTTATTTGTTATTATTAAATATAGTTGTGATGAAGATAATATTCGTTGTTCTTGTGATATTTTAAAAATCTTATTAACTTGATATCTGCTAAATTTTACTTGTACAAATTTATTTCCATATTTATTTTTAATTTACTACTGTAATGGCAGTGTATTTTGTGTCCGCGCGATTGTTTACAAATTTTATTGGCCCTCAATCAAGTCTTATACCAAAGCAATAAACTCACTTTACCTTGAAGCCGTAAAACACATACTTCTTAATAACATAAAAAAATATTTATTAATTTCACTATTTGATTATTTTTATTTTATACATTCTAGAGTTTTTTTTAAATGTGCTTTTTGACTGGAAATCAAAAAATTATTATTTTCCCTTTGACGGTCAACAAATTAATTTTCCCTTGAAATAGAATCATTTTTCAAAATTTTCGGTCTTTAATTTGGTCGAAATTCACGGTGAAAAGTTGAATACTTTTTAAAAATTTTAAAAATCGCAAGTTTTTTCCTTTGTCTGTCCTTCCCCGTGAAGGTAAGAGAATGACTCTGAGCATTTGATTGGTTGATCCTTTCCTTATCTGACCAATGAAATCGGCCTATTCCGCAATCAACGGTTTTGATTGGGTGCTAATATCTTGCGTTGTTTGTATCATTCAAATAGTTAGGATTTNTACTCTGAGGTCCGTTGATCCATATACTACTGAGAGGCACTAATTAAGGGAGTACTGGTCGCATTTTTAGGCCAAAAACAGGGTTTCAGGGTTGATTTAACGAAAACCGAACACACGAATGCTCGAACATTTAGGTTTCAGGTTCAGAATATTCAAATACAAATTGTTCATGATAAAGATATCGAAGGCTTCTCGGCCGACCATTCAGAAACCACATTTAAAAAATGTTTAAATTTTCACTTTAAAAGCTTACTAATAAAAATTGATCTCCTCCCCATATTCTGCAGTCGTATACAAATGACACCTGAAATAAAATTTTAGGATAATTCAAATTAAAATTTCACCCCAATTTTTGATAATTTCAAGCCCAACAAATATGTAGCTAGAATCCGATTTAATAAATTATTTATCAAAAAATAGGATGTTCTTCATTATACCGCTAATTGAGTGAGTGATAATCTCGGACTGAAAATCAAGCTAATAACTGTACAAAACCGAAGATTGTTAAAAATACCTTTCTATCATTACAAAGAATATATAAATGTTATTCTACTCAGCCTACAGGCTCTATTTTTACGGTCAAAAAACTAAAATATGAACATTCCACACACTTGAAAACCCCCGGTGATATTATATTCAATGGTTGAATGCAAAAACCTTTCGTATTTGACTAGTTTATATTAACATCGGTAATAATTAAATAAGTAAATTATTTTCGGAAAAATCTAAAATAATTTCAAAATAGCTATATCAATTACTAACCTCGGTGGTCGATTATCGTTATCATAAACGATGACTCGTTCTCGCATCTCCCTGGCTGTAATTTGAGGCAATACCTCAAAACTTTGCACTGCCAATCCGTCGTTCTCAAAATACGTCTCAATTCCCGATTTCGCCGGAGTACTCAAAAACCAATTCAGCGCGCCTACATCTGAACGCAGTTTCTCTCTACCGGCCTCCTCTGTAATTACACAATCGTCGTAATCTTCAGGGGATGTATAAATACCAAGTTGAGCTTGGCGCCAATACAATGCCCGACGGAAAAATATTACCACCAGTGATAGCTTTTCCTCCAGGAAAAGCTCGAGCTGGAAAAAGTCGACCATGAGGAAATCATCCTGAGTGATAAAAAAAGTCTCGGGATCGGACTCCAAATGAGGTACCTGAAACAGGTCAGACATATCCGTCATCGCTCGAGATTTACCCAACTGCGAAAAATTTCCGTAAGACACGAAAATACGCCGCCAGATCCGCCAAAAACTTTATATAAATTCCGCCATCCGCGCCACTCGCGGCCCTCATCTGAACCATATGCCCCAGTAATCGATACTGATGGCCCTTCTTCACCAACCTCGACCAATACTAAAAATTAAATTAGAATCTCAAAAAAAAATAGTCAAATTTCTATAAAATCCGAAATGATACTCTAGAAAGGGATGAGCCACGGTTATTAATTTTATTTAACTCTTATCCACAAGTTTACAAATTGTCAACTACGAAATCTAGTGAATCCGAGTGTTATTATAAGTTACATAGCAATTCCATATATTTTATAACGAATTTTAAATATAAAGATGATTACAAGACTTTATCAGGTCTATGCTATAAGGACGGTTTCACTCACGCTGGTCTCAGTGCATATATTATTGTTGGTATTTTTTCGCATAATTATTTGAACCTTTTGAAAATAAAATGATTTTCTCAAAGGGCGTACAGTACGTATCGGAATTATGATTTATTTCACCGGAAACCGGTTGACTCTCATTGGGAGACAATACCGGTTTTCAGTTGTTATCCTTCATAATCGCCCTTCACTATTCGACGACATTATTGCCGAGATTTTTCTCGTTTATTACTGGAAACTTACAAAAAACTCGAATTCGGCACTCAGAGATCAATGAAAAATTAAATTAACCCTGGTCAACTTGTGAAAGAAAATCCTATGCGAATAAGTACAAGAATAATGACTTATACGAAATTAAAAATAAATTTTTTAACCTCAAAAACACAAATTTCGGCCAATAACAGCAAGGACGCCGAATATTCCGGTGTCAATTTGACCATGAAATCCGGCTCCATCAATCTTTTGAGGCCATACGGAAATGACGTCATTTTCAGACCAGTCAGTACTCACTAAACATGACAAATTAAGGGGTTGTTGTCGTTTTTTATGGGTTTCAACGACAAATTATATAAATTCATCACAGGACGGCGATTTCTAACACGACAATTTTAACAAAACGCAGTGTTTTGACGCGCGAATTGTGGTAGCCCAGTGGTTAGTTTTGAAATACACACTGTGCGCATCATAAAAAATAGCTTTAATAGCTAATAATAATCAAATTTAGCAAATATTTTTGATTTTAACAAAACCTTTATATCTAAAGTACACATGGCACCTCCTGAAATACAAAAAACTGAATTAAAATCAAACGAATAAAAAATCTACCCAAAGTTGAATCAAAATGCAAATAAACTTCATCCGTCGAGCAAATAAAACCTGAAGCGAATAATAATCTTTACTTTCCAAAATGTAGGGTTAAAAATTAAAAACGTCGATGTATCGACCAATTTTCCCCGAACAACGATTTATAGTAATCCCCACTCAAAAACGATTCGCCAGGAAACTAATATATTTATATATTTTTTCATATATTTTAAATTAATCGACTTCTCTCACTTACCGATAAATGCGAATAAACAATGATATCATAATTTATTAAAACGAAATAAAAAATTCGCGTGTCTAGAGAGTTTAACGAGATTACTCAAGATTTCGCTACATAACTGTCTAGAAGTCATTTATTTATTTATTGAACATATAAATTGATAAAATTAAAAAATTCCCAAAAACGGCATCATAATCTCATAAGGACGGTCAACGATGATAACTACTTCATTTAAATGAATTACCCGTTTTTGCTCCAATATCGGTTATTTGTTGAGCCCATCAGACATATTTATGTCACCTTCGATATGTTCATCAGTCGCCATTCCAGTACCGTCACCTCCTCAAGTCCGTCATTTTCAGCTAAAGACCGATCGTTCGAATACGCCTACCTCTAAATAAAAATTCTGTCATTTTCTTCCGGGGGGAATCTGGGGGGGTTCTGAACTACTCTACTCGGACTAGGGGTCCCTTCCGGTTTCCTTATGGCGACCTAACCATCGCTTTAGGGGCCCTAGAGGTTTGGGCCACCTAAAAAATCCGAGTTAGTATTCAGGACTGCTGAAAAGTGACCCACCCATGATTTCTAAAGGGCTTGATATGTAATATTTATGCTCTTTCCTGACCAGGTTTTTAATCGCGCGAGCTGTATATATAGCTCCAATCCTCCAATACTTCATTGTCCTCTATCAAAATCTTTTTGTACAAAATTTTGTCCAATAAAAGTTTCAGTTAAAAGAAAAAAAAACTCTTCTGAGAGTTTCGGAGATAAAAAAATCATTGATCGTTTTTATTGACCAGAAAGAACGTGCGCGAAATCATGCGGTCTGTTTCATCGAAAACAAAATCATCCATCGCTAGAATAGACAAACAGCTGTTTTTGCTTTTATTTAATGGCTCCCAGGCAAAAAACTAATCCACTCTTGATTTTTGTTACAAAAACTTAAAATAAGTAAAATTGAGACACCAAAGACTACGCGAGATCCAAATTCTCGGAAATCCTCAAATTTCGACAAAAATGTTAAAAATGAGACTGAATACTTTCAAATCGCAATTTAAATACTTTTTGGTGTCGTTAAAGAATATAAAGACTGCTGATCAACTTTCTCTTCATACTTTGTCTGTGTATTTTCAAAAAAAATTATCAAGAAAATTACGTGTCTCAGTGTCTGAACGTGACTAGTACCCCCTTAAAGGGTATCCCTGCTTCTTCATTTTCTGCAGTTATTATGTCATAAAAATGCACCAAATCAATTGTTTATGTTTTGAACGCATAAAACAACCAAATGACAACAAAAAATTTTCGAAAATTTTGCGTTTTTCGATTTTTTTCTAAGTATTTTTCTCAAAATTATGTTCAAAAATAACGTTTGTGTTAATTTGACCACTAAAACTTCAAAATATCGGGTTGACGTAAGCCAACTTTCTCTTTCAGTGTTTCCCCAACTTTCTTTTGAGCCTACTTTCGAAAAATCGAAGCACATTTTTTTCGGAAATTTTTCTACGTGACCTTGAAAAATTCATATTTTTGTTTGGGCTCGAAATTTGACAAAAACGCTCCTACAAAGTTTCTTAAACAAACAGAGCTAGGTTTTCCAAAAATTTGAGTAAATTTTGAAATTTAACCTAGGAGGAGATAGATTTTCCGATTAAATATAGCACTTATCAACAAAAGCGCTCCTACAAAGTTTTGTATACTAATTATACATTTTATGTTAAAATTTGGGTTTATTGCGTAACAACAGGAGTAAAGTCTAGGTCTACGCTACGTCGGTAGTGAGTACGTAGACGGAACTGCTATATGTTTTAGACTTCTAAGTCTAATTGATAAACCTTCTAAGTGAACTTCTGCAACAGTTTGCTTGAATGCTTATCCTGCGATGGTTGACACAACACGTTTTGTATTTGATATACGTAACCTTATTTATTTAGTTATTCAACAGTTTAAATAAATCTATCTCTGTACTTACTCGGATATGTGAAACTCTCGGTGTGCCGAGTTATCTTAATATCTGAGTGAATACACAGTTGATTGCCCTATTCGCCTCCTATTGGTCGAATAAGCAATCTTAGAATCTAGTGTAGTACTTCCACTTATGTAAGCTTCATACACTAGCATACACGACTCGGTCGACTACTCCAGGTCTACGACCCGTGGAGGTCTATGACCCTCAGTCAGTGATCTTCGTCACCGACCCGTTGAGCTCCAAGGCTCGAGTAAAGACTCGTGTATCCTAAGTAGTTCTGCGCGTTACGTCCCCCCACCTAGAAAAGAAATTTCAAAACNTCCGATGTGTTTTGTGGAAGCAAGATTAATGTTCAATTATCCCTAAACTGAAATCCATATGTTCGTGCTGTTTCTAGTATTTCATTGAGGCGACGCTGAAAACCCTGTTTTTTGGCCTTAAAATGCGACCAGTACTCCCTTAATGGCAACATAGTCAAAAAACAAAACTAAAAATTCGAAAAAAACCACAAAAAAAGTCGTTCGCATTCCCCACCAGGGATCGGCATAATTGGATCGTATCGTAATTTTCGGATCGAATCGTATCGGTTTTTTTGCGATACGATCTCATTTATATTTTACCCCTCTAGATACGATACGATCCAGTTTTTTATTTCCCCCTTTAGACACAATACGATCCGATCCATTTTTAATTGCGCCCTCCCCTAGATACGATACGATCCATTTTTTTACATTCTCTTGATATGATACCGTATCATTGATACGGTATCATCCTTTTTTTATTTTTCTCCCTACAGATACGATACGATCCAGTTTTTATTTTACCCCCACTAGATACGAGTTTTAATTTTCCAGTTTTAATTTTTCAAATGCCGATCCCTGTTTCCCACCCTAGACCAGTCCATTTTAAAAGTTTCAATAAAGTGGGTCAAGCTTTTCCTATCTTGTTCAAAAATAACTCTCACAAATTCATAAGATAGGTCAGTTTTACAGAAACCGGACGTTCTAGTTCAAAAACTAGTAGAGACCCTGGAGATTTATTAACATAAATTATGGCATAAAAATATTTAGACCTAGCGGGAAAAATCGGTTATCGATAGAAAGGTCCTGTAAAGATGACACCTAAATTTTGGGCGCTGAAAACGATGCAAATCAGAGTTTTTTGATCTAACCATCTGGCGAGTCAGTGGCGACTCATTTTACTCCAAATCAACATTTAAAATTCGGTGATCATATCTCACAATTAGTGGTGCACCAAAACTAAGTGGTTCAGAACCACTGGTTCTATAAGAACCAACTTTTTGAAGAAAGTATTATAAACGTATGGTCTTGGGTGACCAGAGATGGCGCTAAAGTCGAAATGAAAAATTTGATAATCTAAGTGCAGCCTAAAAACCTTTCTGTTATTTTTTACTTGCTGGATTACATTCACAAATTCATCTTAATTTTATGACGTCAAAAATGTGCAAACATATCATTATTTTAAATAATATTTAACATTTTTGTCGACATAGTCAACTTTAAAGTGTATTATATCAAAGGAGGATAGAGTATTGTCGTGTTTTATGTGCTTTTTGATAATAATAACTTAAAAAAATCATTTTATTCTTATAGCAGTGAGAAAACTTGAGGTATTGAAAGACCTCGCACACCTCCTGTTATTTTTGCGATTGAATGTAGTTTAAAAAAACAAGATGAAAGATAAATTTAACTTTATGGAAAAGTTAACTTTAATAACAACACAGTAAGCAAGGACGTTCACGTAATGTTGTTAACCCTTGGAAGCCCGAATTGTTTATTCGGCAGAGCTCATGCACCACTAAAGTGGGGCCGACTTTGAGCCTCATACGGATTAACTACAATTGTTATAAAAAGCCCGTGAATGGATCTAATTTGTAAGGAACGTCAAGCTTAGCGAAAAATCATAAGAGTTAAAAGTTCATCTAAACGACCGAAACTAAGCTCAAAAGATTGACTTGATCACTTAACTTCTTAACTGAAAACAGAAATTCAAAAAACATTCTTCACTATCGCAACTCACGGCGACGGGCATAGCAAGGAACCGTGTCGAGGGTGTGTGGATTCCGTGATGCGGGCATATGGGATGAGGCCGCGGTTCCACTGCACGAAGTACAGATATGCGGGACGCGCAACATTATCATGCGAGTTCTCAGAGGAGATACGGAAATCTATCTGTGGAAAGCCCAACAGACACCTGAGAGGAGGAGAATATCATGGAGCGCCAACAGAAGAAAAGACTAAGAGTATATATAGCCACTAGCGTCCCCCAGGTAGCGAGAGCGAGTTTCTGATCAGGTGGAGGACCAGAGATGCATGCAGAGAGCTAAAGCTGTCTCTCGAAAGCGAGCGAGAGAGAGGGAAGACCTCCCAGAAATTGCATCGTCTGATAGTATGGACACGAGCACTATACTTCCGCAGTGTATAGAAGTAGATGATCGAGATAAGTTGAAGCAGATATCTCAAGGGAGCGACGCTAGAGAAAACAGTCTTGACAGCGAGCATCACTCACGTCGACGCGTAGAGGCGCAGATCACCACCACGAGTTGATTGGGAAAGAAACTCTAAAAAGTAAGAAGAAAATTTGAACGCACCAGATGTCCGGAGAGAGCGTTCGATACGCGAGGCCAGAAAAATGGTAGTCTTTGAATCATCGCGACCCACCGCCAGACGAGACTTGTGGGGTCCCCCCACCGATGTCACGTCCACTTGTATGGATCGGCGTGGAGCGAGAGAGAGTATCGCCAGCGAGCGACGAGGAATGAGGTGCTGAGCTTCAGGGTAAGAGGGACCCTCATCCTGAGCCAAAGCAAAAGGATCAAGAACTTATGTCAAATCCTTCGCGAAAATATCTTACAATGAAAACAAGGACAATTAAACATTGAAACAATACAAGTTAAACAGACCCGGAGGAAAAAGTCTTTCATCGGTGGGAAAACGCCTTGATTTGACAAATTAACGATGTCGGAATTCAACGTCAGTTTGCGGGATAAAAAAACAACAACAAATAGCGTTTCGATAGTAAAGCTCTCCGCGGAACTCAGCCTGACATACAATGGTTATACGACTCATAATGGGTTCAAATTTTGCTAAATAATCTAAGGGAGTGAAAGGCCTGGCAAGAACCCAATCAGCTCAAAACGTTCGTGTCTATTCTGGACGAAATTTATTTAAAAAAATGAAACCGATAGTAACAGACCTCAATAAGTAGTGTGGCTAATAAAAGCCCGAACAAAATTCCTACGTTCAAAAGACTCAACAGAGGAAGACTTTGCGAGAAAATATGACCAATTCTGAAAGCTCGTCCCGACGCGAGCACATCAGTGATCTCAACTTAGGTCAGGATATGCGTTCAAGACTATTACATCGATTACTTTGGAGTTCCACAAGTGGAGTCCTTAAGATATTGCCTAAAAAAACCAAATCATGTTCCCATGAGGGACCCTAAATAAATATAAAATTTGATTGACAACCATGTCGCGTACACAATCCAAGTTCACTGATGTGTCACAGGCTAGACCCCACGTCATGCAAGATAATAATCGACGAAAGATGACATGTCCGAAACGATGACAGTCGCGAAAGATGCCTAACTACGAAAATTTGTTTCCTGAGGCTCTCCAGCAAGGTCGAAAATACTGAGTATTAACTTCTTAGTCCAAAATTTTTTTTTCAAATTTACCCATAATAAAATTTAAATAGCCTTAAAATAACTTTTCAGGCTATTTCTAATATAATACAAGAAACTAACCAGTTGAAACATGCAATAAACACATATAAAACAACTTTTAGAATACCTAAAAGCACGCTCAGCAAAGTAAATGTATAAAGACCGCGTTGAACTGAAATAAATTCGAATCTACAATAAAGAATAGCCCAATGAAACCTGACCTAGAACAAAACATCTAGGACGAGGCTAGGTACAACGACGAACTATATTGAAAGGTCAAAAACGCTTTAAGCATCCAAACCCGCCACCAAGGCGACGAATTTTTTATAGCCCATTGTCTTTCAACGGCCTTAAAAATGCGATGGCCAAATGCTTGCAGCTTGATAGGACCTGTAATCAATTTTAGCGTTTCAGCACCACATTTTGGGCAGGCAGCCACCATTAAAGGTCAATAATGAAATGTTTATATTTAAAAGTACAAGAATATAATAATCGACAACCTATCAAAGAAACCACAAACATAGAAAAGTGATTGCGAGAGAGAAATGGGTCTCATGCTTGACCACCTGAAACAGCGCCACCAGATATAATACGAAAGGAAAATGCATCCGTGTGTTCACCGGCTCAAAAGACGGTGAAAACCAAGTTTCAGCCTGAACGATTTTTCATCTCCAGGCTATTGAAGGCCAACAGCATGTTGCGTACACTGTTTGTCGATGAATCACAGCCTAAGCAACTATTATAATTTTTTATATCTATTCCGACAACAGAAATTCTTCGAATCTCATGGCTTTTCAAAGACTGAATAACAGAGAAAAGAAGGTTTTTATGAACAACGAAAGCAACTTCACCAAAAGCACCGCCACCACGTGGTCGGAAATTTTTGTTGCCATTGTTATCGGTCTTCAAAAATGGTAGAACCAAACTGCAGCTGATAGATGCACGAAACAATTTTAGCGTTTTAGCACCACCTTCGTTAATCAGCACCACCAAGTCAAAGAGTCCGCTATAAAATGTTAGATCAAAAAGTACAGAAGTATGGATCAAACGACGACCATCTTTAAATAACCACAAATAGGGCAAGTATTTTTTTCATATTTGAAAGTTCATATTGCGACCAACCCAAACAGCGCCACCGAGGATGGCAGTCAAGTTTCTTAAAGAGCCAGATTTGCAAAGCGTCAAAAACTACGCTCGGACGAGCAGAACCACAACGACCTTTACTGGGGTACCGCATTTGGTGCTCGGCCGGCCTAGCATAGCAAATGAACGAAGAAAAAGGAGCGCAGGGTGAGTACTCGAGCGAGAATGAAGTGCAGTCACGATTGGCGCTGTGATGGACATGCGTACATACGCAACTAGTACCTAGAGATTTGTCTAGCAGCGTNCGAATAAATTCATCTTAATTCGCCGAAAATTATTTTTGAAAATTCCTTGCTATAGTTAAATATAGGCAAAATGTAGATTATTTTACAAAAAAAAATATAACTCACGAACGTTACATCAGATTTCCTTTTTTTTCATAAATCCTTCTCTATTATCTTATTAAACTTTTCAACCAAGAAAATTTTAATAATTTTTTTCATATTTCTCGCAATCACTTTTTCATGCTGATTTAATGCGCGCCATTATCACATTGAATAGGCTAAAAATTGAAATATTGAAAAGGCGAAAAAATCTGAACAACTATCATACTGAAATACTTTCATTTAGAGTAACTTTTCTTGCGAGTTGATTTTTTGTATTCTGAAATGATACCATATCTAGAATTATTTTCCGTTTTCCAGTTTTATGCAAGTCCGAAATCATATTTTTTGGAAATTTTCTAGAATATTGGTCAAAAGTTTCTAATTTTATTTTGGTCTGAATCTCCTAGAAAATTGATCACTAATGGGTTATTTTGTTTTTGACCATCTGTCAATATTCTGGCATTTCAGTTAGCAAGCGATTTCAATGTTCTACAAAAAATATCCAGAAATATTTTTTTTTAATTGCAGACGATTCCTGAGGTGCTGGATGGTCAGGTGCAATTGAAAAAATACCGATTAACTACATTTTATAAAAAGCCGTGAATGATCTTAATTTTGTAAGAATAGTGCTTAAAAGTCATAAATAAATGCAATTAAACACAAAAAAAAAAGTCCAACTTAGCGAGGTAATCAATAAGATTTTAAAATTTTTATCTAAATCGGCCGAAACTAAGCTGCAAAGATTGGACTTTGATCACTTACTTCTCATTGAAAACAGGAATATTTTCAAAAACATTTCTTTCAATATTCGCACTCATTAAGACCTTGGCTTTCACAATTTGTTTTTCGATTTTCAATTTATTTTCCCGTTTTCTCATAAATAGACGATTAGCAGCGCGAGTGATCAAAATAAAGTTATAAAACAACGTTTGTTATAATTTAACCGCTAAGACTTCGAAATATTATCTCGAGGTAAGCCAACTTTCTGATCAGTGTTGCCGTAGCTTTCATTTGAACCTACTTTCGAAAAAATCGAAGCATATTTTTTTCCGAATTTTTCTCAAAAATTGAAAAATCACTCACGAAAAAATAAAAAGAGTTCCGATGGTGGAAATTTTTTTTTGGAAAGATACTCAAAAGACTTTCCTAAAAACTCAGTTCCTCAGATTTTATCTATCGTTTAAACTGTTTGATCAGCACGCATTTTAGAGTTTTTTGAAAGAAATTCTCTAAAAAAGTAAGATAAAATAATTTTTGAACGAGAAGTCCTAGAAAATTTTAACTGCCATTTTTGAATTCCTCGTGGCAAACTCTATGTTGGGTTTGATCAAAAAATTTCCAGGACTTTTTTTTCATCCGATTTCAGCGGATTCAAAATTTTCAGCACCACTAAAGTGGTGCTGAGCTTCCAA
>SCLH01000994.1:132524-145994 GCA_004367855.1 Oikopleura vanhoeffeni | reverse complement strand
GGACGTTTGAGAAACTGTCAGGACGTTTGTTGTCAGGACGTTTGAGTATGTGGTGTATGTTTCACTTCCTGAAAATTATTTCGGAACTAAACATAAAATACCAATGTTAGATTAGCTAGTTTTTAGGAAAGTGTTTTGTGCATGCATAACAGTTTAAATAAAAATGAATTGGTATCTAGGGGCAGATAATTTATTTCGGAAGTGAAATTTCTAAATTTCCAACTTCAAGTATCCCATGAAAAAATTTAATTATCATAAAAGAAAATATTACAAAAAAAGTAGTAGATAAAGATGCCACGCGCTGTATTAGACGGAGGAAAAAAAAAGCACTTATATTACAAGTCAAAGTAACAAGATAAACTGTACGCCTTATTATCAAATCAAGAAATTAATTTAGGACTCATTTATAAATTACTTATTGTGATTAATAAGCGTACGATTATAAAGCGTGAAGAAGAAATAGAAGACAATAGCGAGAACAACAAGAATTAGAAGATAAAATCGATCATCAACACCTATATGCGTCCCACGTACTAACACGATCCTAGAAATCTAATCTTGTGAAGACAACTGTGACCTGTTATGCAACGTGAGATGTTAACGCTACACTTTTTTCACTATAGTTTTCTCAGAACTAAAAATAAAATGTCGAAATCAAAACTATTACCTTTCAACTTCCTTATGCAGAAAAAAATGAAATTCCACCTGCCTTAACTTTTCTGTAAAAAAGCATCTCAAAGATAGCCACAATTGTTGGCGTCTGGTGCCTGGCGAACTTGTTTTTATACCAGTATGGTACTTTTTTACTTGCGAAGTGACAAATCGCTTTAGAGCTAATGTACGGCCAATTAAGAAATGGTTAACTAGGTGGATTTATTTGAACGCCAAGCTATAGCCGATGTCAAGGGTTGAAAATGAGAAATCCAACTAGTTAACTCATTTTTTAATGGCCGTAATTATCTAAAGGACAATTTTAACTTCGCAAGTAAAAAAAGTACATACTGTATGCTCACAAGGGTTAAGTTAAAAATACCACCAAATAAAAGCTCATGATCTACTAAAAAAATCTGCTTACGTCAGGTTGAAATTTTGGTCGGAAATATTCTAGAATCATGAAAGCGCTAAAATTTTTAATTGAAACGAAATTTTATCAGAAACGATTCGGTACATTTTTTTTAAATTTGAGATAAGTTGGAGAAACATGTCTTCTTCATTTCTGGTAAAAAACTTTTTCTTCGAAATTTGCTCCTATTACTAAAATTGCATTTTAGTTCAACCGGAAGTCAATTTTCGGAGTTTCTAGAAAATTATTTCCATCCGATTGTATGAAAAGTACCCTCAAATTGAAGCTACTGCAAAAGTGAAATAAAAGCTGCTAATCACTTTTACTTATTCCTAGCATTTTTCATTAAAATTGAGGTTTATGCATTTTTTCCCAAACAAATACTCAGAAAAAATTCGAAAAAAATAGAAAATTTTGAGAATATTTTCGGAATGTTTTTTAATGATATGACCAGAAATAAATTTTCTGGCTTTTCTGAATCCATTTGGTTCATTTATCATGTCCCTAGCCTGAAATAAAAACCGATGAGTACCCTCTTAATAATGATTTAGAGTCCTTTTCAAGAAATCACATTTTATAATCTATTGTCAGAATTTTTGAAAAAATCCCTCAAAATCCGCGAAATAATCCAAAATGCGAAAAAGGGACGACCATAAGCCCGTCATTTACATTTAAAGATATTGAGCCAAAAAAAATCAGGTTCTCACCAGTGGTGAGTCACCACCGTTTGTTCTCAATCTAGGAACTCCCGAGATGGGAGAGAAGATAATTCGAACTAACTTAAAAACCACTGTAGGCATTCTGAATTCGTTTTCGTTAAAGTTCGTTATAAATTTCTGCTGGAGGACTAGCTTTTCATAGCTCAACAACCAACGGGCAACCAGAAATGACCGGGCAATATTGATACATATTTTTTATTTTTGAAATTCCTTATTTCAAATCGTCTAATTTATGAAAGTTTTATCGAAATAAAATGGCGGAGACAACGCATAAAACATTTTATTTACATTTTTTTTGGAAAATTATTTTTTTCCCACGGTATCCGATGAATTAACTTAAATTCAGAGCAGACTGACTAATCCTCATCTTCCTTGAAATTTGGCCAATCAGAGCGGTCAGAACGAAACAAGCCTCATATGATTGGCTGAGTAAAAACTAATCTGAAAAATAGTGAAATTGAAGGGTATTCTCTAAATTTTGATGTTTTTAAATAATGAGAGTATTATGTACTGTTAGGAAGGGATCCAAATGCTAAAAGACATTCAGAAAATGATCGCCAGAATCACTTCAGTTCTGAAATGACCTGATGACGATTACGAGAAAACCATAGTGGATATCGAAGATTACTATTGTATACTAAGTAACTGGTCCCGTAGAACTTTGACGTCAGAGAGCTAAAGAATCGTGTGATTTCATCGGTAAAGACACATTGACTCTTGTGTATTGACCAATCAAAACAGGTCCAAGACGTGTCTATGACGTCAAAGTTCTACAGGACCAGTAAGTATAATCTTCGATATCGGGAAACAGGTTTTTATATTCAACGGCCAACAAAAAATCTCAATGTAGAAATTTTCTTTATTTGGTTTGAAATCCGGTTCACTGGATATAAACCGCAATCTATTTGAGGGGGGTTCGAGTCTCAGTTGACCCTCACTTTTTTTTAATATAAGTTTATTCTATTTTCAAGAGTGAGAAATAAAAGCATTTCAAATGCAGAAATTTTACTACTTCAACTATATTTTTGATACATTTCTGAAATGAAAAAAACAAGTAATCAGGTAGAGTCAAAAACAAAAAAAACATTGTCCTTTGAGCTTTTTTAATTGGCAGTTGACTGCGAAAACCGTTTCTTGATATCGTTTATGGTTTCCCGTAATCGTCATGTAGATGTGGCCATTGAAAAAACCACTTAAATAACTACTAAAAAATTGAATGTTTTTTGCACAATTTTGAAGAAAATGGGAGTCCTGAAAAATTTTTTGTTACGATCCCCTGCAAAAGTATTTCAACTAGACATGATAAGGGAATTCATCAGACGCAGAAACCCTCAAAAGCGACAATTTCTATATTTCAGAAAAATGGAGAACCTTTTATTCAATATTTCACTGAAAAATCAAAGAAACAAGGCGAAAAATATCGCCTGAAAGATAACATTTTTCAATGTTACGGATTTATTTACATAATGATATTATTCAAGATTAAAAATAATTATTTTTGTTTTTAAAAAATTTTCATCAACATGCGTTTTGAGTTATAAAACACGACCAATCAAATTTGGCGACTTTTTAAAGTCGTAAAATCCAGAGCTTGAAATAAAATACCTGTACTGGCTGTTTATGTTTTAAGATAATACAAAAAAATAACGAAAACTCTTAAAACTTTAATCTTAGACTCTCCGAGACGAATAAACTTGTATATTTTATGTTTATAATTTTTAAAATCCCGATAAAGTCGCAGTAAATTTGTTGGCGAAGGGAAGCTTACTATCGAACTAAAAGAACCAGGTTTAAATATAATGATATCAAAGGCAGATCCTGGCCAATTGAGGCAATTAATGGTCGGCTTGAAAGCTGCTTTCAAGGGCGAAACTCTCTTGGGACAGGGAATTTTATCATCTTCAAATAAACCTATGAAAATTGGCCGAACTTTGAAAATTACAATTAATAATCGAAATGATTACAAAACTAAATTATCGAAAGAAAAGGGTTTCCCAGTAGAATTACAAGGTAAGTTTATAAACGAAGGCTGTGATTATAAATACAAGTTAAAACCGTGAAAATATGTACGGTTAATAATTTTTGCTAAGGCCGCTTTTAAATATCCCTTAATTTAACAAAAATTATAATTTATGGCGGCGGCCCATAACTCCAGCCAAACTCCGGCCAAAAAAAAAGTATGGCAAGCGCCCAAAGGGCGCGAGCGATAGATGAATCTGTCAAAATGGAAACTTCTGGACCGATTTAATATTTTGTTTAATGAATTAGTCATTTCCCGGTATATTTGGGGGACATTTTTTTGTCAAAATTAAGGAAAATAAATTAAACTTTTTTATGACAAAGATTTTACTCTGAATAAGATACCAAAAAACGGATTTTTTACGACCGAAAATAAATTTAGAAGTGCAATTTTTTTCTCGAATTTTAAGGGAAAACATGAAAAATTATTACCACGAGATACAAAGATAGTGTTTTTTGGGCAATATCTCACTAGAAAAGAAGAGCCATAAAAAAAACTTCAGGGGAAATCATTTGTCTCAAAAAGCTTAATTATGTCGAAAAATTATCATTTCGGGTTTCGTCGTCAAATAGAAAAAATAAAATGCCTTATTTAACTTTTAAATAACATCTATCGGCCTCGGGTGTATCGCAGTCCAAAAATTAATAAATCCAGTCCAAAATCTTCTTTTTCTCTGTCGTCTCTCTAATCCGAGAAATTACTT
Organism: Oikopleura vanhoeffeni; assembly: GCA_004367855.1. Taxonomy (NCBI): domain Eukaryota; kingdom Metazoa; phylum Chordata; class Appendicularia; order Copelata; family Oikopleuridae; genus Oikopleura; species Oikopleura vanhoeffeni. The sequence continues at coordinate 141,489 of SCLH01000994.1, read as the reverse complement.
TAAAAACGTTAAAACAAAAATCTGCTATATTTAAAATAATGAGGTTTTACATATACGTCAAAATTCTATTCTGATCGACTTCCCATCAATTTCGCGCAAATTTCGCCAGAGGCATAAATCGGTGGCACTTATAGAGGACTCAGTAGAGGGCAATTATACCGGAATATTTCGCAAATTTTTTTTATCAGTAAGTTTATAATTTACTGTTGAAAAATAAGGTCAAAAAAGGCAAGTATGAATGTCCTGATTTTAGAAAAGTTTAGGAAACGGAGACTGAATGTGTCTATGGGTTGAATAATTTTATTAAAAAGTGTACACTCGTGGTATGGCAAAACTTTCTCGTAAAAGACTATGGTTATTGTGTAAAAAAATATGGTCGTTTGTCCTGCGGAACACAACCCTATTTTAACCCTAACCCTAGCCTTTCCAAGAAACAGCTTTGCGTCGGTTTTACCGTGTACACTGACACGCGTTTACCTATTTCTGTTCATAAAACTATAGTGTACAGGGCATAGCAAAACTTTTGTCAAAAAAAATACACCTAGGAATGGATCGCGACAGAAGATATTAGGTTCCCTACAAAAGAGAATAGCCACCACTAATTCCACGCAATAACCCTACATCTGTTTTCTGGGACATATACATTTTATGCATTTTGTTTGGTAGCCACCGCGTGACACTCAGGTGGGCCAACATAAGGTGCCTATATTGTCAGATTAAATAAAAGCTATATTAGCGCAGATCCAAAAATGCTCCATATACTTGATAACAACAGCGTAGCAAGCGTTAAAAAATTTAAGAGCTGTTGTAACTAAGACACACCAATGATCCATATCTAATAGATTTAATTTTATGCGCGAGAGTCCTCTCGGCAATCTTTATCTAAGTTAATTTTTGCAAAAAAAATCTTAAAAAATTATTGTTGAAACTCGGACCAATCTACCACTAAACTCCAAAATATTTTCGACTTGACGTAAACAACTTCTGAATTCACTGTTCCTGTACTGGCGTTTTTCTGACACAACCAGATCCGTAAGCCCACGTTAATTGCTTTCGGAAAAATTTTCACGAAAAGAGCCAATAACAAAATAATATATCGTAGAGCTTTAGCATAGTACTAATTGCAAAAATAAAAATGTATAGATCATTTCTCAATTCACCAAATTAATGTTTCTGAGACATAGTACATTCAATAGAAAAATTCTGAACCGAAATTTTTTCCTCACGGCCATTTGCAAAGAATCCTTGGAGGAGATAGATTTGAAGCGTGAACGTTGTAAAAATTGTCGTTTTTGCGCCTCTATTTTGCATTGATGTTTCAGGAAACGTCACCGGATCAAAAAAATTCTGTGTTTAAAGTTTGAATACTACCGTTAGTTTCTAATTAAATGAAATAGTGAGTAATAAATTTGACGGCTGCGGAGATAACATACGTAGTTGAGATATATTACCGTCTGGAAACGATGGTGTTTAAAATCATGAGCTTTTTTATATACACCACACATTGGGTCCTATATGGGAAATACAAGAACAAATCCACAACCCACAAAGATTATTTGTCATCCAGAAACATCAGACAAGCAACAGAGCCGGCATGAAACAAAATTTATTTATGTAGTAAACAATCGAACATAACTAAACACGCGCTCGAAAGGCTCACCGTTGTGACACTCTTAAGAGAGCAACCTACAAAAACGTATTCCCTTTGCTTGCGTCCTTCCGGGCGATTTTGTGGCTCGATTTTCAAACATGTTGCTCAACCCTATTAAAGTCTTTATGTGCCTCTAAGAGCACGAGAGTTGGCGTATCATTAAGTTTCATTCTCCTACACTACACTACTATAACAAACATACTCGAAAGAAGACCAGGAAGTCAGGCCCCCCGGCTTTCCGACATATATCGGGTGTCGCTGTAAAATTACGTTGCCTCCACCTCTCACCTAGTCCCACGGGCATCCACTCCGGTTTACACCGGCGAATCAACACAAGGAAGACCGTGTTTAAAGACAAGAAGGTTAACGGGGTCCTTTTTCACATATTTTCGAAGATGAACAGATGGCTCGCGTAAAAAGAACCTCACAGGGCCTAGTAGATAATGAAGTGTCCGTCCAGACAGTCGCTTTCGTTAGAACTCTAGCACAAAGAATGTAGATGTGTCAGAATTAGAATACCGTAAACTGAAATCCTCTGACATATCGCGTTCGTGGATGTTTCTGATACAACGACCTCCCGAAAATATTATGTGTTCATTAGCGTTGACGAGTGACGGTCCTCGAATAAACCCGCTGTCTTTTTGGCCNAAAAATTCATATTTTGAGTTTGGGGTCGAAATTAAAAAAACGGCTCCTCAGAAGGTTTTATTAGTTTCGAGCTACCGTTTGCAAAAATTTGAGTGAATTTTGAAATTTAACCTAGGAGGAGATAGCTTTTCCGATGAACAAAGTCGAAAAAACGGTGGTTTATCGCATATTCTAGAAAAACTATAGCACCAGTCGACAAAAGCGCTCCTCAGAAGTTTTAAATACTAATTATACAGGTTATATAAAAATTAAGGTTTATTTCAAAATAAAGCCTGAGAGGAGATAGATTTTCCGTTTTGACTTAGGTCTCCCTGCCCGCTTATGTGTCTGGGAGTATATGCATGCAAAAAAAATTTGACACATGTTTTACGCAAGATGAAGGCTAGTTCTACAAACTGGCTGATCTGAATTATATCTTTGAAGCCCTGTTTGGCTAATATTTCATCGAGAATATGTCAAATTAGGAACCACCATACCCTTAAGTGGGTATATCTGTCTGATTAAATGAAAGCCTTAGAGGCATTAAAAATGCTCCAAATTGATACGGGGTGATAATTAAGTGTACTAAGAACCCAATCATCAAAAAAATTTTTCGAAATTTTCGCATTTTTTCGATTTTTTTCTAAGTATTTTTTAAAAGATGAAGTTAAAAAATAACGTTCGCTCGAATTTTACCACTAAAACTTCGAAATATCGCCTTGACGTAAGCCAACTTTCTCAGCAGTGTTTTACTAGCTTTCTTTTGAGCCTACCTTCGAAAAAATCGAAGCACTTTTCTTTCGTAAATTTTTTGGAAAATGACCAAAAAATAATATTTCGAGTTTTAGCTGGAAATTGCAGAAAATCTTGTGATCATTTTTTACATATGTTCTGAGGAGTACTTGATAAAAATTTGAGCCACTTTGCAAATATATCCTGGGAGAAGATAGATTTTGAAGTCTGAAATTGTGAAAAATCGTCGGTTATTTGGCGTTCTAGAATTGTTCAGTCGCCGGATCAAAAAAAACCCTCGAAGAAAAGATTGGCATACTCCCGTTACGTGATCTGTGAAATTGAGCTCGATTTGATATACCGTCTGGGAGGAGATAGTTTTTGCAGTTCGGAAAAGGTCACCTTCTTACGATACTGTACCTATTGGTGTAATGGTCAAACATAATTTGTGATGTATTTTTTCGCAAGATTAAGGGAAGTACTTGGTCGCATTTTAAGGCCAAAAAACAGGGTTTTCAGCGTCCGCCCTCAATGAAATTACCTAGAACACGCACGACACATATGGATTTCAGTTAGGGATAATTGAACATTAATCTTGCTTCCACCAAAAACACATCGGATGGCTCTGATTAGCCGACAATAGGAACGACCTTTCAAAGTGCGCATCATTTTTCCACTTCAAAAGCCACTCCTCTGAGTTTTGAAGATAAGAATACTTTATAGCTTCTTACTGACCACAGAGAACGTGGCAAGAGCCCCAGTGAGTTTACTCCAAAAAAATTTCATCCTGGCGCTAAATGAGCCCAAAAAACTTGCAAGAAAAAAAACAAAAAAAGTTTTTTGGCTCATTAAGCCGCGGATGAAGATTTAAAACTCAACAGAGGGTCTCTGCCCACGTGTTCGTCTGGTCAAAAAAGCATAAAAGGTTATTTCTCTTATCTTCAAACTCAGGGAGAGTAAGCGTTTGAAGTTGAAAAATAGGAGCCACTTTTGAAAGTCGTTCCTGATGGTCGGCTATCAGGGCCTCCGAATGTGTGTTTTGTGGAAGCAGATAATGTTCACATCCCTAACTGAAATCCCATGTTCGTGCTGTTCTAGTATCTTCATGAGGGACGCTGAAAACCCTGTTTTGGCTTAAAAGCACCAGTACTTCCTTAAGGATATACTAACAAATTAGCATTTTCGGTTCCTTCATAAGGCTTTTTAGTTTTCAGACTATATCACGTGAATATGTCAATTCGCCCAGAATATACGGTACAGTCTCCCACCCCTCGAAGATGCAGGAAAAAAATCCAAAAAGTAGCATTTCAAGGGGGCAAAGCGGGATTATGCGCAATTTCAGAGGGGCATGGGACGTATAATATACCTCCTTAATTTTTTTCTTTAATAATAATTTAATGTTTTTATGGCATGATCCCTCAGTCATCGGCCCAAAGATATCGGCCGATCCACGAACGCTCAGAAATCGTCGAACAAATCAGGCAGCAGGCGTCGTTCTTCGACTTAAAAACGATCGAAACCCCTTAAAACCAGCAAAATTTGTCAATTTTAGGCATCATATTTTGTTTATCCCCGAATATTTTTCAATTTTTACCGAAATTTTCTACCATTAACCTTCAAAGAAAAAAAATATCTAGCGACTGGTCCCCCTAAAGTTGTCATTTTTGGCAGGCAACTACATAATTAAGCTGGTGAGAACCATCTTTCCTTGAGATTATTTTATAGCAGCTGCCGACACGTGTTGGAGTTATGGCCACCGCCATAATTATCTTATAATTTTGTGTTGAAATTCAAAAATCGGATGAAATAAATTGATTCAGTATAATTTATACTCAGGCCTACTGGAATTATTTAACGAATAACTTTTGGTCTCGACGCCACTTGAAACTCAGACAATACAAAATAAATTCATAGCCAGACTTATTTTTTGAGCTTTAGTTCAAAAAATTTTAAAATCGGTTTCTAAAAATTTTCCAGAATTGACCAAAAATTTTTCGACTCGAATTATGCAATGTTGGACTCAAACTACTGCCGTAAAATTCTCGTCACGAAATAGAATATTTTATGAAAACACTTCATAAGATGCCAAAAATCAATAATAACCCAAATGACTGTATTTTCCATTAATGTCTGATTGAACCACGTCCATTGTATTATTTCAGAATTTGCGGTTAATGGACTCGGAATGAAAAATATAGATGCTAGATTATTCAAATTACAACACTTAGTGAAATTAGACATGACGCGAAATGCGCTGTCCTTAATTCCGAAAAAGATATTCAATCTCCGCCTGAAAGTTCTTATTCTCGCTCATAACCAGCTCAATCGTCAAAGTTTTCCAAAATATATTAAAGATTCAAATCTTGCGTCGTCGTTGGAAAAGTTAGACTTGAGCCAAAATAAATTTATGCAAGGAAAATGGTAAAAATGTTAAGCGGTTTTGAAGTGAATGGTTATGTCATAAAATTTCCTGCTGTAATAGTTAAAATTGAAGGCCTCAAAATATTGTATGCACCAGTTTAAATGCAAATATACCTTTAAAACAGTCATGGAATAATAAAATTTTAAAAATCTGAAATAATTGTGGTATATTAAAGCTTATGATTTCAATTTGAAAATTTTAAAGAGACATATCGAAGATTATACAAACTGGTCCCGTAGAACTTTGACGTCAGAGACACGTCTAGGACGTGTTTTTATTGGTCAATACACAAGGGTCAATGTGTATTGACCAATGAAATCACGCGATTCTTAAAGTCTCTAACGTCAAAGTTCTATGGGACCAGTAAGTATAATCTTCGATATTTCTGGTAATTTTGCTTTGTAACTGGTCATATTTTGAGGCCTTCATCTTTAAGTATTCCATAGGTTTTGTTATCATGTTTAATCCACCCTACTGTTCTGTAGGTGTGCGTCTCTAATGACAATCCAAAAAATATGACCAAAGCCAACGCTTTTAATTTTAGTGGGTTGCTCTATAAGGACAATATGGACCAGAAAAGACAATAAGGACAATAAACCGTTCGTTTTGAAAATTTTTAACGGAAAAAAGGTATTCAAATTTTTTATCAAAAACCTGTTTCGGGAAAATATATAAATCATTCGTTTTTTGGAAGATCAAAAAAAATATTCAGTATTTTTCGGCGAAAATAAAATTTAATGATTGATAAATGGCTTCCAAAACGTCGGTTAATGTTTTCACCTTAATTTTTTTGAAGCATTTTTGAAAAATAAGGACAATATAGCGCTGTTCTTATAAACGCACACCACAGTATCAAATCTGCTATGATATACAACCATGTATACGACCAATAGCAAAAATTACCATTTGAACAGTGCCTGGAGCCATTGTCAGATTCAAGAAAATTCATACCTTGTTACTTGATACAAATGAAATTATACGGCTTCCAACATATTTACCAAAAACCCTCAAAATCCTGTCAGCTCGAAACAATAAAATAGAATTCACAGAATTACCTCGATTCCATTTCTTCGAAAAATTAGAGTTGGAAGGAAATCCCTTTGGGATGAAAGTTGCGAATGTGATATCAATACCTGTAAAACAAGCGGTTTCTTCGTTAATTCAAATGGCTGCGCAGACTTATCTTGAAAATGGTTTTGTCTATAATAATAAAATGTTGCCTTGGAACGTATGCGAAATGTTGGACACAGCAAGATATTGTCCATGTTTTAAGGTAATTGCATAAAAACTTATAGGCGTTGTTGTCAAGGTGCTATAATACTTAACTGGCAAAAATGATTGATGATTTCAGGGGTTCCATTTAAATAAAAATCTAAAAGTTCATGCCCGATTTAATTTATTTGAATGAATGTCAACAAGGCGCTAAAGAGTTAAAATGATTTTTCTCTCTTACGACTCGTTTGAACATAAATCGATTATGATTTATAATACTGCGGTATACCGCCACGAGAAATTTTGACGTCGCCGAATCCCTTGGTAGTTGTTTCAAAGCCATATCATGTAATTTGATATCCATCAAAATTTCTTTAGAGGATATCTAGTGTATTTTATAAGATCAACATAATTAAAGATAATGATTTTAAGCTATAGTTTGATAAGAAATAAATTAAATCGGGCATGAAACATAAGATCCTTATTTAAATGAAAATTCCTGAAATTTTATACGTTGGCGCACCATGGCGACTTCTAGTGAGATAAGCTATTTTCGGATGACCACCATCAAAAGTTTTGTTTTTGTTTGGCCAGTTTAGTTTTGTAACAATTTTTTTGCCAAATTGTTTTGTTGAGAATACCCGTTTAAGACTATCAAAATAGGTTTTTCACTGCTCAAACTTCGCAGCAAAATGAAACTTAGGTAATTATTAAACTTTTCTTCTGAAAATATCTCGACCACGGGGAGTAAAATTTATTTTCGAACTATTTTTCGTGGTTGATTTCGAAATTTACTCAAGTTTTTTTAATGGCGGCCACTACTTGCATACGACTCTGTGATTGGTTCTTCCTTGAGTCGGTCCAAAAATTCTCGAATTTCATTGGCCCAAAAAAAAAAAAAAATTGTTTCTGGATATAGCCTATGAACCAAATATATATATATGGACCATAGGCTATGGTTTTCGCGTTATCATCATAAAAAAGAAGGATGCCATTAAAATACCTCAGGTCTTGGAATCACAATTTTTTACCGATTTTTTTAAATACGGTTTGGTTCAAATTAATCTTCTAAATGATTTATATTTCAGCCGATTTGGCAACGTCGCTATATTTTTCTTGCGGAATACAACGTTCAAACTTATTGCAAAACGCCCACTGCCCCCCGAGGAACTGATTTTGGTATTCCTCAAATTGAATTTTGTTGCTCAGCAAAATGCTTTACAACATTTTCTGAAAAATTGGCGATCAAAGAGCCTGAACCTGAAGAAGAAATGCAAGTCGAACCTGCCGAATAAGTTTTGTTAATAAAAAAAAATATTTTATATCACTGCCCTGATTATTACGAAAATAAAATTCATTGTTGAAAAAAATATGTTTTCACCGCTAAGATGACAAAAAGATAAACGGTCTAAAAAAGCCAGTCATTTTGTCATCAACGCGTTGATACAGCGATTAATTATTATTGCATTGAAGATAAAACGTGATCGAAGATTTAAACATAATTTGCACTGGTCAAAATTTGAAAACTGAATTGTTTGGTTGTTGGGGGGATATATCTAAGATTATACTTACGTGTCCCGTAGAACTTTGACGTCATAGACCTAAAGAATCGTGTGATGTGATTGGTCAATACGCATTGAGTCTTGTGTATTGATCAATCAAATCACGCGATTCTTTATGTCTCTGACGTCCAAGTCCCACGAGACACGTAAGTATAATCTTAGATATATTAGTTGCATTTTTTAAGTTTTTTTTCAAATTGTCCAAAATGCTCTAGTTTTCATGAGACAAACCTCGGACAGTCAACTAAGTTGATTGATTTTGCCACAATCTAGACGAAAAAACAAAATCATGAAAATTTTTTGATTGGTGTCTATCAAAACTTTTTCCGTAATTTTCTTCGAAATTATGATAAAACGCTATCTGATTCGTTCTTACTTGAGATTCTTCAACAATACTCGGATCTCATTGGTTATTCTCGAACTGTACAAGAAAATAACACATCTTCGGTTTCCTTGAAAAAACGGCACTAAAATTTTGTATTCTCGACATGGCGATGAAAAATATGCTGTTTCAAAGATAGAAAACTATTTTAACTCCCGTAGTGTCTTTTGCACCATCCGTGGTGCAATGGCCTTTAATCGCAATTTAGGACCCTTAATCATGTAAAAATTAAAATTTTCAAAGTGATAGATCGACTATTTGGATAATTGACGTTTGTGCGTTTTTTTTTCGAAAATTTTTACTGTATTACAGTACTTATTTTTTGCAAAAAAAATTTAAATCATCAAAAAAAGCCTTTGAGCGGGATCAAAAAAAAA
>SCLH01000994.1:119650-130152 GCA_004367855.1 Oikopleura vanhoeffeni | reverse complement strand
TGGGTGAAACATACGTAAGCCTCTGTAATCGCCCACGAATCTGAAAATAAAAACTTTAAGGGGGCATACTATATATATTTTTAGATTTATTAATATAATGATACCCTAAAAAAACTAAAAAAAATTTCGAAAATTTCTGAAAAAAAAAATTATTTCGCAAAAATTTTTTTTGAGCTCTGTTGACATAAGTAGGCTCAAATGAAGCGCATGAGTTAGAAGATTGCAAAAATGACCTAAAAATTTTTTTTCACAATTAAACAGCCGAGAAAACTAAGTTTGAAGTTCGGAAAAAAAAAATTAACTAAATTAACTAATGATTAGAGGTCAAATATTGGTCGCCGACCCTCAATTAAAAAAACGGGTAGCCGAAAAACGCTTAATTTTCACTGGCCAAAAATCAGCCTTCTAGCACTTCATACGGCTTCGCTAGAACTGGATCACATTTACCTGTAAAATCACGAAAAATTGACCTTAAAATCGTTTTTTTTTTGAAAATTTTTCATAAAAAAAAAATCCTCGGTCTTAAAATGACCAAAAAAAAATTCTCTACAAGATAGGTTAAAAACATCGATACCCATTTTTGAGTTTTGAAATTTCTTATTTCAAATCGTCATCTAGTATTTGAACCAAAGTAGGTTTCAAAACATTATTTGCATTTGTGTATCATATATTTCAAACGAATTATATCAAAGTTATAAGGATGTCACTCACAGTAAAATTTGCTACATTATAAAAAAATTTTGTCCGAAAAATTTTGGTCCCGAAAATTATNGATTATTTCGTCACGTGATTTTATTCGGACTTTGGTGTAATGTGAAAAAAGTCTTAAAAACGTTTGAAGTTGACCCTGGAATTTTTTTGACGTAATTTGAGTACTTTTTCAAATTACTGTACTATGTTTTTTTCAAAAGTACTCAAATCACGTGGAAGACCCCTTAAAAGAATCGTAACGAATTTCTAAGACTTTTATTGCATTTCAGTATGGCCTCCGGTTTAAATAGATCATTTCTAGAAGTCATAACTTCCGTAATACTGATTACAGAAGAATGCGTAGGCGAAAAAAAGGAGGCAAGAAATCACGAGAAATAATTATTCCAAAAAAATTTAAGACTCATTTTACATGAGAATGATGATAAAAACATTGATTTTTTTTGCAGATGCAATACCCAAATTGGCGACGGTTTAATATTTAAAATTTTAAAATGTCAAATTAACCCTAAATTTGTGTTATTTATGCACTTGTTTCTGAGAATCGGCGAAAATGAGAGAATTTTTAATTTTCTTCTTCACATTTGATGACTTTTTATAAACTTTTTTAACAAATTGTTTTTATAGGACTGTAGAGAATTCTTTGAAAAATATGATTATCATTGAAAAAATATATGTTGATAATGAATCTTCGGTTATAATGCTTAATTCAAACGCAACGCCACGGATGGCGCAAAGACACTACGGGTCCAGAGATTGTCGGCCACTACGGGAGTTAAAATAAGTTGGTGGTATTTTTAATTCAATACAGCGCTGCAGCGGTAGGAAAGTACTTTTTAATCATTTTGAAAATATATTGTTTTCATTTTGAGGATTTAAATCAAAATTTATGGATTTTCAGGAATTAGAAGTAGAGTTTTGGAAGAGTAAAAATCATTGAAATTTAGGTTTCGAGAGTAACAGCTTTCCACGAACTAACTGGCTTTTGATTTATACAGGTTTGAAATGTGTCACTAAAAAAATCTAGGGAGAAATAGGCTTTTGCGCGTTACCCTCAAAATCAGCTCAAAAAAACGTTTTTAGGCTATTCTGGAGCGAATTTATTTCAAATTTTTGAAACCGATAGTAACAGACCAGCGTACATATTTTGTTGTTGATAAAAGCTACAAAAAATTTTCCTACCTTAAAACTCACGGAGAAATAGGCTTTTTGCGACAAAATATGACCCTATTTTGAAGCTCGTTCCTGATTGGTTGAGCAATCAGTGATCTTTAATTATGTTTCAAGATGTTAGATTCATGTTCAATTATTAGACTGTATTTCACTATTGGGTTCCACAATGTTTAGTCTTAAAGATATTAGCCATCAAAAACTACAAAATCGTGTTAACCCACGAGAGATTTAAAAAAAATGGGTCAAAATCGGACCATTTTTCTTTTTTTTGTTTCTCAAAAAGTTGTACAAATTGTACATTATGTAATGAATCTCGAATGTTAAAATAATTGGAAAATGGTCCTATACAGACTATTTTTGTATTATATTTTTGACTAAATTGAATGAGTCGTTTCCAAACGCCAAAGTGTAAACAGTGCGGTCCGCACTTTGCGTACACTCTTTTTACTTCTGACAGCCACTTTGGTTGGGAAAATGATATCAATTGTTATGGACAATCACGGACGAGAGTCTTGTTGATTTAAAATAACAATATAAAAACTTTTTCTGAAAAGTGTAAGTTACAAACCGCAATAAGGTTGATATAAAAAATTCAGATTATAGCAAAAACAGTACGATCTGAGCGAGTCTTGTTAACCCTTGTATTAAAAAAATTCNAAATTATTTACATATATACTTTTTGTGCAAAATCTTTTTAAATAAAGTTCTAAAATTATCGAAAAATTACGGTGCCTCCTGGAGATTTTTTCGCCATTCTGGCCTTTTTATAACATCATAATGGCTAACAATCTCCAGGACTCCTGGACCAGCCGTATTTTTCGAGAAAATTTAATTCAACAAAAAAAAAATTTCGAAGTTTTTGAACGAAATGAACAAAATTCAATGATTTTGCGGAAACAGCCAACGCATCGAGAAGAAAAATAATACAGAAACTCCCCGTTCGTACCCTTAGTCAAGGTCAGATCCTAACCAAGATCAAATTCACCCAAATACCCGAAATATTGCGGGGATGTTGAGATACAGATTATTGGCACTGGGAATCCCGATTAATTTCAAAGATTTACTTGGTTATGGCTGTTGGTGTACATTCCTTATAAGACACGATATGCCAGGTTATCGCAATTGAGCAATCACTTTTTGACGCAAAACATTTATCGAAAAATTCCTTACTATTATCTGGGAGAAGAGATCAAAGCTTTTAGAGTCTAAGAAAAATAAAAAGGTTGGACTGATTAAGCTGACAAATTTCCGGTTGACCGATTAAGCTGGTAAATTTTCACATGTAAAATTAACACATATTATACATCAAACAATAATCCGTGTATATCGGATATCGTCGATATCATATCGAAGATAATAGCTGAGTGCACTTTGTAACCTTTTTTCGATATACGTTAAAGATTAACCTGTAATACCGGTCCTATATATATGTCATGATTTCTAGGACACTTTGAGTTTGCTTTCGTTATTTTTTCGTTTAATTTTACATACAATTTTTATAGCCAAAATATTCAACCTAATTATCGAATTTGAGGCTGATTGGTTCAAAATTTCTATTAGCTGTAAGCAGATTTTCTGACCAGTAACCCCCTTTCCGGATCCGTATAACTGTTTCCCGGTGATCCTAAATTTGGAACAAAAAAATGTATGCGCCGAGCGATGCGCTGAGTGACGGCTGGTTAGGGTGTCGCACTGTGCGACTCGCACACTTTAAAAGCTCACTTATTATACAGGTGAATTTTGAACAGGTGAAATGAGGAAGTTTTGCGAGGTATCGCATCCGTTTGACATGGTAGGAGATTGCTTAAACAGACAAAATATTGTCAGATGGCTAACCTAAATTTTCATAAAAAAAATTTAGGAAAAAAACATATGATGGCCCTGAGAGCTAAAATGTTTGAATATAAGGATTAAAAAGGTTTGTGAGCATTTTATTCGCTTAATAGTTTTGCTTTAATAAAAATTATTTTTCATTATATAAGAGAGATTTTTCAATGTTTACGAAATACTGTTTTTTCATTTTTACGAATCACCTAGGCTTTTACCTTCTTTTCATTACCGGTTCACTAAAAGTCAAGTTTCTAGAATTCTAGAAACAAAATCAAAAAATCCCAGCCAAACATATTAACGACAACCAAATAACGACACCCACTCCTTAACTCGTAGACTCGATTTCCGGCAAGTAGTGAGTCACTACTAGTGACCATTCACCATTAAATCGCATTTTGTATAGGTGAGTGATTGTTATCCGTAGTATGTACTGTGTAAATACTATTATATCACCGTAAGAGTTGGTCTTCTAAGATGCATAAAAGTTTTTGGGTTTATATTTCAGGCTCTGCTAGTTGATCAAAAATATCTTTCACGCATTACGTCAGCACTGTCCAGAACCACTTATGTTGGCCCAGTCATAGGTCTGGTGTGTAATTTGAGAACAAGCGTTGAAGAAAATTGTTGTTATTTTTGAATTCAGCTCAAAGAAAAGTTTTTATTCTTCTGAATTTCCTAAATACAATATTGATGATTTGTGTTTATTTTGATTTGTGGCTCTGCGTAGGCGTGGACTTAGATGACAATTTAACAACATTACCATAAATTAACTTCTGCTGGGAAATTATATCAAAATGAACCTATTTATTCAACATTTTAACAGAGCTTTGGTAAAATATAGCCACATTTCATACCGTTGAATAAATGTTTTTTTTATTCAATTGAAACAAATCACCGAGCATAATCATAGTTTTAAAAAAATGCTGAATTTCATTTTAACCGCCTGAAAAACCGAAGAAACTTTTCCCGAAACATTTTTCGTTTTTTCAATTTTAAAGCAAATTGACGCGAGAATTAACAAATTTTTGTAATTGAGTAACATATTTTTACAGTTTTCGATGCGCCACCGTGAGCATCCCTTTACCAGAATCAAAAAATTTTACTTGCACTCGACAGAGACGGTTTAGATCCTTTATTTTTTTTTCTCATTTATTTTTATCTGCCCTTTATCGACCCTTCCAGTCCAGCTGGAGAAGGGCTATGGTGTCTCCTAATTTGACATATACGTGATCATGCCGCCGAAATAGGAAACTATCTCATAGTTCTGAACATACAAGATTGTAGACCCTACTTAACGCCTCAAAAATCAACTGACAAAAATTTTTTTCGACTTACACTCCTTTGTACCATTCTGTAACACGGCACACTTTTCATATTTCAAAACCTATCTCCTCCCTTATTTTTGAATAAAAGCTTTGATATTCCACCAGATATAGGAACTTAGTAAACTTTAACGATTCTTAGGTTTGATTTTCCTCAAATTCTGTCACAACATTTTTTAGAATGCCTGAAAAACCGCGATTTGACGCAATTTCTCCTTTAAACCTATCTCTCTCCCTGTTTTTTCAATTTTTTTTCAATTTTAATTTTTGTAAAAGTAAGATAATGAAAACCCAAACACAATTGTAAGTTTGGACATTTCTTGATTTCAGTGCGTAAAACTCTAAATGTCACTTGATAGACCGGAACTATTTTTTTTTCGATGAAATCGAAAATGGCTCAAGTTGAACTTCTATCATTGTCCTTAAACTTCAATATTACATAAAGTTTAATAAAACATTTAAAATGTAATCGACTTTGGTAGATCAACATACTAAGAAAAATTGAAAAAATCCCAAAATTTTCGAAATTTTTTGTTTTTTTTGGTTATTGCTTTTTAAATGAATTACAATCGATTGGGTGCATTTTAATACATATAACTCATTTGTTCTTGAATCAGAGTTGTGATCGATTAAATCGATTCATCTGAAAATTTCAATTCCCAGAATAATTTTCTTGAAAAATTTTATCACAACAAAATAATGATACAGTCATAAAAATTTGAATAGCAGATTTTTTAAGAACCGCAAATTATACATATAAAAACGTGTAAAAATCCTTATCCATCTGCTTAGATGTCCATCAATTCGTTTGTTATTTTTGTTCCACTAACGCATGTAATTCCTTTGGCAACCAGTTTGCCATCGCACAGCAATCACAAATAACATTCATGTCGTACGTTTTGAATCCACAAACAGCCTTTTAACCCCAAATTTGAATAAAATGATATCTTAATTTTTGTTAATTACAAAGTGGTTTACAGCGTCTCAAAAATGTTCAAGCTATTCTTTTGGAAAACCCTTCGTTAAAAATAGTAAACTCAGCCATAGATAGACGTTCACATTTTTATACTTTATATTTTTACGTATTATATGGTGCGTACATGATCTTATTCGTTTAATAATCAACTTTTCAAAATCTAATACCGTGTATAAAATTCAAGCCTACCAATGAACCAAGCTGGAATTGACAGCAAGGTTCATAATGTTACGTCATACGGAGCGATTTCTCTAATTTCGGGGAAAGTAACCCGAGTACGTTTTGTCTTTATTTTCCCACTCATTATCGATTAGATCGCGTAAAGGTGCGTGCTGATTTTGCCGTCGCCTCGAAGACCGAGCCGCTTAAACGCGCAGGTGTAGCTACGCGCTTTTTCAGTATCGCGCATTTCGTTATTAATTCTCAGTCGTCTTTCTGCTTCGCCAAAAAACAGTTGTTTTCCTATTATTCTCTTACCGAAAAAAATGAATTTAATTATAGGATTTGTTGATTTATTAGGATACTCCCTAGCAAGCAAAATATTATCACCCGCATATACAGGAATTATAAATCGGATAAAAGGGGTTCTTCTTATAAGTTCGCCGTACTTGTAACACAACGTCTAACTTGTCCGTTGATCCCATCCCGTATTAGTAATGGGGACCTAGTGGCGTCAACTGGTGTTTAGCCTCGGAACCTCTCAATAACTTGGTATTTCGATATTAAAGTAGTCAAAAAAACTTTTTGATAGCAAATTATTCGACCAAAGTTGTTTATCAAAAATATTATAAAAAAAACTTGCGGATATATTTAATCGTGGCGTTTAAAACAACTTGGGTAAGTAAATTTCAATAAGAATTACAAATTTTGCTAAACATTACGGAATTTTCATATGAATAGGTTTGAACACGCCGCCTGAAGTCAGGCTATAATTAGGAAACGTTTTTTTAAATTAACGCCCTATATTTATTTTTTCCTCGACTAGCACAATATTTCGGCCGCCGCAAATCTATTATTTTAACATCATCCACTATGCCTTGCGGCGGTGTAATGACACCTCTTTTGCGGGAATAACATTCAGCAGGCTACATGTACAAATGTTTAACAGCGTCTGCAAAACTGTCTGTGGGTATACCAGCCCCTGGTTCTTGCTACTTTTATGTTTAATATAACTCAGCATTAGAACGAAAGCTTATATTTTATATGTATTTGTTACAAATTATTTAATATTCAAGGTAATTATATTTCCAAATATATTCATTTATTTTAATCGTCAAATTATCTGATTCTTTAAAACTCAATATAAAATTTCAACCAACAATAATAACTATATGTAAGAATTGGACAGCCGAGGTCCATTACTTGAGGATTTTGCGATTTAAAATACATGTATAAGTCAAACTTTTTTAACGAACACTATTTGATCAGTTTTGGTTTACATTTTTTTGAAAAAAATTACAAAAAACTTTGCGATTTTATTTCATCTTGGACGTTTATAAACTACCTAATTTTCAAATTTCAATAAAATCAAATAATTGTGCTTCAAAAATTAGGAAAATTTTTTTTAATTTATTTCGGGATGTTTAGCGAACACAATTGAATGACCAAACTAAAAAAGAAATTGTAAAAACAAACTAAGATTCTGCATTTTTCTAAGGGAAATATTTTTTCAAAAATTATCGAAAAGAGTTAAAAAAAAAATATTTTTCTTTAATTTCCAAAAAAAGTATTCGAAATTTTCTTCAAAAGTTTTAAAAAATCAATTTTAAGAAATCCCCATTTAATTTATTTTCTGGTTGTAAATTGTAGACATTTGTTCCCAATAAATTTCAACAATATATTATATCTTATACTACAAATAAGAGATCATTACCTATTTTGGGAATTTGTCCGCAACATTTATCGAGTTTCTTGTTTCAGTTCTCTGTACAGGTGATCAACTGGTCATATGGATTATAACCGGTCGATAAGTTTCAAAAGTTGAAATTTCCTTGCATCGTCCGATAACAACTTCAGCAACTTTAAAACAATTAAAAAAGGCTGTATCCACATCCCACATGCACGAAATTGCGCAGTTATCCGTTATCGCTAGAATTTTTATTATTTATTATCCATGTTTTTCATAATCAGTTCTATTTTTCATATAAAATTAAGAAACAATTCATGACGAGCAGGGATCCGCCAATTTTTTGAAAATGGCGTTGCTCTGCTCTTAAAACATTTTCAACTATTAGCTGTTATTGATCCAAATTTCGGACTAAGCAGCTTAGTCGCAAATTTGGGATCAAATAAACGCTAAATACTTGAAACGTTTTAGAACAGAGCAAGTCCATTTTCAAAAATTTGCCGATCCTGCTGGTCATATGTTTCTTAGTCTAACTCCACTCCATAAAAATTTGCCTAGGGGTTTAGTTGCAAAAATATAACGACATCGCTCTGATAATTGACCTGAAGAGTGATTTAGAACAGACTAGAGCAAACTCTGCCGATCCCTGATGACGGAGCACGACTTTTTGTTCAAATTTTCATTGCAAGTCATTCAAGCATGGCAAATAACATGTATCAACTAGAAGCAAAATCAACGGCCAACCTCCCCCATATTTTAATTTGTCGAATTAAAATTTTTTTGGAATTTTACGTATTTTACAGTTTTTTGGTTGTTTAAAAAATTGGTCTATGTAGATTTTTTCGAGACCCGGACTAGACTTACATTCACTAACTAAATTTTCCATGCAACAATCCTCTGACTTTATTCATCGTGTCCTGAGCACTACATTGATAATAGCTTATCGATGTAAGAACCATTCATGACATTTTTCCATTGACGGCAAATTCATCGATGATCATGTTGATCATATTTTTTGGTTGTCGCTTTAAAGGTTATTGCAATAATAACTTATCGCATTTTTTTTCGAAGAATTTATAATTCTAAACATATAGAAGTTTAACTCTACACTCCGTTTGTGGCTAGCCACTAGCCAAAAAACCACTTTTCCATTTTTTTCTTTTTTGTTATATATTTGTTCAAATTTGATAACTATATCGAAGATCCTGCCTATCGTTCGATTTATGTGAAAATAATAGAAATAAGTGATTCAATAATCGACAACTAGGCATAATCTCGATTATATCAGCTTATAAAAAAGCCATTAATGGTCTGGACCATTTCTCATTTTAATAAGCGATAATCAGTCTATAAACGAAAAAAAGTCTTAGACTGTGTTTGAATTAAACTCGTAGACTTTAGACATGAATCCTGTACCCAGACTCGATTTCCGGCAACTATACTTCTATAATCGAGCCATATAAGCAAAGTTCATTATGCAACATTCATTTTTCAATAGCTTAAAATAATTATTCAGCCAATTTTGCTATACAATGAATGATAACAATAAAATTTAAACAATTTAAATACTTTAATGAGATAGAGAAACAAAAAGTTGCAATTTACGTCACTCGACTAGTAAAAGTGCGAAAATGAGATGAATAAACCTTATTTATATTTGAAACTACCTCATATAAACTTCATTAATGATTTTCTATCGCTCTGTCTAAACATAATTATTAATGTTTCCACAAAATTCTCTAGTAAATGTCTCTTAATTGTTGTGAAAATATTTGTTGTGAAATATATCTTTCATCGTAGGCGTCTCATGTAATCATTTTTTTTCAAAGTTTGACTTCTAAGAAATGCTCTTATTTAAAACCGGAGGCCATACCTGTAATGGATTAAAGTCTTAGAATTCGTTTAGCGATTCTTTTAAGGGTCTTCGCATATTTGAGTACTTTTGTGAAAGAAAATATAGTACCAAATACACGTAATTTTGAAAAAAGTACTCAATTACGTGCAAAAATTCAAGGTCAACTTCAACTTTTTTTAAAAACCTTTTCTCATTACTGAAGTGATCTGAAAAAAATCCGTGACGAATTATCCAAAACATAAGGTTTAAAATATGTCATAATATAAATCCTTATTGTTGAAAATAGATCACTGACCTTTTTTTGAAAATATCATTATGTTCAAACTCTAAAATTACGGTGTTTATATACCCAAATTTTCGCGTAATTTGATATATTGTGCTTACTTGAGGCAAACCTTATTTCTTATTGAAGGTCACGTGATCGTCTTTTTGGACGTTGTTGTAATTGGAAAAGAGTCTTAAAAACTCCTAAAGAACTCTTCACCTTATTTCAAAACGTGATTTAAAGCATTTTTTGAATAAAAACAGTACCATTTGATCGACTTATTTTCTTGAAAATATCGGTCACGCGTGATCATTTTTGGGCTTTTGGTGTAATAGAAAAAAATCTTAGATTTTTTTTTTCTGATTAAAATGAAGGTTTTTATTTGGTGATTCAAAATTTTTTTGCAAAAAAATAAGTACTGTAAATTTAACAGTCTGTAATACAGTAAAAATTTTCAAAACAAAGGCACAAACGTCATTTGTCTTCAGTTAAATCGATAACTTTATAACTGATCTGTCTTATGTTTA